>NC_069440.1:7565436-7622936 GCF_026875155.1 Cherax quadricarinatus | reverse complement strand
ATTTTAAATACCATTGGCGGTAGTTTGTAAAAAAAAAAGTTATATTAGTGTCATCTGCAAAGACCATATTACTCAACATTCTGATATGAATATCTACATAAGGCAAAATCTTCGAACGTTCTGATATAAATTAATATAGACAATTTTCGCAACATACTGATACAGAAACGGCGTTGTGAAATCTTTATTAACATATCAGTTACTTAACGCTAATCAACGATTTTGAAGAACAAAAGAACAGGATAAACTTACCTAACATGATGGTATGATGTTTGAAACGGGAAGACATGTTGGACAACATCCAGGAATGTTTTTGGTGTGTATGGAGGGAGTGTTGTGGGGTGCGGGTTGTGTTGATGACAGTTTTATTGTTCCTCTGGATACCACCCACCACCACCTACACTAATAGCACCACCAATGGCTCGCTGAGTCTCCCATTGCTATCCCAAGATATTCTGGCTCGCTATCCAGGCCAGGATGACTATATAAGTAAGTAAAGCATGTTAAAGTCAATTGCATGGCTGCAGCAATCACAACCAACTCTCAGTTTTGAGGAGAAAATTGAGACGACGTTTCGGCCTCTCTTCGAGCATTATCAAGCTATTTGATAAATGGTCCAGGGCGGACCGAAACATCGCCTACAGCTTCTAAATTATCGGTTACTTGTGCGTGCAAGTGCGTGTGTGGAGGCGTTGTTCTGCGCAACTTACTCATGTATTATTGGATTAAAACGTTTGTCATACGCTTGAAAGTAATCATCTTTTTTTTCCCCTCATACTATCAGATAGTTCTCTTTTATCCATTTATATATCTCCCTCCTGTCTCACCTCAGTAACAATTTACGATACTGATGTGTGCTTCATTTGCATTCTAAATATTTTGGTCCTATATTTCGTTTAATTCTCCCGTGAAATTTCTCTTTCACAATATTGTGCGGTTCAGAAGTTAATGTGTTAGTGCTCATTTCTCTTCTTTGGAGCAGCCAATTAATTTTTTCACAGTTGTGATGTATAACAATGATCTCAGTATTCTATTGTTTACATTAGTTACCTACGAATCCTATAAAAAGCCTCAAACAGTATTAAAACCACTGCCATCACAACATCCTCTTTAAGGTGATCTTAAAATCCTACTGCAGCTACCGCTATCATGGGGTTACTGCCACTGTCAACAACGTTCTATTGTAACCACTAATATTGTCATCGAAGCCAGCATGCATTAGCAGTGTTCCCTAACTTCACAGATCTACTGCTGCCATCAGTATTTTTTTAAATGAAGATCCTACTGCCATCTCCACTGCAAATGCTTGAAAATTCAGTTAACTTTCGAAATTTCACTACTGCTGCCACTGTTAACGCTGTTGAGAACAAGATCTGACACACTAGCCAATACTATCCATTGCTGTCAAACAGCTCTTATTACACAAAATGCTCCAAAATGTATGCTGTCTAGGCAAGATTTCTTCCACTCTAATCCCAGCAGCTCTGTTCTGGCCTCACACACATTCCTTCACTTCATTTCATTTACTTTTGCGATCCCACTTGCTGCCACCACTATATTCAAGGCACGAGACTCCAACCCACTTTGCAATTCAGCTTTCAGGCGCCACTAACACAGCCGTCAAGACAAGATTCCCACCCCCACGACGACCATTAGCCCCGGTGGGTCCTGCAGCAGCCACTGGGAATTATAAGGACAGCGTGGAAGTGCTTGCTACTACTACTGTCACACACAGGAGGAAAGTTAGGCAATTTACTTCTCTGTGTGGAGGGAAAAGGAGGTAGAGAGGGGGTGCAGGAAGCTGTTGGAAGGAGAAAAAATGGGAGAGAAAAGAGAGGGAGATGGAGAGAAAGTGACTGTAGATGCAGGAAATTAAAGAGGAAGGATACAATGTGTTAAAACAATAAAGTAAGAATACAAAGAAATAAGAGGACGTAACAAGACAATGCAGAGAAATGAAGGAATACAGAGACTGTGGAGAGGAAGGTATAGGTAACAATGCATTCGAAGACAGGGCAAGAATGGATGATTAATATGAAATGTTTTGGCATGATAGTGGCTTTCTTTGCTCCAATCAAATCATGATATGTAAACGCACATTGTAACCTTAGCAAAGAACTAAATTTTTATTTCATTATAACCCTCACTAATTGTTGAGGCTCTGTCCACCGTCTGGTAATCGCGAGAGACAGACGCACTACCTCTCCTTACAGATCTGAGAGAACCAGGTAAGACAGAGACGGGAGAGGGAGAAGGAAGAAACTCGAGAGTATACCGGACACTATTCCCTTGTAAGCACCAGCGAGTCCAGCAGTCCGTGGAGGAACATCGAAATAAAACTGTTTTCTCTCAAGTCCCACTAACTCGGGTTTACGTCTGAGTTTTAAGTAATGATAAACGAACCCGGGTTTGTATTGGAATAATTTTTGATCTCGTTAGTTGAATTTCGTCTGTTTTAAAATTATTTTAAATACACTTTTGTGTATGGAAAAGTGCTAAGCCCGTACGGTCGTGTATCGCGAAGGGAAAATAGAAGGTAATCAGATTTGATCCAAGAAAAGGGAAATGAGCTCAAATTCACTGGATCAAGAGTCCACCATTCAAGGATAAATATTCACAATCCAAATATTTTTCATTTGCATGTTTTAATAACGGTAAAGCTCTAAACCTGCAGGAGTCTTGTAGCCGTACAAGGGACGAACAGTCCAGTTCCTTGGATCAAGAGCCCCCCCTCACCGAACAAAGATTTTTACACACTATTACAACTTAGTTTAACAAATTTACAAATAAAGCTTTATATGAAAGAAATTTAAAGAATAAATTAACTGTATAGTGATTATACATTGTATTTTCTATTGTATTTTCCTCTCATTTCCTCGTTTCCGTCGCTACTCTTTAATTCCGTTATATTTTTATATTCATTCATTAATTCAAATACACTTGAAATAATTTTTTCCAAAATAATTACACAGAGTTGAGCGTCTAATCATTTTTGTACTCAAATTTATCTGTCGTTCGACTTTTCTTATTTTTTTTCCAATTTTTGTATAATTTCGTGTCATCGGTTGTTGGTGTCAGTAGCTGGAGGTGAAGATGAAGCCTCACTACAGTGGTCGAAACGATTAACAAGCAACCCCATACTTTACAGGAAAAAACTTTGGCTCTACGTTTCGGTCAGTCTTGCATCATTATTCACTCGCCTGATAATGGCATTGGACCGAATGAAAAGTCGTCCCTAGTTTAGTTTCCACTCCAGAGCGTAGACTTAATTGTTCCAGCCACGGTGGTACGACTTTAGTTCCTCTCTGTCGTGTCCACCTTGTCAGACGTCTCTTTACGCTATACACAGAATTTCCAGCCACCTCTCAGGATAAACTTTTCTCTTGTGGCATAAACTATTTTCCCTATTTTCTACTACTACTGCTACTAGTACTTCCATTACCACTACCAATACTACATTTTCCCCTCTTTCTACCCTCCCTGTCCTCGCGTATATAAACTGGCTCACTATTCTGTTAGTGTGAATTGTGAATGGTCCAAATCGGACCAGAATATCGTCGAAACCTCTCTCTCTCGCGTGTGGGTTGTGTATTTTCTCTGGTTCACGGCATCTTAGTCCCTCTCACCCTACCTGTCCTGTTGTTGATAGGACCCTGAACAAATTGTGCCATGTTCTGTGCCTCACACCAACTGGGTTCTAATCCCCTCTTCTAAATAAATGCTGTTTGTAATACGTACTATGGAAGCACCTTTGTAGACGTGACATGTCTCTAGAATTTCAGAAGCCTTTCATTAAATTTCTCATCAGCCATCTTTTAAGGACATAAGCAAACACATTAACAGAGGAATGCGTCTTTAAAATTACCCTAAAAACTGATTTTATATATACAATTTAGATCTGAAGTGAAAACTGTACAAGAACACTGCTACAAGTGCTGTGGGCTGGCAAACAATACCTACGTCCCCAGTTATGTGCGAATATATAAAATTATAGCAAAATAAGAACAGATCTAACTCGTGGAAAGTGATACAAGGTGCATATAGGTGCGTTAGAATGATACAAGGTGCTACATAGGTGCCTTAGGATGGATAGACTTAAACACTTGCTGTCACATTAATCAACTTGAGACGGTCCATTTTACGTAAATTTCGTCACTAGTTGATTATGCCTTAACTCTGCCAGTTCGATAGTAACATGAAACTTGAAGACAAATTTACGTAATTATCTAGACTTAGTAAACAATGCTAGTAATCATTAAACAAAAATCTTCGTCGAGCGCAAAGCGTTTATAGAAGAAAATCCTTATTGACTTTAAAACGGCTTCGACACCAGACAACCGAAACTAAGGAATATTATTTATCAATCCACGTTTTGGAAAATTCTTAATGTATTTAGCAACGCTAGCGGATGTAATGAAATAAGTTGGAGTCAGTCTTTTACCGCACCTGTTTAGCCCCTGCGGGTGCGTTGACCCCCGGAACACCCTCCAGGTAGGTGGATACCTTGGTGCTCCACTCATCCCACACCCATGTCAAAGATCTGTGAGCTACACGCTGAGCCTTAAGACCCAGGTGCGTTACAGTTGCAGACTAACAATGCAAGACAAGCCACGGGGATATTGAAATCTTCAGCTCAAGATCTTTCACACGTCTCCGTGCCTCGTCAGGAGTTACGCGAGTTACGCAATATTGCAAGAGTAGCAACAGATGGAATGAGAGGAAGGTTTAAGAGCATATTAAACAAAAGCTCTACGAGAACCGCGTCTGGGTAGTGTATGACCTGGGCCCTGGCTCAGCCGTCAGCAACTCTACACGTCCCTTCTATGATCTCATTAAGCTCGTCTTCGGCGAAATGTTATTTAAATTACTACTAATAACGATGTTAAAAATGCTATAAACATTTTTATATTCATTGGGGAAGTGCTAAACTCTCATGGGTCAGTTTCTACCATAAAGACATCCTTATGTTGTGGTTTTGGTCCCATGATCATGGGCACTCTCTGCCTCATACCACTTACCCTAAATTACTGCTAGTCACCCCCTGGGGCTAATTTGACCCTCTTCCCTCTATTTCCTGTCTCGCCACCCCTGCCTGGTGTCCTTCCACTGTCTAGTTCCACCCCTGCCTGGTGTCCTTCCACTGTCTAGTTCCACCCCTGCCTGGTGTCCTTCCACTGTCTAGTTCAACCCCTGCCTGGTGTCCTTCCACTGTCTAGTTCCACCCCTGCCTTGTGTCCTTCCACTGTCTAGTTCCACCCCTGCCTGGTGTCCTTCCACTGTCTAGTTCCACCCCTGCCTGGTGTCCTTCCACTGTCTAGTTCCACCCCTGCCTGGTGTCCTTCCACTGTCTAGTTCCACCCCTGCCTGGTGTCCTTCCACTGTCTAGTTCCACCCCTGCCTGGTGTCCTTCCACTGTCTAGTACCACCCCTGCCTGGTGTCCTTCCACTGTCTAGTTCCACCCCTGCCTGGTGTCCTTCCACTGTCTAGTTCCACCCCTGCCTGGTGTCCTTCCACTGTCTAGTTCCACCCCTGCCTGGTGTCCTTCCACTGTCTAGTTCCACCCCTGCCTGGTGTCCTTCCACTGTCTAGTTCCACCCCTGCCTGGTGTCCTTCCACTGTCTAGTTCACCCCTGCCTGGTGTCCTTCCACTGTCTAGTACCACCCCTGCCTGGTGTCCTTCCACTGTCTAGTACCACCCCTGCCTGGTGTCCTTCCACTGTCTAGTACCACCCCTGCCTGGTGTCCTTCCACTGTCTAGTACCACCCCTGCCTGGTGTCCTTCCACTGTCTAGTACCACCCCTGCCTGGTGTCCTTCCACTGTCTAGTACCACCCCTGCCTGGTGTCCTTCCACTGTCTAGTACCACCCCTGCCTGGTGTCCTTCCGCTGTCTAGTACCACCCCTGCCTGGTGTCCTTCCACTGTCTAGTACCACCCCTGCCTGGTGTCCTTCCACTGTCTAGTACCACCCCTGCCTGTGTCTTCCACTGTCTATACCACCTGCCTGGTGTCCTTCGCATCTAACCACCCCTGCCTGGGCCATCCACTGTCTAAACCAACACCAGCCTGTGTCCACCGCTGTCAGTACCACCCGCCTGTGTCCTGCTGTACTAACCCTCGTGTTTTCCAACCGTCCCTATCAGCTGCATCACAAGCAACAACCTACCCTCGCCCACCAGCTGCATCACAAGCAACAACAACAACC
This sequence comes from Cherax quadricarinatus, assembly GCF_026875155.1. Lineage (NCBI taxonomy): Eukaryota > Metazoa > Arthropoda > Malacostraca > Decapoda > Parastacidae > Cherax > Cherax quadricarinatus. The sequence goes on along the minus strand of NC_069440.1, from coordinate 7,616,731 downwards.
CACCCTCGCCCACCAGCTGCATCATAAGCAACAACAACAACCCACCCTCGCCCACCCCTCATTTCACACAAGTACAAAATTATATAAACACTTACCCCGAGGGTGTCGTCACTGTAAGGCCTCACAAAGTTACCAGAGACAAACTTGGCCCATAAATGTACGCAAGAAGACTGCGGTTAGTAAGGTCATATAATAGTGATTAACTGAACTTGAAGGGGGTTGTAGCTCCTGAGTCCTCTGTTGTGAAGTGAGGGCATCCTAGTTTACGATCTAAAGTGCAGTGGTCCTCAGCCTTTCTACAGAGGTCTTCTACATTTGATGATCAAATGTGTGGTGAGGGCCGCACGGTTTTGTTGACACTGCGGTGTGGAACCTACATAAAAGTGAATCATAATTTTATGTGAGGGCCGCATCCATTTCCTGGAAGGACAACCTGCGGCCCTTGGGCCGCAGGTTGGGGACCCGTGATCTAAAGTGTCCGCTATTAGAGGAATTAACGAGAGGCAGATCAGCAACTGAGGTGAAAGATGAAAGAAGTCAAGGATTTAATGAAGACTTTGACGCATCGAGTGAGAAAAGTCTGGTAGTAGAGGTGGGAAGTCTGATTCAAGACTAGATCCAACGAACCCCAGTCCCCTACCCCCCATTAGCCTCTCTCTCTTTCTCTCTCTCCCATCTTAACACTATCCGTTCTTATAATCATGAGCAGTTATACAGCGCCTGGGGGTCCATAAGAACATGAGGAGGAACACTGCAGCAGGCCTACTGGCGCCATACTAGGCAGGGTCTTCTCAAACCCAAACTCTAGCATTTCAGTGCTCAAGTACTGATGCAAGGAAAGGTTGCTTTTAAATCTTCGACTCAAGATGAAGTATCTGACATGTGCAACAAACAACTGTGTATTAAACAGACGTCTCGCCAACCAGTGGCTTTATCAACACAGTACAGAAGACTGAAGAGGTTGGCGAAGCGTCTACTAAATGAGAATACCCAGTTGTTTCACACGTGTCTAATTCTTTAGGTTGTCGGTATTATGTACCATTGTTATGATACTTTGATTCAAGAGTCCTTCACTAGCCTTACGGCTCCCTCGTCCTCTTCAAAAAGCTTTGAGGGAGCTAAATGCTATTAAGGTCTATTTACAAGGAAGTTTCTTGTTAACAAAGCCGCCATGTTGACATGACTATACAAGATAATCTTTTATGAAAGCTTGTATGTTCCTCTGTTTCTTATTTGTGTATTTATGTGTCTGTGTATATATTGAGTAAATGCATATGTGCTTGTGTGTATTGATATGTATACAAGTTTGAGATCTAGTAGCTTAAGCTGGTCAAATGACCTCTGACCCCTGCCTGCCCTTGTTCATTGTTGAGTTGATTTAATGGTCTGAGACATGGCAGCAAATGTCTGGTCACAACAGCGTTCCCTCAAGACCAGCATATAAATATAAACACACATGAACACGCACAGCCGCTTACGCAAACATTGATCCACATACTTAGACACATGCATGCATGCGCGTGCACACGCCCACGCACGCACACACACACACACACACACACACACACACACACTGAAGAGGTGGGGCCAGGAGCCGAGTCTCGACCCCTGCAACCACAATTAGGTGAGTACACACGCGCGCGCGTACACAGGCTTAGAAACGACAGGTGTAATGGAAGGGGTAATTAACACAGGTTTGCAGATGACAAGGTAGCGAGACTTGAGTCAGTGTCTGAAGTTACTCTCTCACCAGTCAATACAACTAACTTATATGAGCCTAAGTTTAACTTCAATACAGAGCTGAGCAACAGAGAACTTGGATACTAAAGATAACAAACCAAAGGTAACCTGAGCCACGAAGACAACCTGAGCCATGAAGACAACCTGAGCCACGAAGACAACCTGAACCACAAAGACAACCTGAGCCACGAAGACAACCTGAGCCACAAAGACAACCTGAGCCACGAAGACAACCTGAGCCACGAAGACAACCTGAGCCACAAAGACAACCTGAGCCACAAAGACAACCTGGAGCAATACCACAAGACAACCTGAGCCACGAAGACAACCTGAGCCAACGCCACGAAGATCAAACCTGAGCCACGAAGACAACCTGAGCCACGAAGACAACCTGAGCCACGAAGACAACCTGAGCCACGAAGACAACCTGAGCCACGAAGACAACCTGAGCCACGAAGACAACCTGAGCCACGAAGACAACCTGAGCCACGAAGACAACCTGAGCCACAGTTGTGACTTGAAAAGAATTAACGACTTAAACGGTATAAACAAGTGAATTGAAAGTCACAGCTGGAGATTACAAGAAAATATTCTGGAGATAAACAGGAGCGACTGAGACAGTAGCCGCTGTGACCAAGATGTGACCTCCGTTACAATTTCTTGTTAGTATTTAACATATTGTGACTCAGGCTGTGTGTGTGTGTGTGTGTGTGTGTGTGTGTGTGTGTGGTGTGTGTGTGTGTGTGTGTGTACGTACACACAAGTGTCTGTATGTGTCATTTCAGCATATATTCTGACATAGTCACCTCAGATAAGTTGTGTCAGCGACAGTGAAAATATATAAAACAATCACAGGTGTGTTACAGGTGTAGCAGAAAAGTTGAACAGAAGCGACAAGCCAGAAAGAACTTGTCACAGATCAAAGTGAACGACAGATACAGAATAATCGAGAAGTGGAATGACGTGTAAGTCATAAAGACTAGCAGCTCCACACGCAGTTTTTAAGAGCGGCCAGAGAGGATCATCTCTTATGCTTCATTGTCTGCTGTCGACGCGAAACTAATGAGAAGAATATAAACAGAAGAGGCTAGAGATAGCCTGCAGAAAGATCTGGACAAACTGCAAGAATGGTCAAGCAACTGGCTGCTCGAGTTTAAACCCAGTCAAGTACAAGGCCAAGAAAACTGTGGACGGGGAGAGGCGACCAAGCACGGAATACAGCCAAAGATGAGAAAAACTACAAATATCGACTAAGGAGAACAATCTCGGAGTGAAAATCACATTTCGTCACATCGCCAGAAGTGCACAAGATAGCTAATCTCACAACTTTCTTCAGAAATCTCAGTGACGCTAAACAGATCGGGAGTGGAATGACCTCCTCCATCCATATACACCTGAAACCCGGTAGCTGCCAGTTAAACAAGACCAAGAGATGGAACGCGACCACAGAAACCATAAATAGGCGAATACAATAGGCCGAAGACAAAGACAGACAGACACAAAGAATTATTAATGTATAGAAAAGTTGTATTTTCGTGGGTTATGGAGACTCGTGGAAGTTTGTGGTTTGGTAGAATTTTAATTAAGCTGGACTTAATACTGATGATTATATCCGAAAAACACATCTTTTCCAGCTGTAACTGTATACACACCTCCACTGTAACAATGTACACACTTTACTCACTGTAACAATGTACACACTTTACTCACTGTAATAATCCACACACCCTCCCCACTAACAATGTAAACCTCTCCCACTGTAACAATGTACACACCTCCCCCACTGTAACAATGTACATCTCCCCCACTAACAATGTACACCTTCCCCACTTTAACAATGTGCACCTCCCCCATTAACAATTTACACACCTCTCCCACTGTAAAAATATAAACCTCCCCCACTGTAACAATGTACACACCCTCACTAACAATGTACACCTCCCCCACTGTAACAATGTACACATCCCCACTGTAACAATGTACACACCTCTTCCATTGTAACAATGTACACATCCCCACTGTAACAATGTACACACCTCTCCCACTGTAACAATATACACACACCTCTCCCACTAACAATATACACACACCTCTCCCACTGTAACAATATACACACACCTCTCCCACTGTAATATACACACACCTTCCCACTGTAACAATATACACACACCTCTCCCACTGTAACAATGTACACACACGTCTCCCACTGTAACAATGTACACACACCTCTCCCACTGTAATAATGTACACACAGCCCTCTCCCACTGTAGCAATGTACACACACACCTCTCCCACTGTAACAATGTAGACACACCTCTCCCACTGTAACAATGTACACATACCTCTACCACTGTAACAATGTACACACACCTCTCCCACTGTAGCAATGTACACACACACCTCTCCCACTGTAACAATGTACACACACCTCTCCCACTGTAACAATGTACACACACCTCTCCCACTGTAACAATATACACACACCTCTCCCACTGTAACAATGTACACACACCTCTCCCACTGTAACAATGTACACACACCCCCTCCCACTGTAACAATGTACACACACCTCTCCCACTGTAACAATATACACACACCTCTCCCACTGTAACAATGTACACATACCTCTCCCACTGTAACAATGTACACACACCTCTCCCACTGTAACAATGTACACACACCTCTCCCACTGTAACAATGTACACACACCTCTCCCACTGTAACAATGTACACACACCTCCCACTGTAATATACACACCTCTCCCACTGTAACAATGTACACACACCTCTCCCACTGTAACAATATACACACACCTCTCCCACTGTAACAATGTACACATACCTCTCCCACTGTAACAATGTACACACACCTCTCCCACTGTAACAATGTACACACACCTCTCCCACTGTAACAATGTACACACACCTCTCCCACTGTAACAACGTACACACACCTCCCACTGTAACAATTCTCTGAGAAATGCTGAACTCTCGTAATGACTTAAATTCAATTTCTTGGTCTTATTTCTATATATTTTTTGTAAGTTCGTAAGTGACAGGTATTTTTTCCGTGTTTTTATTTTCTTCGAAGTAATAAAAATAAAGTGATAATTAATTTGCATTTCAATTTAAGCAGTGTCATTGGTTGGTAATTATTGTCAAACTCAAAGATTGTGGGGAATATGGGGGGTAGGAGCGAGGGGGTAGGAGCGAGGGGGGTAGGAGCGAGGGGGTAGGAGCGAGGGGGTAGGAGCGAGGGGTAGGAGCGAGGGGGGTAGGAGCGAGGGGGTGTAGAAGCGAGGGGTGTAGAAGCGAGGAGGTGTAGAAGCGAGGAGGTGTAGAAGCGAGGAGGTGTAGAAGCGAGGAGGTGTAGAAGCGAGGAGGTGTAGAAGCGAGGAGGTGTAGAAGCGAGGAGGTGTAGAAGCGAGGAGGGGTAGAAGCGAGGAGGTGTAGAAGCGAGGAGGTGTAGAAGCGAGGAGGGTGTAGAAGCGAGGAGGTGTAGAAGCGAGGGGTGTAGAAGCGAGGGGTGTAGAAGCGAGGGGGTGTAGAGGCGAGGGGGTGTAGAAGCGAGGGGTGTAGAAGCGAGGGGGTGTAGAAGCGAGGGGGTGTAGAAGCGAGGGGGTGTAGAAGCGAGGGGAAAGTAGCGAGAGGGGAAGGGAAAGGGGGGGAATGGAAGCAGAATACCTGGGCCACGGGGGTCAACACCCCCGCGGTCCAGTCCCAGACCAGGACTTTTGAAAGATCAAAACCTGATCATCCAGGCTGTTACTGCTGGCCGCACGCAGTCCAGCGTTCAACCCACAGCCAGGCTGGCGAGGCACTAATTTGACGAATTTGTTCAGTTCCCCGTATGCATGGAGGGAGTCGAGTCGTGGACCTCTAACAATCATTGAGTTATCTCTGTGTCGCCCTCCTGCTTTCTAGTGGAGGTATTTCGCATCGTCTGCGAATTCTATTCTTGTAAAAAGGAGTGATTTCGGTGTTCAGGTCCGGGACCAGTCCCTCCAGGCGTAAATTATGAAACTTTCTCGCCTACATTCCAAGGAATACAGTTAAAGGGACTTCAACCGTTCTCAGTTAAGATGCACGAGTGTATACGAGCAGTGAAAATTCTCTGTACGTTTTCCAGCAGTACTCCAGAATGGAGAAAACAAGTGACTTAAACAGTATCATTGACTCTTCATCTCTCTGACTTGAATCCGCCTGAAGATTAGCTGTCTTCGACAGACGCCATTTAGTGTCAGCAGCCAAGGATGTTACGGTGCTACGATTTATGTCCTCGTCAACGTCGGATATAAAAATGAGAAACAAGTGGAGCTAGTATAGTGCCTTGAGGAGCAAAGCTCTTCACTGCGGCAGTTTCCGATTTCCTTCTGTTTACAGCTCTTTTCTCGCCTTTATTTAAGTTAAATATCCATCTGCTCACTTTACCAGTTATTAGTTTTGAGCGCATGTTGTGAGCAATAGCACCATGGTCGCACTTGTCGAACGCTTTTGCAATATCAGTGTACATTACATCAGCATATAGCTTGTCTTCCAGAGCATCCAGGACCACATCGTAATGATCTAGCAATTATGAAAACCAGGAGCGACTTGTCCTAAACCCACGTTGCCCTGGATTGTGCACTCGTCATTCCATGAGTTTAGAAATCTTGTTTCTTAGGAGTGAGGGAGGGACGGAGGAGCGTGGGAGGGAAAGAGTAGTGAGGGAGAGACAGAGAACGAGAAAGGGAAGGAGGAGCGAGGGAAGAGTGAGGAAGGGAATGAATGTGTGTGCAGGGGTTCACAGCAGCATCACGAAAATAACTCCTCAGCATCAAGACAACCCCCACCAAGAAAACGGAAAGAGTAAGAGAAAGGTGAGTGAAGAACTGACGGGGAAAGAAATAGATGAAAAACTTAAATAACAATCATAACAGAACCCAAGGAAAAGCTTAAATACGAAATGGGAGAGAGAATAGACAAATTAAGCTTTCAATCAATCAAGTCAATCATGGAATAATCTGACTGGTTAATACACGCACCTGTTTGCAATTACCCCAGTGGGACTTAGCGACACATGAATCATCACAGAGCCAATAACGTATTATTCTCACAACTTTCCATTGGGATTACTGTGATAAGTTTGTTATTGGTGCCCTTGTATGTGTTTATGTCCATCACACAGGCGCTTGTGAGTCAGATCTTACATTATTTATAATATATAATATGCAGAATAAGTCACATGGGGATGGAAATCTTTAGCTCTAGATCTTTCGCACTCTCGTGCGTCGTCAGGAGCTATGCAGTGTTGCAAGGCAGCAACAGATAGGTGTCATGAGTTGCCATTGATACCTTCTGCTTTACCTCAGAATTTCATCTATCTTGCAACATTGTATAGCTCCTGACGACGCACGAGTGCGCGAAAGATATAGAGCTAAAGATTTCCAACCCCATGTGGTTGTTCTGCATTGTTAAGATCGCCTGTTTGCGATTGCATACCGTATATATATATGTATATACATTATATAATCTCGTGCCGAATAGGTAAAACTTGCGATTTGGCTTAAATAGCAACACTCTTCTTGCCGAATAAGGCAAGCAAATATTTGTGTATGTAATAATTTCGCGAAAATCATTCTGAACCTATTATTATTATTTTTACATGAACATAAATGGAAAAAAATATATCTCTAAACGTACAAGATAAAATTTTAGAAAGGACTTAATTTTAAATGAGCTCTTGCTAGTCGACCAGTTTTATCTATACGGCAAGACGTGTATGTATATGTATGTATATATATATAATATATATATATATATATATATATAAATATATATATATTTTTAATATATATATATAAATATATATATATATATATATATATATATATATATATATATAATATATATATATATATATATATATCATATTCAGTCACAGTTGTCAGGAAGTGGAACAATCTGGAGAGTGATGTAGTGGAGGCAGGATCCATACATAACTAAGAAGAGGTTCGATAAAGCTCACGGAGAAAGGAGTGGATCTAGTAGCGACCAACAAAGAGGCGGGGCCTGGAGCTATGAATCGACCCCTGCCACCATAAGTAGGTGAGTACAACTAGGTGAGCACACACACTCTTACGTACATAATTTGAAGGAAAGATGGGCTACAGAACAAAGTTTTGCTAGGACGTTTTGCTCTCTGTATAGCGTTATCAATTCTCGAATTAACGAAGTTGTACACAGAGCGAAACGTCTTTCCAAAAATACCTTTCGATCACTACACTAAGAAAAGCATCCCGTATCGCATAAGCGCAGCTCATGCGACACGGGGATGCCCGTAAATTGACCAATACAGATTCTAATGCAGTTAAATACCATCGTCGAAGACCTACAGACAATCTCGAGGCAGTCAAGTCATCACATGGAAACCAATCCCAATTTCTGCCACATCTAGACGTATTTCATCGGCTGCGCGATCCGAGAAATGTTTCCCGGTATTGTGTATTATGGAGGTGTGGTCATGGACCGGGCCGCAGGGGCGTTGATCTCCCGAACACCTTCCAGGTGAGTAGATTAGACAACCTCCAGTTCCCGGGGGACGAGCCGAGCATGATAGTGTTTCAAAATTATAGACCCGATATGAATGTATATTGCTTTGAAACTGGATTCATTAATTTGGAACACATTGTAGTTTCTAGTGGAGATGAATATTAGCGTTGAAGATTTGAATCAGAAGAGGTATCCACAAGTCATCACATGGAAACTAATCAATTTCAACTAAAGAAATGTTAAACTAGGACATACACAGCTTAACACTCACTCAAACCATCAGTAAAACACCAGCTTTGCAGGTTTAAAGGGAAACTGGAGACTTTTCTCCTCTCAGACACGCCAATATCCTACCATAAACACGGGAAATTTAGATCTGGACTAACAAAAAAGGCACAATACCGTGACTGGAACAATACACAAATACCCCGCACATAGGAGAGGGGAGCTTACGACGACGCTTCGGTCCGACTTGGGCCATTTACAAAGTGTCGCACCGAAACTTCGTCCTAAGCTTCTCTCTCTGTCTCACTGTGTGTCTGTCTCTGCCTGTATCTGTCTCTCATACGTGCAGGTTGTGTACTTTAGGTCGGGAAACGCACAGATGTTCCCTACCAAGTTATCAACATTGAAGTCAGTTGGAAGACAGACTCAGATTATTCTAAATGCCAGCATATCAACTTTCCTAATTTCTTGAATATAAATGCAAACTGAAACAACTGAAAGACAATATCAGTCCAAACAATTCTCTCAGATTGGCTGGCATTTAAATTTTAATTAAGTTATACATAAGCTTCGGTTAAATTGCATACATTTATAAAATAACCTTTGAGGGGTACACAGATTTTACCCATCAAGGTTGACGGACGGATGACATCGGTTCCAGGCTGAGGGACTGATTACCTCAAACTAACTTCGACTTTAAACCATTTATTTACACCAGTGTGGACATTTTAATAGCCGAATGAGGCCATTTAGAGTTTTTATTAAAATAATTTCCCTGAGCAGTGGACGACGGTACTTGTTTCACGAAGCTTCACTTTGTAATAGTTGACCAGGGTTGAAAGTTTGAAGCCGATCACCCGAGGCATTCTGAAGTTATAAAACGATAAATGGAGGAAGTTGGTGCAAAGCAACACTAACAGTTTAGTTGCTCAAGCACTGAGTGGTGCAGAGTCTAATGACTAAACTTGTGAGAAATTAAATTGCTGTAACAAAAGATCTCATCATTTCTCATTTTTTTCCATTTTATTTTTCTCTTATACAAGTTAGAAGGAAAAAAACATTGACTTTTTTAAAGAAAATGCAGGTTGAAAATAAAATTTTGTAAAAGTAACAAATTTAATTCAGAAATATTTCCAAATAAGATACACCAGTGCTGCAGAGTTTGAAGCCTACCAGACGAGGCATTCTGTAGTTATTACAAGGAAGCCAATTTAATAGAATTGGCATTTTAAAATTTACGCAGGTCAAAGTGAAAGCCCAACTTTCTTTAATATGCCCAACAAAGATTGAAAGCTGTCAGAAAAGGCATTCTCCAGTAATTGCTAGAAACAACGATTCTAATTTTTTTTAAACAGTTTCGTTAAGAATAAAATTTGCACATAAACAGTAAAACTTATAAAATGTCATCGTTCATATAAAATGAACCAGCGTTAATATTTTAGAAGTATTTTTCAGTCAGTGAAGGGAAATTATCATGGTTACTTAATTAATAATGCAAACTGGAGCTGGCGGATATCAGTAATAACCCAGAGCTGCTCTCTGGTTGACACAGCACGGCTCAGTCTTCAACCTTATAATATAATATATATATATATATATATATATATATATATATATATATAATATATATATATATATATATATATATATATATATATATATATACATACAGAAATCATTCTCCAGGTATCGCGCGGATTCCAACTGTTCCTGTTTTAGAGACTTAGTACACTGACAAATTGCCTTCACACAAGCTGACTCTGACACAAGCCTGCTGGATACTCAAGCCCCTAGTACTCAAAGCCTCTTTTATCCCCTCCCTCTAACTTTTTCTGGGACGACCCATACCCCATGTGTATGTTATATATATATATATATATATATATATATATATATATATATATATATATATATATATAATATATATATACACACACACACACATAATATATAATATATATATATAATATATATATATATAATATATATATATATATATATATATATATATATATATATATATATATATATAATATATGTATATATGTGTGTGTGTGTATTAAGTAACGGTAATAATGTCATTAATAGTAAGACAAAATGATTAGAGAAAAAAGTAAGTAGAAACCATAAAGTCACTATATTTTTAACACCTGTTGAAGTCAGCTCCCGCTGGCAAACAAGAGAATTTTTCTTCTCCCTGCCGGTAACACAGCCACCAACCAGCCTTCAATATCCTCAACCATAAAACTCACTCCCTCGTTAACCTTGTTTCTGATTTTTTATCCATAAAGTTTGATTTGAATTCGTCTATCTTCGGAACTTTTACGGCAAGTATTATGGTAAAAAAAAAAAAAAAAACATAGGATCGAGAATTGATCATACTGATTTTGTTTTTAACAGCGGCGACAAGCTGAGTAAAATGTGTAATATTAAGTATCTTTATTGACGTAAGTAACGAGTGCTTCCCCTTCCATCCCTTGCATTTCCCTCCAACCCCTGCCATCCCCTTCCATCCACCCCCCTCCTCACAGACAGCCCTTTCCTAAGTTCCAGAATTTATGCCGTATACAATATTTCGCGCAAGACCATTAAAAGAGAGATTTGAAGTTTAGAGTTTCATGCTATCTTTTCCCAAAGTCGAAAATATTCCAATTTCCGTTGGCGAGGTAACGAGATAAAGCCTAATATAATATACCTTAGTGAAACTAGCTGTGGTATATTTCTTAACTTAATGAAACTTACAATATTCAACTATAAATAACAATGTGTTTATATGATGTATATAATTTTACTCGCCTCTCTGTGGTTGCAGGGGGTCGAGTCTCGGCTCCTGGCACTGCCTCAACTTTTCGCTTGCCGGGTTTATTCCCTCTTAGTCTCGTGGATTTTGTCATATCTATTCTTAAATCTGTTTATGGAGTTTACCTTCATTACTACTTCGTCCAGGCCATTCCATTCCCTTACCAGCCTGAGGCAGTAGTAGTATTTCCTGACATCCCAATGGTGCAGCTATGAAGTTGTAGCTGCCTCATAAGGATGTCAGAAAATACTTCTTCGGAAACAATGTCTCTTTCTCAGACTCTCGAACAGTCTAGCCATGTCTACCCTATCAAGTCATCTTGGGAATTTTTAATGACGTTATCATGTCTCCCTCGGTGGTCCTGTAATATTATCAGGTCAAGGATCCCGTAGCCTCGTCACACAGGTCTTTGACCTTACCTCTGGCATTTGTCTCCTATTCCGTGTGCCTTAAATTTCCTCAATAGCCTCTGGTGTGGAACTCTATCGAAAGCCTTACTGAAGTCCATACACACAATATCATATTCATTACCATGATCTACCTCCTCAAACACCTTAGTGAAAAATGTTAGTAAATTCGTAAGACAGGAACGCCCCTTTGTAAAACCGTGTTGAGATTCATTAATCAATCTGTGCCTGTCAAGATGGCTACGAATTGCTTCGGCAATTATTGATTCCATAAATTTTCCCACTATGGAGGTAAGGCTTATTGGTCTATAGTTCGAAGCCAAGGACCTTTCACCTGCCTTGTAAATAGGTATTACATTTGCCATTTTCCACTTATCAGGCACTATGCCAGTTTGTAGTGATATGTTAAAAAGATTAGGCAAAGGTATGCTAAGTTCCTCTTTACATTCCTTTAACACCCTTGCAAACAGTTCATCAGGACCTGGGGGTTTGTTAGGTTTTAGTTTCTCTATTTGTCTGAGGACCATGTCACTAGTTACTGCAATCGTACATAGTTTATTATCATCCTGTTCTACATAATCTATCATTTCAGGAATATCGCTATTATTTTCCTGGGTGAAAACAGAGGAAGTAGGTATTGAGAATTTCACACATATCCTTATCACTGTCAGTGATCTGACCAGAGTTACTCTTAAGTAGGCCAATCTTGTCCCTAATCTTACTTCTGTATACCTGAAAGAATCCTTTAGGGTTAATCTTTGAATCCCTTGCGACCTTAGCCTCATAATCCCTTTTTGCTTTTCTTATTCCTTTCTTTATTTCTCTCTTTAATTGAATATATTGATTTCTTAACTGCCCATCCCCTCTTTTGATACGCCTATATATGCCTCTCTTTTGACCAATGAGATGTTTTAATCTATTGTTCATCCATTTTTGTTAAATCTAATTTCCCTACTCGGAACAAAAGTTGTCTGGGCAGCTAGAACTATGCTCTGAAAAACGTCATATTGGCAACCAAGATCACTTACCTGACCCATAGTCAGGACATCCCAATTTAGCCCACCCAGGTAATTTTTCAGACCCATGAAGTCGGCCAAGCGAAAATCTGGGACAGATTTGATTGCAGTTATCTAGGTAATTCCATGATATATTAAAACTAAGTGATTTGTTACACAAATAACCCGCACATAAAAGAGAAGCTCACGACGACGTTTCGGTCCGACTTGGACCATTTACAAAGTCACACTAACCAGAAGTGGGGCAGGACGGCTATATATAGGCAGGAAGAGGTGGTGGTAGTAGTAGTAGTAGTAGTAGAAGAATGGTATTACTTGTACTACTACTACTACCACCACCTCTTCCTGCCTATATATAGCCGTCCTGCCCCACTTCTGGTTAGTGTGACTTTGTAAATGGTCCAAGTCGGACCGAAACGTCGTCGTGAGCTTCTCTTTTATGTGCGGGTTATTTGTGTATCGTTCCAGTCACGGTATTGTGTCATTTTTTGTTATTTATAAGTGATTTGTGATCACTTTCCCCAAGCTCATCATTAACCTCAAGATTATTAATTAGTGAATCTTTGTTGCAGAACCAAGTCAAGCAGATTGTTTCCTCTAGTTGGTTCCGTCACAACCTGTTCTAAAAAGCAATCCTGAACCGTATCAAGAAAGTCACTAGACTCAAGATTTCCTGTCATATTGTTCCAATCAATTTGTCTAAAGTTAAAATCTCCCATTATCACAACATTTTCATATCTAGATGCCTTATGAATTTCGTCCCATAACAGCTTACTGCACTCCCTATCAAGGTTTGGGGGCCTATAAATCACACCCAAAATTAATTTGTCATGTCCCTCGAGAAACTGTAGCCAAACAGATTCTGTGTTCGATGTTTCTAATCTTATATCATGTCTAAGACAACAATTTAAATTTTCTCTAACATACATCGCCACCCCACCACCCTTCCTGTTGACCCTATCAGTGTGTATAGTTTATAACCCTGTATGTTGCAAGGTGTCTGCAGTGTTGGAGGTGTCATGGTGCCAGGAGTGTCAGAAAGGTCATGGTGCCAGGAGTGTCAGAAAGGCCATGGTGCCAGGAGTGTCAGAAAGGCCATGGTGCCAGGAGTGTCAAAGGCCATGGTGCCAGGAGTGTCAAAGGCCATGGTGCCAGGAGTGTCAAAGGCCATGGTGCCAGGAGTGTCAGAAAGGCCATGGTGCCAGGAGTGTCAGAAAGGCCATGGTGCCAGGAGTGTCAGAAAGGCCACGGTGCCAGGAGTGTCAGAAAGGCCATGGTGCCAGGAGTGTCAGAAAGGCCATGGTGCCAGGAGTGTCAGAAAGGCCACGGTGCCAGGAGTGTCAGAAAGGCCACGGTGCCAGGAGTGTCAGAAAGGCCACGGTGCCAGGAGTGTCAGAAAGGCCATGGTGCCAGGAGTGTCAGAAAGGCCATGGTGCCAGATGTCAGAAAGGCCATGGTGCCAGGAGTGTCAGAAAGGCCATGGTGCCAGGAGTGTCAGAAAGGCCACGGTGCCAGGAGTGTCAGAAAGGCCATGGTGCCAGGAGTGTCAGAAAGGCCACGGTGCCAGGAGTGTCAGAAAGGCCACGGTGCCAGGAGTGTCAGAAAGGCCACGGTGCCAGGAGTGTCAGAAAGGCCATGGTGCCAGGAGTGTCAGAAAGGCCACGGTGCCAGGAGTGTCAGAAAGGCTATGGTGTCAGTAGTGTCAGAGAGGTCCTGGTGTCAATGGTGGTGGTACACGAGGCAGTGACAACACCTCACAGCCTCGCTCATTATTCACTCTGACGGTAATACTCCCTTAAGGACACCTCACTCTTTAATTACCTCCACGGGTCGTTAGGGAACCGTAACCACTCTCCACCATTACTCCGCCCCACACCAGGTAACCAACTGGTCTTCCCTATTTACAGAGGCGCGGTAAACCCGTCAGGGGGATCACATAACTTGGGAAATATGAAAACCAGGCCTTCCCCCCCCCCAGATAAATCAACACGGTTAGTTCAGTATAAATAAATTATTCAATAAACAATATGAAAAATAATTAAAAAAATTCTTTGTAATGAAAGTCGTTTTTACAGTCCTCGATCATCAATTTTTTTTTACAGTCCTCAATCATCAATTTTATTGCGTTATTCTCTATGTTTCGCCCGAAAATAAAGGTTGAAAGTTATCAGGTTGACGAGCATCATCAGGCTACCATCATCACTCACTGGGAGAATTTAATCCATGAAATTAAAAATATACACCGAGAGATATACATCTCTTGGTGATATACTTCTACCTGGAGGTTACCTGGAGGTTATTCCGGGGATCAACGCCCCCGCGGCCCGGCCCACGACCAGGCCTCCCGATGGATCAGAGCCTGATCAACTAGGCTGTTACTGCTGGCCGCACGCAGTCCAACGTACGAGCCACAGCCCGGCTGATCCGGCACTGACTTTAGGTATCTGTCCAGCTCTCTCTTGAAGGTAGCCAGGGGCTTATTGGCAATTCCCCTAATGCTTGATGGGAGGCTGTTTAACAGTCTTGGGCCCCGGACACTTATGGTGTTTTCCCTTAGTGTACCAATGGCGCCCCTACTTTTTATTGGGGGCATTTTGCATCGCCTGCCCAGTCTTTTACTTTCGTAGGGAGTGATTTCTGTGTGCAGATTTGGGACCATTCCTTCCAAGATTTTCCAAGTGTAAACTATGATATATATCTCTCTCCTGCGTTCCAACGAGTACAAGTCAAGTGCTTCCAAGCGTTCCCAGTAGTTAAGGTGCTTGACAGAACTTATACGTGCAGTAAAGGATCTCTGTACACTCTAGATCTGCGATTTCACCTGGTTTGAATGGAAATGTTAATGTACAGCAGTATTCCAGCCTAGAGAGAACAAGTGATTTGAAAAGGATCATCATTGGCTTGGCATCTCTCGTTTTGAACGTTCTCATTATCCATCCTATCATTTTCTTTGCACGTGCGATCGTGGCACTGTTGTGATCCTTGAAAGTGAGATCCTCAGACATTACTACTCCCAGGTCCCTTACATTATTTTTCCGCTCTATTGTATGGCCAGTGTCTGTAGTATACTCTGTTCTAGTTATTATCTCCTCCAGTTTTCCATAACGGAGTAGTTGGAATTTGTCCTCATTGAACATCATATTGTTTACCGTTGCCCACTGGAAAACTTTGTTTATATCTTCTTGGAGGTTAACCGCGTCCTCAGCAGATGACAGCCTCATGCAGATCCTAGTATCATCCGCAAAGGATGATACGGTGCTGTGATGTATATCTCTATGTCTGATATGAGGATAAGGAATAAGATGGGGGCGAGTACTGTGCCTTGTGGAACAGAGCTCTTCACTATGGCAGCCTCCGATTTAACTCTGTTGACCACTACTCTTTGTGTTCGATTTGTTAGGAAGTTGAAGATCCATCTCCCCACTTTCCCAGTTATTCCTTTAGCACGTATTTTATGGGCTATTACACCATGATCGCATTTGTCAAATGCTTCTGCAAAGTCTGTGTATATTATATCTGCATTCTGATTTTCTTCCAGTGCATCCAAGGTCATATAGTGATCCAGTAGTTGTGAGGCAGGAGCGACCTGCCTGAACCCATGTTGCCCTGGATTGTGCAGATTTTGGGAATCCAGGTGATTTGCAATCCTGCTTCTTAGCACTCTTTCAAAGATTTTTATGATGTGGGACGTCAGAGCTGTTGGTCTATAGTTCTTAGCTAATGCTTTGCTGCCACCTTTATGGAGTGGGGCTATATCCGTTGTTTTAAGTGACTGTGGAATTTCACCCATGTGAAGAGATATACACACAACTGTGTATACACTGTATATACACACTTTTGTAAGGACACCGAGTATATGTCAGTTACACATTATATATAATATAAATATATACATATACACACCTACCTAGAGAGGGTGTTCCGGGGGTCAATGCGGCCTCGCGGTGGCCCAGGGCCTGATCAACCAGGCTGTTATTGCTAGTCACACTCAATCTAACGTACGTACCCGGCTGGTCGGGTATTGACTTAAGGTATCTATCTCTCCAAGTCCAACTTTTAGACAGCCAGGGGTTTATCTGTAATACCCCTTATATATGCTGGGAGGCAGTCGAGTCTTGGGCCCCTAACACGTATCGTGTTCTCTTAGTGTACTCACTAGAGAGATGTTGCGCTGCCTGCCAAGTCTTTTGCTTTCGTAGGGAATGATTTGTGTGTGCAGATTTGGGACTAGTCCCTCTAGGATTTTCCAGGTGTAAATTATGATGTATCTACGTACGCACATACATATATGCGTGCGTGCGTGTGCGTGTAAAGAAAATGGTCGCATGTAATCTGTGGAGAAAGGAAAGAGGTGAATGGAAGGAAACTATAAATCTTAAGGCAGAAGTAACAACCGAGAAGATACCTGGTTAGAGCTGGGAGGTGACGTGTGGGAGGAGGAAGCGACGTGTGGGAGTAGGTGATGGGAGAGCGACTGGATTAGCGAAGAGAACGGTAGAAAACTAACGAAAAGCTTAATATAAAGAGAAGACAGAGAGGGGAACTAACTGGAGGTGAGAAGATAGCCATTATCCAGGTGGACAAAACGTAAACAATGACCGAGAAGGATCAAGAAAACCAAAAGAGAAACCTAACGTCTCTCTCTCTGTGTTATACAGACACAGACAGCCTCCGCAGGGAAGACTTGACACGCCACAGATGGTACAATGGAGACACGAAGTAATAATAGCAGTTTAGAAGACTTCATCGAACACATGACGTTGGAGAAAAGAGTACGAAGAGATTACGAGCAACGACAAATGGAGAAAGCATCACAGAGCAAACAGAACGAAAGTAAATCTACTGATCATGCGAAATTTTGTCCAAATTGACCAGGATTACACGGGTTCTCAGAGGATCACAAACGGGAGGGGAAAAAACCCAGTGCCGGCAATAATTAGGAACTTGGTAAGTCAACATGTTAACGACATTAAGCTACGAGTGATCTGGTCTTTGCTTTAACTGAAGCACACAGAGGAAATTAAATTTAGAAACCAATTAGAAGCCAGGGACTACATGGTTCTATAGATTAACTAATGAAGGCAGGGATGCAGAAGAGCGAGAGTGAAGAGATGTTAAAAACATCGAATAAATCGTTGGGGGTAACAGTGGGGCCTATGTCAACCTTGGTGTGTAGAGACGTACACTCGTGCAAATCTTATTTGGTCGGCATAATAGTGGTTAGCGTACTTGCCTGTCAGTTTCAGTACTGTCTTAGTCATAGGTTCGACCCCTATCTGTTCTGCGAGAAAAAAATAGTGACGATGGTAACTACACAATGAAATAGTGAGAAAATGAAATAGAATACAAGACAGTTGAAGGACTGGTTGTTGGGGCGGTTACTCAAAACTTGCAAGTCAGCCAAAGAAAGGTCTATACAAGCAAGAAAAACAGACCCACGGTCAGAAGGCGTCTTTAATTCCTCACAGAAATGGAGCGAAGTGAATGATGCAATTGTAAGAGCATGGAAAACACATTAACGATGACTGAAGAAAACTATGTTGAAGAACTGGGAACAACTATGCAAGGATAACGAGAGAAGCCGACTAACAGTTCAGATACATGAAAGTTAGACAAAATAGTACGGACATCTTTTTCTGTAACTGTTTTTAGTTTTAATATAGAGCTGGTCCTCCATTTGCAGCTAAAACAGCACCAATTCGCTGAGGAATTGATTCATATAGCATTTGAACAATATCCAGGGAAATTTTGAGCCATTCCTCAAGCAAAAACTCTGCTCTAACTCTTCCAGAGACAACTGTGGAGGAAATCGGTTCCTGACTTGCTGTTCCAACTGATTCCACAGATACTCTATAATATTTAGATCTGGCGATCGTGGGAGCCAATCCAAGTGTTCGACTTCCCTTTCATGTTGTTCATGCCAGTTTTGAACAACTCTTGCTGTGTGAATTTGTGCATTATCGTCTTGGAAGATAGTGGAAAAAAGAGACCCATAACAATTTAAATTGATTCAGCCATTCGACAGTTCAGTCAGCAGGTTTTCATGTTTTGTCAAACCCCTGAAGGAGCAAAGGATGACACAAACTAATCGGCTACATATATACACAAGAAGGTGATAGGTAGAGACCAGGTAATAAACCACAGGGAGCTAACTGAAGTATGTGTGAAACTTAACAGAAGGCTCGAAAGGGGTCTTTACATGAAGAATCAGGACCATTATTAATGTACTAAGGAAGAAGTGCTAAGGCCAACATAAAGCAATGCCTAGGAACTGGTGGCAATCAGGCTTGATCTAAGGAATGGTAGTTCCAGTTCCCTGGCTCAAGAGCTCTTTTCCAGCATCAAAGCTCTTTCCACCTTACTTGAAGGTCGAGAAGCCCGCAGAGATGCTAATAGTGAAAATAGGAGAGCAACAGTGTATTTACTGAGCACCTGCAGCACAGGTGTCAGTGAACACAGGTGACTGACGAGTGCAGTCCCAGGGATCAGAACTCTGGTGTTGCTTCGTAAAACCGACCAAGCAAAGGAGAACTAATCTTTATCCTTTTTTCATCTGAGGTGAAATTTCAGCGAGAGCCTCTGAGATAACGAACAGGCGACACATGTGGTCACGAAAGTATACTAGAATTCGTTTTAATAAGTTGCAAAGTAAACTGGGAAAGAAGAAGTAAAAAGACAAGACACTGGACACCGACAGGGAGGAGAGGCACCGTAAACAACGCAACAGGAGACGAATCTGAAGTAAGCATAATTGGAGAACATAACCGCATAGCTTAAGCCATATATATAAAACTAGCTAAAAGTTAATGCAGTTTCAGAGAACTTTATTAAAAAAAATCAAAACATAACCTACGTTATATCCTTTTAGTGTAAACGACCCCAGGATGGAGACTACACTTGAACAAGCACGGGCGAAGTTTCACAACACTGAGGAAAATTGAGTAAAAGGCAAGACTCAGTCAATTGAAACTAACAGTCTAAGGTGTGAGAACAGGGAGGACATGATCATAGCGTGTAAAATATCCAGGGGAGAAAAAGAGATGAGAGGAAGCCAAGGGACAATTGTGAACTAAAGACGTGGACGAGCATGAAAATGAGGGAACTACTCGAGTGTCAGAGTTGTACATAGAACGAAGTAGAGTTATTAGACGTGGTTGAGACAAACGCTACACAGATTCAAGAGTAGGTATGATCGAGCTCTAGAAGCCAGGGGCTAGCAAAGCCTGATGGGAGTGCTCGAGAAGTGGGGGACAGGAGCTATGACTAATTGGGCAAACGAGACGAATACAACTGGGTAAATACCCCTCACCCCCCACTCATGTACATGCATACACACACCACCCATGTACATACATACACCACCCATGTACATACATACAGACACCACTAACAACCTATGCAAATGAACACCTAAAACAGGATGAGGAAGAGGAACAGAACAAGAATTTTAATTGTCTCAGTTTCTTGATAACATTCACAACGGAAAAATAATAATTGCTCCATTAACACACCGTCTTAAAGTATTACATTCTCTCCAGCAAAATTAATTTTTAAGCTCCCTGACGAAACGGGCTTTCGTTA
This sequence comes from Cherax quadricarinatus, assembly GCF_026875155.1. NCBI lineage: Eukaryota > Metazoa > Arthropoda > Malacostraca > Decapoda > Parastacidae > Cherax > Cherax quadricarinatus. The sequence goes on along the minus strand of NC_069440.1, from coordinate 7,596,431 downwards.
TATATTTTTTATCTGCAATATTCGCTAACTTTGCACAGCTGAAGTCCCCTTGAAAATTACTAAAACTTCCCCATTTTCTAATATACCGTCGCATTTTTTTTAAATCTCAATTTTTACATTCAAGGATTATGAAGTTATTTATATAGGTCTGATATATTTTTAAGTTATATCGATTGTTGGAGTGTGTGTGTGTGTGTGTGTGTGTGTGTGTGTGTGTGTGTGTGTGTGTGTGTGTGTGTGTGTGTGTGTGTGTGTGTGTGTAGTATATATATATATATATATATACCACACAAAACAACCACGTAGGGAAATTAATGATAGCTCTAGGCCTTTCGTGTTGCAATCAACACCATCAGGAGCTTGCGATGTTGCGGAAATGAGTAGGAAATCCAGGTAAATCCGTTCAAGGTAACGACTCTAGTTGGAATGAGATGACATCAAGCAGACCAGTGCCAGGTCTTCAACTTCCTACTTATTTCTGCAAAATTGCAAGCTCCTGATGTGTTGATTGCAACACGAAAGGCCTAGAGCTATCATTCAACTCCCCCTGTGGTTATTTTGCATCTTGGTTTAGAAAGACACGTAAGCAAACACTATGACATATTTATTAGAAAACGTTTCGGTCCTGGGACCTTGATCACTTCTAACATACAGGTATGTATAATGTTCGCCAAGACCGTAGTCCTGGCACGGGTCTCAATCTTGCGATGACCCGTCTCCACACTCGTCGCAGGGGTAGAAAGACATTATATATATAGGCGGAGAGTGAGGTGTGACGCACGTGACCTGAGGAATGTCATAATTATTATTATTATTATTATAATCAAGGGGGAAGCGCTAAACCCGGAGGATTATACAGCACCTGGGGGGGGGGATATGTGGAAGGCATTCAGGCTTAATTCGGGGAACTGGAGCACAGATCCAATTCCCTAAATCAAGAGCCCCTCACCAACATCAAGGAACCTTCCTTGAGGGGAGGAATGTCATAAGAACATAAGAATGGAGGAACACCGCAGAAGGCCCACCGGCCCATGCGAGGCAGGTCCTTATCAAAACAACCTCTACCTATGATGAGGACGGGTAGACGATGAAATCATGTGACTCCTGTGTTGTTGGGTTGGTGCTGCTTAAGTATCATGTATGCCAATGTTTTTGAAATTTTGTAGTTTCCAGTGTTGCGTTCTATAGTGTCGGTGACGGCGATTAGCGAGGCTTCTAGGCACCATCGGCGTCTGAGGTCTGGTTCGGTGAGAACGAGTTGTGCCTCATTCTAGTTCATCAAATGCCCCGTGGAGTCTCTGTGGAGGACACAGGCGTACCTTACATCGTCTCAGAGGCATTTCGATGCTCATTCAGGCAGACTGCAAGATCTCTGCCTGTCTCGCCTACATATTTCTTGGGACAGAACCCACAGGGGATAGTGTAGACGCCTGCTGTAGAAGTTAGAGGTGTGGGGCTGCGTTTCGTAGTGAGGTCTTTGATAGATGTGTTTATGGTGGAAACGTTGATGTTACTCATAGCAAGTGCCCGGCGAGTATTCGTGGCAACATCGCCACATGGGAGTACTATGAACTGCTTAGGGGGCTGTTCCATGGGCGGTTTGTTGAGGATAGCTTGTGCCTTGAGTCTGCAATCTCGGATGAAGAAAGATGGGAACTGAAGACGTGTAAAGGCTTGTGTTATGTAAGTGCATTCTTCTTCTAGAAAACAAGGGCTGGAGATGCGAAGAGCTCTCAAGAAGCCAACGAGGACTCCTCTCTTAGTGCGGGTGTCTTGGTGTGAATAAAAGTGTACATGATCGTCCTTGTTTGTAGGTTTTCTATACACTTTGAAGAGAAGTTTGTCACTGTCGGGAGATCTGCACAGTAGAACGTCGAGGAAAGGAAGTTTGCCATCATTTTCGAGTTCAAGTGTAAACTTTATTGATGGTTCAACTGCATTGATCTTGTTGAGAAGGGCCTGGATATTGAGACGTCTCGGATAGAAAACCAATATATCATCAACGTATCTTAGCCAGGTAACGGTGTTGGGAATGAGGGTGCTGAATTTCTCTGTCTCCAGGTTTTCCATGGAGGTCGGCAAGCACAGCACTGAGCGGGCTGCCCATTGCCATCCCAAAGCACTGTTTGTAACAGTTGTCCTGATACTTGAAGTTGAAATTAACACAAAGTTCCACTAGACTGATGAAATCTAGAAGAGGTAAAGGGAGGTCGTGGTTTTCAGTGAGCCTGTGTCTCAGAATGTTGATTGCAGCGTCAGTAGGAACGTTGGTAAAGAGGGCTGTGACATCGAAGGAAGCCATGCTTTTGTTTTTGACATTCAGGTTGGAAATTCGGGAGAGAAGGTCACCTGAGTGTTTGAGGTGGGCTTGACTGATGGTGCCCAGAAGCGCTGAAAGGTATTTGGCAAGGTGGCCGGCTAGTCTGTGTGGTGCACTCCCTATGCCCGAAGTGATAGGCCGTAATGGGATGCCAGGTTTGTGTGTCTTTGGAAGGCCATACAGGCGTGCTGGTTTCGGTTGACCTGGTAAAAGTTTAAGTAGTTTTTTGCCTTGTTCTGATTTTCGTAAGATGCTACGAGCCTTTTGAAGGAAAGTCTGGGTACTTTGAAGTAGCACTGATTCTGATACAGGCTGGTATGTGTTGGCATCGTTGAGAAGATTTAAAACTTTATTGTTGTAGTCGACAGTGTTGAGTAACACCACACCACCACCTTTGTCAGCGGTTGTAATGACGATATCGTTGTTGGCCAAGTTCCTGAGTGCTTGGATGTATCTTCTGGGAATGACCGGTCTTGAAGACTCAGTAGCTGCAGCAGTGATAATTCCTTGAACAAAGCCTTTTTGAAACTCGGAGCCTCCAAAAGGTTGGTTCTTGGTTACCATATCCACCAGATGTTTCTTGTTGATACCGGTAGTAAACTTGAGCCCTAGGCTGAGGGCTTCTGTCTCGGTCTTTCTACCCCTGTATGTTAGAAGTGATCAAGGTCCCAGGACCGAAACGTTTTCTAATAAATATGTCACAGTGTTTGCTTACGTGTCTTTCTAAACCAACTTGTCGGTATTTATTACCAAGGTTTATACCATTTTGCATCTTGTATCACTTGTTCGCGATTATTGCATATAATATAATATAATTATATATATATATATATATATATATATATATATATATATATATATATAACACATATATATATATATATACATACACACACACACACACACACACACACACACACACACACACACACATTGGAAGGGTTTAAACTCGTGAAATCTTATGTTATGGCCTTGAGAAGGTTGAGTCCTCGGCTGAGTGGTGTTATGGCTCCCTTGATGGCTCAGGTTCCTTCCTACACCTGCCTGACGTAGATTCCAGCTATCACCTTCCCACACCTGCCTGACGCAGTCTCCCACGGTGTGGGGAGTCACTATACACACGTTTTTCTTAGAATGTGAATTACCATAAGACGGATGAACTCCAGGAACTGACTTTTGAGCAGAAATCACTACGTTGCTTTAACGCTGAACCGTGGCATAGTGTAATTGTGGCAGAGATCGCCTAACTGTGGCATATAACTCATTACTGTAACTAGAGAAAGCTATTAGAAAGCCTCACATAGGTATTTATACGTAAAGATCTTCAGTACTAGTCAAAATTTCAGAACAGAAACGTCAACGAGGAATTTTTGTTTATGTGTGAATTAAAGACTGTAGTTACTATGTTTGGGTTAAAGTCTGTCATGCGCAGATGAGCCACGCAAGACTCGCCTCGCCTCTTCAGTTACATCAGGAATACTCCAGTCTCTGAAATACGGAACGTAGCAAATTCACGTGCATAGGTAAAAGTTAGCTGATCAGAAAATTATTATTATAATCAAGGGGGAAGCGCTAAACCCGGAGGATTATACAGCGCCTGGGGGGGATGTGGAAGGCATTCAGGCTTAATTCGGGGAACTGGAGCACAGATCCAATTCCCTAAATCAAGAGCCCCTCACCAACATCAAGGAACCTTCCTTGAGGGGAGCTGATCAGAAAAAGCTATTCGTTAGTAATTATCAGATTTCAGTGATTACAGTTTTTAACTATTTCAGAAAAAAAATCAAAATAATTTGCAACTCCTTAAGCTAAACATACACAGAAACAACCTCTATGTAGACCCAATGAGAAACATGTATATGTATATATCTCCAGAGATGCATCCTCAGTGTAGTTCCAACGGGATATATAGGTCTGCAAATACCAACTGAGAAATTTTTACCTTGTAATTATACCCGCTAGGAGACGCATGTCCTGTGTATATACCCGCTGAGAGGTGCATATCTGTGTACATACATACAGAAAGATGCACATTATGCACATACCCGTAGAGAGATGCATATCTGTGTGCACACCAGCTGAAATCTAATGTACCAAGGTTGGTTAATGGGGATTAAAGGCTAATCCTACTCAAGGGTCATTAATTTATTATTATAATCAAAAAGAAGCGCTAAGCCATCAAGGGTCATTAAGACTGCATGTCCCCTCTTTTACCACCAGTTGAAAACATTGTATTCCAAAGAACAGGGATTTATGTATGTCTGTGTATGCACACAGACATATACCTCTCGGTGTATGTATCTTATATACTGTACCAGCAGCGGGAATAAAATAATTATAAGAACACTTACGTGAGAGTCAACACAAAGATTGTTTGCCTTCCGCTGGTCCTCCAGTACCCTACAACAGGGTTTGAAAAACGGAAGCTTGAAAACGCAGCTTGAAAACACAAAATGGGAGGTTTAAAGAAATCGAGGTGAATTTCGAAGCAAAACTGAACAGGCGGGAGACTATGCCTACCTTCCTTCCCAGGGTAGAGAACGACAGCCACTGATTGGTGTTCATAGCAACGGCGAAGCTCAGTGCAGGGACGAAGCTTAGTGTTCGCCGGAGTCAGAACCAGCTATAAAATGGCAGATTATAGTGACATTATGATAATAATGACATGATACACGGGTTCTGGTATTTTATTTGTAGACGTTTCGTCCACTGGACACTTTACGATGATTCGATAAGTTCCCTGGTGTACGAAACACGTTAAGACAAAAGTACCATAGTTCGAACCATGTGAGGAATTTACGGAGTTTTTGGGTCTCGTTCGTCCCGCGTGAATTCTTTGCGAATCTGCTTCGGATGTTTGTATAACCCACACTCCGGTGAACTGTCGTGTGCGTATATGTGTAGTAACAACCAGTCTTCCTAACGAAAGTCATTTTTCCTCTATAATCTACCTTGTCCATAATTACTATCGCATTTGCTTTGTCTGTTTCGTAAGGTGAAGTCCAGGATCTTTTCTTAATTCATGATATAACTTAACATTTGTGCTGCAGAGATGTGAGCTTTGCTCAGACCTCTACAACAGAATTGTTAAGTTATACCATGAATTAAGGAAAGATTCTAGACTTCACCTTACGAAACAGACAAAGCAAATGCGACAGTAATTATGGACAAGGTAGATTAAAGAGGAAAAATAACATATTAGAAAACAGGGAAACTGACGTGCCCCTTAAACAGTGATTATCTTGGCTGTTGTGGAGTGTACTTGCTGAGTCTCAGGGTTCTGTTCCAGCTTCAAAAACTGCGTTGCCTTGATCGTGATTTCTCTAGACCGGAGTTAAATGTCACCAATATAATGATCCGTAGACATACAGATTTGTAGACATGTAGTCTTGTAAACATAGATTTGTAACAATGTATATGCATACCTGTACACAGATCTGCATATATGGTTTGATTGTGTGTGTGTGTGTAGAGAGAGAGAGAGAGAGAGAGAGAGAGAGAGAGAGAGAGAGAGAGAGAAGAGAGAGAGAGAGAGAGAGAGAGAGATTCTGGATCAACCCAGCCATTAAGAACAAGCACATCTGCCGTAATAAAACAGCGATGATTTTTGACAGCTTAGAGTGAGGGCTGAGATTAAGCTTGGCATCACAGCTTAATGCCTCACCTGTCGACGATCGAGTTATGTCGCTTCGTAGCATCTGGTGTGGAGTGGCACTGTGTGGTGTGACACTGTGTAGTGTGGGGTAGCAATGTGTGGTGTGTTGTGTAGTGTGGTGTGGCACTGTGTAGTGTGGCACTGTGTAGTTTGGCACTGTGTAGTGTGGCACTGTGTAGTTTGGGGTAGCACTGTGTGGTGTGGTACTGTGTAGTGTGGCACTGTGGTGTGGCACTGTGTAGTGTGGCACTGTGGTGTGGCACTGTGTACTGTGGGGTGACACTGTGTATTATGGGGTGGTATTGTGTGGTGTGAAATGGCACTGAGTGGGGTGGTACCGTGTAGTGTGAGGTAGTATTGTGTGGTGTGTGTGTGGTATGATCTAGTGTGAGGTGGTATGACGTAATCTGGGGTGGAATGATGTAGTGTGGAGGTGGTATGATGTAGTGTGGGGGTGGTATGTAGTGTGGGGGTGGTATGTAATGTGGAGGTGGTATGTAGTGTGGAGGTGGTATGTAGTGTGGAGGTGGTATGTAATGTGGGGGTGGTATGATGTAGTGTGGGGGTGGTATGATGTATTGTGGGGGTGGTATGTAGTGCGGGGGTGGTATGTAGTGTGGAACTTGTATGATGTGTGGGGGTGGTATGTAGTGTGGGGGTGGTATGATGTGTGGGGGTGGTATGTAGTGTGGGGGTGGTATGATGTGTGGCGGTGGTATGATGTAGTGTGGGAGTTGGTATGTAGTGTGGGGGTGGTATGATGTAATGTAGGGATGCTAAGTAGTGTGAGGGTGGTATGACGTAGTGTGGGAGTGGTATGATGTAGTGTGGGGTGGTATGTAGTGTGGGTGTGGTATGATGTAGTGTGGGAGGTGGTGTGTTGTGTGGGGGTGGTATGATGTAGTGTGGGTGGTGTGATGTAGTGTGGGGGTGGTATGACGTAGTGTGGAGGTGGTATGACGTAGTGTGGGAGTGGTAAGATATAATGTGTGGGTTGGTATAACGTAGTGTGGGAGTGGTAAGATGTAATGTGTGGGTTGGTATGATATAGTGTGTGGTGGTATGACGTAATGTGGGGGGTTGGGATGATGTACTGAGGGGTGGTATTATGTAGTGTTGGGGGTGGTATGATGTAATCGGGTGGTATGATGTAGTGTGGGGTTGGTATGTAGTGTTGGGGTGGCATGATGTGTGGGAGTGGTATGATGTAGTGTGGAGGTGGTATGATGTAGTGTGGGGTTGGTATGATGTAGTGTGCGGGTGGTATGATGTGTGGGGGTGGTATGATGTAGTGTGAAGATGGTATGATGTAGTTTGGAGGTGGTATGATTTAGTGATTGGTGGTATAATATAGTGTGGATGTGGTATGATATAGTGTGGGGTGGTATGGGTGGGGGTGGTATGATGTAGTGTGGAGGTGTTATGATGTAGTGTGGAGGTAGTATGATGCGGTGTGGAGGTGGTATGATGTAGTGAGGGGTGGTATGTAGTGAGGGGTGGTATGATGTAATGAGGGGTGATATGATGTAGTGTGGGGGTGGTATGCTGTAGTGTGGGGGTGGTATGACGTAGTGTAGAGGTGTATGACGTAGTGAGGAAGTGGTAAGATGTAATGTGGGGGTTATGATGTGTGGGGTGGTGACGTAATGTGGGGGATGTAGTGAAGGGTGGCATGATGTAGTGTTGGGGTGGTATGATGTAATGTGGGGGTGATATGATGTAGTGTGGGGTTTGGTATGTAGTGTGGGGGGTATGATGTAGTGTGGAGGTGGTATGTAGTGTGGGGTTGGTATGATGTGTGGGGGTGGTATGATGTGTGGAGGAGGTATGATATAGTGTGGAGGTGGTATGATGTAGTGTGGAGGTGGTATGATGTAGTGTGGAGGTGGTATGATGTAGTGAGGGGTGGTATGATGTGTGTGAAGTGTATGATGTGTGGGGGTGGTATGATGTAGTGTGGAGGTGGTATGATGTAGTGTGGAGGTGGTATTATGTAGTGTGAGGTGGTATGTATTTGTGAGGTGGTTGATGTAGTGTGGGTGGTATGATGTAGTGTGGAGGTGGTATGTAGTGTGAGTGGTATGATTCAGTGTGGAGGTGGTATGATGTAGTGAGGGGTAGTATGTAGTGAGGGGTGGTATGATGTAATGAGGGGTGATATGATGTAGGGTGGGGGTGGTATGATGTAGTGTGGGGGTGGTATGAAGTGTAGGGTGGTATTATGTAGTGTGGGGTATGATGTAGTGATGGGATGGTATGTAGTTTGGGGGTGGTATGATGTAGTGTGGGTGTGGTATGATGAAGTGTGGGGTGGTGTGATGTAGTGTGGGGGTGGTATGAAGTGTAGGGTGGTATGATGTAGTGTGGAGGTGGTATGATGTAGTGTGGGGGTGGTATGATGTAGTGTAGAGGTGGTATGACGTAGTGTGGAAGTGGTAAGATGTAATGTGGGGTGGTATGACGTAATGTGGGGGTGTTATGATGTAGTGTGGGGTTGGTATGATGTGTGGGGGTGGTATGATGTGTGAGTGAGGTATGATGTGGGTGAGGTGGTATGATGTGTGGGTGGATGAGTAGTGTGGAGGTGTATGTGTAGTTGAGGTGGTATGATGTGTGGGGGTGGTATGATGTAGTGTGAGGTGGTATGATGTAGTGTGAGGTGGTATGATGTGTGGGGGTGGTATGATGTAGTGTGAGGTGGTATGTAGTGTGGAGGTGGTATGACGTAGTGAGGGGTGGTATGATGTAGTGAGGGGTGATATGTAGTGTGGGGGTGGTATGATGTAATGTGGGGGTGGTATGAAGTGTAGAGTGGTATGATGAAGTGTGGGGGTGGTATGATGTAGTGATGGGGTGGTATGTAGTGATGGGTGGTATGAAGTGTAGGGTAGTATGATGTAGTGTGGGGGTGGCATGTAGTGATAGGGGTGGTATGATGTAGTGTGGGGGTGGTATGATGTAGTGTGGGGTGGTATGATGTGTGGGGGTGGTATGACTATGTGTGGGGTGGTATGATGTATGTGGAGGTGGTATGACGTAGTGTGGGAGTGGTATGTAGTGTGGGGGTGGTATGATATAGTGTGGGTTGGTATGTAGTGTGGGGGTGGTATGATGTAGTGTGAGAGTGGTATGATGTAGCGTAGGGTGGTATGACGTAGTGTGAGAGTGGCATGATGTGGTGTGGGGTGGTATGACGTAGAGAGTGGCATGATGTAGTGTAGGGTGTTACGACGTAGTGTGAGATTGGTATGATGTAGCGTAGGGGTGGTATGTAGTGTTGGGGTGGTATGATGTAGTGTGGGGTGGTATGATGTAGTGTGAGACTGGTATGATGTAGTGTAGGGGTGGTATGATGTAGTGTGAGAGTGGTATGATGTAGCGTAGGGGTGGTATGTAGTGTTGGGGTGGTATGATATAGTGTGGGGTGGTATGGCGTGGTGTGAGACTGGTATGATGTAGTGTAGTGGTGGTATGATGTAGTGTGAGTTGGTACTGTGTACCTTGGGTTAGTATTGTATAGTGTGGAGGTTAGACTGTGTATTAGGCTCTTGATTCCAGGAAATGGAGCTGCCCTCCCAATCCCCCTCCCAGGTCGCTACATCCCCCAGCAAACACTCCCATCACAAAAGGAATTCACTCGTTATTTAGACTAACAAACATTTTGTGGCCTTTTTCTGACCGTTTTGTCACCGTTTTGAGACCATTTTGATCTCGGGAATTACCTTTACCTGTGTTGGCTGGAATGATTGCAAATTAATTACCTGAACTTGAATTTGTTTGGGCCATCAGATCACTGGGATCTGATTGACAAACTGGGTAGTCGCGTCGAATTACGAGGCAGTGTGAGGGAAAGTTAAGTCATTAACCCGGCTCGTACAATTTGGTGAGAGAGAGTGAGTGAGAGAGTGAGGAAGAGAGTGAGAGAGTGAGAGAATGAGAGAGAGTGAGAGAGAGTGAGAGAGTGAAGAGTGAGAGAGTGAGAGAGTGAGAGAATGAGAGAGTGAGAGAGAGAGAGAGTCATGGACTGGTCAGTAGGGAAGTCGATCTACAGTGCTGCAGGCCAAACGTGATTCAGACGAATCTGTAATTTAAGTTACGTGTTTCTTTTTTTTTTTTTTGGAATAATAGTAAGACCGTCTGTCCAGTGGACAGACAAGAGACAGACACACACACACACACACACACACACACACACACGAGTTTGTCAGGAAGTGGAATAGTCTGGCAAGTGATGTAGTGGAGGCAGGAACAATACATAGTTTTAAGAGGAGGTATGATAAAGCTCATGGAGCAGGGAGAATGAGGACCTAGTAGCGACCAGTGAAGATGGGGGCCCAGGAGCTGAGTCTCGACCCCTGCAACCACAAATAGGTGAGTACACTACTCACGCGATTCCAACAAATGCAGTGACCTGTGTGAAGATGTAGCGAAGACACATTCAATACACAGCTTTAAAACTAGGCATGAGAGAGCTAGAAGGAAGTGAACTCGATAACAGGCCGGTTAAGAGGTAGGGCCAGGAGCTGCCACTCGACTCCTGCAATCGGAAATAGGTGATTATATACCCATATCAATTACGGGGCCGTCCTGAGTGTTGCCAAAGGTAGAGTTGCGGAAAGGTTTTTTCATTAGGCAAATTCGCCAATAACATGCAAACTGAGCTCACCAAAATCTAATCATTTCTACACTTGGTTCACAGTAATCATCGCTCCAAATTGAATTGAATTTTCCTTCTGCGTGGTCTCGGAGATATCAGAAGGAACAGTTGACTTTTCTAAACACACACACATGATAACGACGTATAAAATACTGTGAGGAATTGACAAGGTGGGCAAAGATAGGATGTTCCAGAGATGGGACACAGAAATAAGGGGTCACAATTGGAAGCTGGAGACTCAGATGAGTCAAAGAGATGTTAGGAAGTATTTCTTCAGTCCCAGAGTTGTCAGGAAATGGAATAGTCTGGAAAGTGACGTAGTGGAGGCAGGAACCATACATACTTTTAAGACGAGGTATTATAAAGCTCATGGAGCAGAGAGAGAGTGACCTACTAGCGATCAGTGAAGAGGCGGGGCCAGGAACCATGAATCGACCCTTGCAACCACAAATAGGTGAGTACATGTAGGTGAGTACGCGTGTCTTTTGTTTCACCTTACAACACACGCGGCCCCAGAAATCAGGGAAAAATATGTGCATACTTAGACCTGGTCGTGGCTAGAACTGCGACGCCTCAGCCGTCTTCTCAGCTTTGTCTCAGCAAAATTAGCATCCTTGGTTTTCATTCAGGTTTTTCTTGTTCAGTCTGTATTTATGTATGTCTCGGAGTACATACGTTTGTCTTCAGTTTTTCAGGTTTCAAATTTATCGACTGAGTATGGGTTATTAAGATGTTATGGCGGTGTCTGGGAATACCACTGTATATGTCGGAGGTTATGGCTGTGTCTGGGGATACCACTGTATGAGTCTGAGGTTATGACTGTGTCCGGGGATACCACTGTATGAGTCGGAGGTTATGGCTGTGTCCGGGGATACCACTGTAAGTGTAAGTTTTTTGCTATGTCAGGGGATATCACACTATTACTTCAAGGTTAAGTTGTGTAGGTGGGGATTGCAACAGCAGTAGAACTAATATAACAGCAGAAGTCGAAGCAGTAGTATTAGCAACAGCACCAATAACAGCAGCAGCAGTAGTACTAGCACCAATAACAGCAGCAGTAGCAGCAATAGTAGTAGTAGCATCAACAGCAGTTGTAGTATCAACAGCGCCAATAACAGCAGCGGTAGCAGCAGTAGTACTAGCACCAATAAGAGCAGCAGTAGCAACAATAGTAGTAGTAGCAACAGTAGTAGTAGCACCAATAATAACAGTAGTAGTAGCAACAACATCAATAACAGCAGCGGTAGCAGCAGCAGTAGTAGTAGTAGCACCAATAACAGAAGTAGTAGCAACAGCATCAATAACAGCAGCGGTAAGCAGCAACAGTAGTAGTAGTAGCACCAATAACAACAGCAGTAGTAGCAACAGCACCAATAACAGCAACAATAGTAGTAGCAGCACCAATAACAGCAGTAGTAGTAGCAACAGCACCAATAACAGCAGCACTGCTAATCACACTCCAAACAACTAACCAGAGGCCAAACAATAAGCACCAACCATAACCACACAAAGAGTGTCTCCGCTAACACGCTTCCAGAACACCCTTACGGGTTTTCCGGACGATAACCCCCTAACCTCCCCCCTTCAAAAAAAAAAAAAGAAATCTTTACCTAGTACAAAGTACATAACACTCTGAAATTAGTCCCCCGCACAAACGCGCATTATGTAAATTTGGGTACATCATTTTCCCTCGTTAAGCTCTCAGAAACTTACGAAAATCTTGCTGTATATGTATAAGTATATATATGAATATATATGTTTGCATATCATTACTTTTATCATCGTCCAGAGGCTCACGAAGCGAAGGGAAAAATGCGCCATTGCTTAAAATGATCAAATAAATTGTTTTACTTAGTAAGTTTGAATATACACTGATGTTTTCTTATTGGTTATTGAGATTTTATTGTTATAACGATGAATATGAAGTTTTTTTTTTTTTTAAATCAGTCTTGGTGGGAAACAGACGAGGCGTCGACAAAGTAATTGAGGAAAAATAATATACGACATTTTATTTTTTTTTTTACCTTATTACATTTTCCCGGAAGTCTTGGAATATATGTGAATGTCGTTTAATTTTATCAATTCCATTTGAATGGTTTTAAATATCGTTACATTATTTGATTACATTTGGCCATGTTATGGCTACCATTGGACTATTTGACTACCATTTATATAATAATAATATAATAACAATAATAATAATAATAATAATAATAATAATAATAATAATAATAATAATAATGATGGGTCATCCAGCCTCGGTGAGAAACAGCCGATGTGTAAATAATAATACTTATTTCTACACGTACATGATGTAGTTATGACAGATTTACGTAGGTGACGTCACTGGTATACTGTATTGAAAGACCTTGGTCATGCAGAGTATTTTCGCACAACTTATTAAGTTTATCTTGCTCCCAGGATGCGACCCACAACAGTCAACTAAAACTCGGGTACCTACTTACTGCTAGGTGAACAGCGGCAGCAGGTGTAAGGAAACATGTCAACCGTTTTACCCTGTTTAAGATCTACTTTTACTGGAAAATGATCTCTCTCTCTCTCTCTCTCTCTCTCTCTCTCTCTCTCTCTCTCTCCTACATACCCTATCATTAATCTCATTAACTTGTCACCTATTCCCCACACTTGCAACATCTGCCACATTGCTTCCCTATCCACCCTATCACATGCCTTTTCTAAATACATAAATGCAATGAAAAGTTCCTTTTATTTATCTAAGTACTGTTTAGGTATACGCTTCAATGTAAACACTTGGTCTACACATCTCTTACGATTCCTAAAATTTCCTCCTTCCTCTGCCATCCCACTCTCTGTCTTACCCATAATTCTTTCAATAATAACTCTGTCATACACTTTACTCAATATTCTCAACAGGTTTAATTCCCTATAATTTCCCTTATACAAAGGAACAATGGATATTCTCTGCCAGTCTCTTGTTACTTTTTCTCCCTTCATACACGTACTGAGCAACAACACCAATCACTCCACAACTTTATCCCCACCTGCTATGAATATTTCTGTGTTGATCCCATTAATCCCAGCTGCTTTGCTGGGATTAATGGGATCAACACTTACTATAACCCACTTCTCACATCCCATCCTTATATTAATTCATATAATTATCGAATTTATACACTTCTATTCCCTCCTTTCCATAACTGATCATTTAATATTACCGCTACGCCTTTCTTAGCTCCGAATCTCTCAGATATACCTAAAATAATCTCATTTGCATCTCCCCACTGAAGGTAAACTATCCAACCACAATGGAAATAAGTCACTCTGTCTGACTTTTTTGGGTTATCCCAGGTTCTCTACACATATGCTGCTATGTACGATAATTCTATGTAACTGTATTTGTGTATACCTGAATAAACTTACTTACTCTCCTTCCTACTGTTGCATCTCCATCGATCCTTCCCTCTTTATCTCTGCTTTAGAGTGATTCCAATTTCTCTCGTGTTGCAGGTCCCACGCGAGTTGTGTGTAGTTGCAGAGGGGGGCGTGGCTGACCTCCCTTGCAACTTGACCTCCCCGTTGACCTCTGACCCCGCCCTCCTGGTCCTCTGGTACAAGCAAGGCATCGTCAAACCTATCTACAGGTAAGTGCAGTACAATTCCTGTAAGAGCAGTGCAACACAATTCATGACAATTTATGCAATACAATTCGACACAATTCCCTAGACTGGCACACAACATAATACAATACACTACAATTGGGCAATGTCCTGAAATTCATAGAGAAATATTATAATATTCTGAAGCAGAAAATGCACCAGTAAAATTGTACAATTATAAATATAGTTACGGTATTAGTAAAATGCAGTAGTGCTATACAGCACAACGCAAGGCAGCAATGCAATACAGTCCCTACACACGGGGTAATTAGAACCAGTTTTGGCAGGAAGACGGGAAATCAGTCTGCAAATGTTGCGTTTAATTATCAAATTCTCTTGATAATCAAACGGACGCTGGGAACGTTCAGAAGCCAGCGCACGGTAATGAGAGGGAAAACGAACAATGTAAAATGATGATGGGTTGTTTGTCATGAGATATTGTTTGTCGGGGAAAAGATGACATAAAAAATAGACTTTCCCCGTGATGCAAAAAATGGTGAAAAAAAAAAAAAAATTGAAGAATGTGTGAATGTTGAGAGTGGACTTTAATCTCTGTTTCGGGGAATGAAGTATTCTTGGCTGGTGGTGAACAGGCTACATGTAGCTTTAATGAACTTCGTATAGTTAATAGATTTTAACCCCAATTAACTAACCAATCTCATGAGTACACCAAATACATAAAAAATACAGGGAATATCTGTTCTAGGCAGATGTGTCCAAGGGTGACAGAGGGCAGACTCTATTAGAAGAGGTAACGCCAATCCCAAGGAGCCACCAGGCACTCATAAAGACCAACAAGAGTCAATCAGGCCGAAACTCAAAGGCTACTTCGAGCGTCTCCTCGTGGCTACCTCGGAGATCGTCTAGACTCGGATAGGCACACAGCCAAGAAGATCTGAACTATTCTCTTCGAGGCTTCTCGAAGATAAGCAGGAGTTCCGACAAACCAAGTTTCAGTGTCTGCAGAACGAACAGAGGTAAATCTGCAGATGGGTAGGCAGGCACACAAGGTGATATTGTTAGCTTGCCAAAGTCTCATCAAAACTTCACTTTACTAGTCAAGACAGTTATTCAACGCGTCAAATTTTCTTCGAGACAGACCCAACCTGGTTAGGCTTGAATAAGACATGACTGTTACCAGATTCCCGAATAAATAATGCCTTCCACATACCACGTAAAAATCCCCTTTAGCGACTTCCCCTGTAAACAAAACAATCAGACAACAACACCGTATTACAGTAAGTCAGATGCACAAACAGTAGGTAATAACCATGTGTGTTGGTTTACAAATGAACTGACACTTTACGAGTATCAGCACCGAAACCATATCCCCCACACCAATTCAGATGTCAGTGAGAAAACGAAGGAAACACACCTAAAGACGGTTGTTCTAGGTCTGCCTGTGAGGTACCAATCCCCTCACGCAAGCTAGAACAACAGAGACGAGAACAACTAAACTTCCCTGGCTGTAATTAACAATACAGGGTGAACGAAAGATTAATATGTCTTAAAAAATCAAGGGAAAACACATGACTTATCTAAACCGTGTACTTGCTCTTCCTTGTTTCTTTTTGAAGGAAGCCCACAAGTAGACTAAGAAAATACATAGAGGGATTTTGCCTGTGCATTTCGACTTCCAACTGAGGTCCTCTTCAGCAGAATGTATAAGTTGATACGCGCCAATAAGTGTGTATCTCTTAGTGCATATACACCAAGAAGTAAGTATCTCTGTGTCTATTAAAACATCCTTGTCTGGTGATGTACAGATAACAGTCAATCTTAATGACCTTCGTGTAGTCGACAGGCTTTAAACCGAATAAACCAAACAAGCAACCAAATAAGATAAGAAAGATGTTCTAAAACCGAGATCACGTGAGGAAGAAAACACGCAGGTTGCAGAGGAGGTTTTCACTGAGACCAAGTTTCGCTCTGAGTGAAGCGTGATCAAGTCAAGACAAAACACTAACACAGAGCAAAACGTTACCCCAATAAGAGGTCGTTATATACCTTGTCTCTTCTCATCATCATCGTTGACAGTAGGTCATACGGTTGTCGTTCCCCTCATCCTGTTTCCTGACAAATCTTACCTAACCTGACCCTGGGGGAAGTTTGAAGAGACATAAATCAATTACCTGTTACTGTACTCCACACATGGTTACCCTTCAGTCTTATGATTTTCCCTAAGGGGATGTAAGGCATGCCTCGTTTCCCAGATTTTAGCGATATGAGAAAACTTCACATCTCTACTTATAAATATTCCCTCGTGTTGCTAGTTAAGTACAGATATCTTCAAGTTTGTTTTAAATTTGCATATGATTACCTTTACGCATTAATGGCCGTAAAAATAATGATTTTTCTTACTTTTAAATTACTTTTATTGGGATTACTTTTTATAATGACTTTTTTTGGAAAGGGAATTATGCTGTTGTTATTGTTGGTGTTGTTATTGTTGTTGTTATTCTTATTATTCTTATTATAATTATTAATTTTATTATTAATTATTAATTTTATTGTTAATTATTATTATTATTATTATTATTATTATTATTATTATGGAGAATCACTAAATCCGTAGGGGCCACACGGAGATAATCATATTTGATTAAAAAACGCAAGGGTGGCTCGAGTTCCTTGGATAAAGAGCCTTATACCATTATCATCAAGGCACCTAAGTGGAAGGCGAGGCGGAAGAGATCTGCATAAAATCATCCAATGTGCAAACAACTCATTACTATTGTTTATCCAACTCACTGCTGTTGTTGAACCAACTCATTACCGTTCCCAGTTCATTACTGATGTAACAACAGCCCATCTCCTCCCCTAATGAAAGTCGCCATTTCACTGCTGCTGAGAGGGTGGGATGGGTAACTGCTGCACGAACCTTAGACAGTGATTATCTGACTGTGTGGAGTTCCCGCCTCTGTGTAATATTTCATATTGATAAATGAGACACTTGTCCAACATTTGGGTACTTTATCTCGGAAACGTTCGCCACACGTTGGCTTTCCTTCATTTCCCAGTGCACTGTTCATATGAAGAAGCACACTGTCGGCGAACGATTCCAGAATAAGCATACCCAAATGCTGTTCAGTTGCCTCATTTATCTACTTATCAGTTTTCTTATCCCTTTATTCACAATGTTTCATATTATTGGCGTTGTGGTAGGTTTATAATTTGTTAAGTTTCACTAGTAGACTACAGTGTAACGCAATCAAACTTAACTAAATCTAGTCTAACTTAAACAAAGTGAGAAATTTGCTGGAAATTCTCTATCTTAAGTTATATCATATCTTGGAATACGCCAATAGAGTTGAGAGGTTTGATTGATGATGTCTGCATGACCATGTTTGGCATGTAAATACACATACACATACCAACTCATGCACGTGAGTCATACACGGACACACATCCTTCATGTGGGTCGTTCAGTCACATCCACAGCGATGTAGATTATTATTATTATAATCAAAACGAAGTGCTAATCCTACAAGGGTCATACAGCGCTGACAGCGATGTAGAGCTTAAGTACAGCATCTAGCGTTGTACCATGTGGTAGGTATAGAATCTAGCGTTGTACCATGTGGTAGGTATAGCATCTAGCGTTGTACCATGTGGTAGGTATAGCATCTGGCGTTGTACCATGTGGTAGGTACAGCATCTAGCGTTGTACCATGTGGTAGGTACAGCATCTAGCGTTGTACCATGTGGTAGGTATAGAATCTGGCGTTGTACCATGTGGTAGGTATAGAATCTGGCGTTGTACCATGTGGTAGGTACAGCATCTAGCGTTGTACCATGTGGTAGGTACAGCATCTAGCGTTGTACCATGTGGTAGGTATAGCATCTGGCGTTGTACCATGTGGTAGGTATAGAATCTGGCGTTGTACCATGTGGTAGGTATAGAATCTGGCGTTGTACCATGTGGTAGGTATAGCATCTGGCGTTGTACCATGTGGTAGGTACAGCATCTAGCGTTGTACCATGTGGTAGTACAGCATCTAGCGTTGTACCATGTGGTAGGTATAGAACTTGCGTTGTACCATGTGGTAGGTATAGCAATCTGGCGTTGTACCATGTGGTAGGTACAGCATCTAGCGTTGTACCATGTGGTAGGTACAGCATCTAGCGTTGTACCATGTGGTAGGTACAGCATCTGACATTGTACCATGTGATAGGTACAGCATCTGACGTTGTGCCATGTGATAGGTACAGCATCTGGCGTTGTACCATGTGGTAGATACAGCATCTGGCGTTGTACCATATGGTAGATACAGCATCTGGCGTTGTACCATGTGGTAGATATAGCATCTAGCGTTGTACCATGTGGTAGGTACAGCATCTAGCGTTGTACCATGTGGTAGGTATAGAATCTGGCGTTGTACCATGTGGTAGGTATAGCATCTGGCGTTGTACCATGTGGTAGGTACAGCATCTAGCGTTGTACCATGTGGTAGGTACAGCATCTAGCGTTGTACCATGTGGTAGGTACAGCATCTGACATTGTACCATGTGGTAGGTACAGCATCTGACGTTGTGCCATGTGATAGGTACAGCATCTGGCGTTGTACCATGTGGTAGATACAGCATCTGGCGTTGTACCATATGGTAGATACAGCATCTGGCGTTGTACCATGTGGTAGATATAGCATCTAGCGTTGTACCATGTGGTAGGTACAGCATCTGGCGTTGTACCATGTGGTAGATACAGCATCTAGCGTTGTACCATGTAGTAGATACAGCATCTGGCGTTGTACCATGTGGTAGGTACAGCATCTAGCGTTGTACCATGTGGTAGATACAGCATCTGGCGTTGTACCATGTGGTAGGTACAGCCTCTGGCGTTGTACCATGTGGTAGGTACAGCCTCTGGCGTTGTAACATGTGGTAGGTACAGCATCTCGCGTTGTACCATGTGGTAGGTACAGCATCTCGCGTTGTACCATGTGGTAGGTACAGCATCTAGCGTTGTACCATGTGGTAGGTACAGCATCTAGCGTTGTACCATGTGGTAGGTACAGCATCTCGCGTTGTACTATATGGTAGGTACAGCATCTAGCGTTGTACCATGTGGTAGGTACAGCATCTAGCGTTGTACCATGTGGTAGATACAGCATCTAGAGTTGTACCATGTGGTAGATACAGCATCTGCGTTGTACCATGTGGTAGGTACAGCATCTAGCGTTGTACCATGTGGTAGATACAGCATCTAGCGTTGTACCATGTGGTAGATACAGCATCTAGAGTTGTACCATGTGGTAGATACAGCATCTAGCGTTGTACCATGTGGTAGATACAGCATCTAGCGTTGTACCATGTGGTAGATACAGCATCTAGAGTTGTACCATGTGGTAGATACAGCATCTAGCGTTGTACCATGTGGTAGATACAGCATCTAGAGTTGTACCATGTGGTAGATACAGCATCTAGAGTTGTACCATGTGGTAGGTACAGCATCTAGCGTTGTATCATCACGCGGTACAATGTTAGGAAGCGTTCTCACTGTTATGATTAACGAGACTACGGGTGAGTGTTATTCATTGCTTGTTTTCTCGAGTTATTTTCCACGACGCTGCTTAAGAACAAACTGAAACTGAAATCTCGATTGTGTTTCCTCAGCTACGACGCGAGGGCTAGTCTGGCGGCTCACTATAGGGATTCCTTGTATCTGGGTGCTCGTGTTGTCTTCTACGCCCCCACCCACGCCCACAACGAACACGGGGACAGCCAGGCCGCCTACGGGAGCACCCCCGCCCACGCCTCCTACCTCAGGATACACGGAGTGCTAGCCAGGGACCATGGTACCTACAGGTGCAGGGTAGACTTCCATACAAGTCCTACATTGACCTTCACTACTAACCTCACTGTAGTAGGTGAGTGGTACTGTGTGTGTGTGTGTGTACTCACCTATTTGTGGTTGTAGGGGTGGATTCATAGCTCCTGGCCCTACCTCTTCGCTGATCGCTACTAGGTCCACTCTGTGTGTGTGTGTGTGTGTGTGTGTGTGTGTGTGTGTGTGTGTGTGTGTGTGTGTGTGTGGCGAGCTACAAAACGCCGACTTACTATATTTAGTGCACATATCCACTGACCACAAATCGAAATCAGATTCTACAAATTACAATCCCCCCCAATTTTCATTACTCCCCTCCCTCCCTACCTCACCCCTTCCTACCTCCCTTCAAAACAGAGTAGATGATTAGAGTCTCATTTTTTGTTTACATTGATATCTTGTTCAAGTCAGGTTGTGTACAGAGATAAAAAAAAACTGTATCTTCTACTCTTAACAGGTAAACACCATAAAACTTCCATGTTCAGTTAGGTCGTCCCTTTTCAGCCAGGTCGGTCCAATTTACTTAGCTCTTTCCTATGCAGGCAAGTCGTGTCCATATAGATCCTTCCTATTCAGCCAATTCGTTTCTGTTTACTTAGATTCTTCCTATTCAGCAAAATCGTTCCTATTTACGTAGATCCTTCCTATTCTTATGTCGATCCCGTTTGGCCATTTTATTTCGGTCAAAGGCAAAGACATTCAGACGTGGTTATCACAGTCGTGTCGAGAGGGACACGGTACATCTATCGACTAGTTTCTTCCAGCCTTGTTCTCTCTCTCTTCCCAATCGCACCAGGCAGGTTTCAAAGGCCCCTCGCCTGGTTATATTATTCCAATTAGACAACACCAGCACACGGCTCCATTGTCTGCGCTCTCTCGTTACCGCTAATAGACGAAACCTCGTACGAGCGACTTGATATTCCATGGCTCGAATGAGCTTGGGTGCTTTTCACCCCTGTGTGAGCTCTGACCTTTGTAAACTTTAGTGCGAGTTTAGATACTATCTTTGTTTCCTTTCGCCGTCTCTCTCTCTCTCTCAAGTAATTCATTACTGGATATTATACACGGTAATCATAATCAAATTTACTAATGATTCCATCTGGTGTTCATATAGTTAACTTAAGTAAATCAATATAAATGAACTGGAATTATGTACATAAGTAGGAATATCATGTAGGCAGATATTTGATGATCTTATTGGTTATATACAATGCAACAGTCCTCAGTGTAACTTTTGTGTAACAAAAAGATGGGTACAAGTCTGTGGTTAAATCGAAACCTTAATTTCCTGACGTGTTTTTTGCAGTGGTTCTGTGTTGGAGTACACTGGCCATGCACACTCACACAAAACACACACACACACATAGAACACATACACATACACTGCAACCGCAAATAGGTGAGTACATACAAGCACGCATATACAACAAGCCTAATGTATAATCGACATGTGCCTAGGGCAAAATGGTAAATAACAAACACACACACACACACAAAAAAAAAAAAAGTGCTATCGTTATGGTTCCTTCTGCACAAAAAAATAGAGAATGGGTTCGTACCCTTGGAGAAGTGTACGACAGTTGGCAACACTGGCAGTCTTTATTGACGAAAAGTTTGGCCTACGCTGTGAGCTTCGTCAGGGAATTGCAGAAATTGGTGGAAGGCGAAGTAGACAGATTACATCAACTACCTCTCCGTTCCAGCTACCAGCAACAGCCTGGTTGACCAGGCAAACACCAGACGAGCCTGCCCCATGGCCGGGGCTCTGGAAGTAGAAAAAAAAACTCCGAATTCATCAGAACTTTATCAAAGGTATACCACTGACAGATGTAACATTAAACTTCTCGAGGCTACCATTATAGTCAAGCTTTCCTTACAATAATATTAATTTTTAATTAATATAAATATAAGAGTATTAAACGAAACTAACCCAGGAATACATAGTACTGATTGAGCTTTCACGTCGGTTGTCCCACAATAATTCAACACTGCTCTCCCCCACATTTTTCCCCCAGAATGGATGGATCTCCAGCTTACAGCTAAAATCCTTGTATTTTTTCCTGTTTTTCTCTTATTTTGGGATGATGATGGATCCCGGGCTATTTGACAAATTTGCAAAACCAATTTTCAATTTTTGGAGTGAGTGTTGATATACTATATGAATATATAAAAATATACTCTCTCTCTCTATATAATAGTATATATATATATAGTATTATATATATAATATATATATATATAAATATACTATATAAATATATTAGAGAGAGAGAGAGAGAGAGAGAAAGAGGACGGTTAGCCAACATATAGAGTGTATAATATTGGTAGACAATACCGACAAGATGATGAATTAGACGCTCGTGCAACATCTGGCTATCTTTACTTTGTAGACGTGTCGCCATCCAGTGCCTCACCTGTTGCTAGGCTGAGGGACTGCTTCCCTCATCTTCCACTGTCTGCCGGATAAGCCAGTTGTTTACGTCTACCCTCGCTGTCAGAGGTTAAGACGTAAATGATGCGTCTCCCGCCGTAATTAATACTATTGGTGGAATTACCGACAATATGTTAGGTAAAAGGACACAAGTGAAACTAATGTGACAATTTTAGTGTGGCAACGTTTCGCTCTCCAGGAGCTTTGTCAAGTCGTTGACAAAGCTCCTGGAGGGTGAAACGTTGCCACAGTAAAATTGTCGCATTAGTTGGAGTTGGCCCAGGAGCTGTGATTGACAGTTTGGGATAGGAGAAGAAATATTGCGTCATTGTATCCCTTGGTCAGTGTAGGCAGCTCCAGGGTACTGGTCAGTATAGACAGTTCCAGAGTATCCCTTGGTCAGTATAGCAGCTCTAGGGTATTCCTTGGTCAGTATAAGGAGCTCCAGAATATTCCTTGGTCAGTATATCCAGCGCCAGGGTACTGGTTAGTATAGGCAGCTCCAGAGTATCCCTTGGTCGGTATAGGCAGCTGCAGGGTACTGGTCAGTATAGGCAGCTCCAGAGTATCCCTTGGTCGGTATAGGCAGCTCCAGGGTACTGGTCAGTATAGGTAGCTCCAGAGTATCCCTTGGTCGGTATAGGCAGATAAAGGGTACTGGTTAGTATAGGCAGCTCCAAAGTATCCCTTGGTCGGTATAGGCAGCTCCAGGGGACTGGTCAGTATAGGCAGCTCCAGAGTATCCCTTGGTCGGTATAGGCAGCTCCAGGGGACTGGTCAGTATAGGCAGCTCCAGAGTATCCCTTGGTCGGTATAGGCAGCTCCAGGGGACTGGTCAGTATAGGCAGCTCCAGAGTATCCCTTGGTCGGTATAGGCAGCTCCAGGGGACTGGTCAGTATAGGCAGCTCCAGAGTATCCCTTGGTCGGTATAGGCAGCTCCAGTGGACTGGTCAGTATAGGCAGCTCCAGAGTATCCCTTGGTCGCTATAGGCAGCTCCAGGGTACTGGTCAGTATGGGTAGCTCCAGAGCATCCCTTGGTCGCTATAGGCAGCTCCAGGGTACTGGTCAGTATAGGTAGCTCCAGAGCATCCCTTGGTCGGTATAGGCAGCTCCAGGGATCAACGTTTTCTCCTCCCCGTACTGGAATACTCGACACAGAGACAAACACACAAGAACTTGGCAATACTGTGCATCATTATGGAGTTCTAACTGCGTTACAAGGTGTATTTTATTCTCCACTTCTGTATTTTCTTTTAACCTTAACGGACCGGGTTGTGGGGGGCGCTGACCCCCGAAACCCCGTCCAGGTATACTCCAGTGCTGTTGTTTCAGATACTTTCTTAAATCTAATGTAAGTGTTGTAGAAATCTTTTCTGTAGCCTAACACAAGAGTTTATTATACTTGAACCTTACACTAGTATCTGAGATTCTTGAACCTAATACTAGTATCTGAGATACTTTCTTGAATCTAATACTAGTATCTGAGATACTTTCTTGAATCTAATACTAGTATCTGAGATACTTTCTTGAATCTAATACTAGTATCTGAGATACTTTCTTGAATCTAATACTAGTATCTGAGATACTTTCTTGAATCTAATACTAGTATCTGAGATACTTTCTTGAACCTAATACTAGTATCTGAGATACTTTCTTGAATCTAATACTAGTATCTGAGATACTTTCTTGAATCTAATACTAGTATCTGAGATACTTTCTTGAACCTAATACTAGTATCTGAGATACTTTCTTGAATCTAATACCAGTATCTGAGATACTTTCTTGAATCTAATACCAGTATCTGAGATACTTTCTTGAACTTAATATTAGCATGAAATACTTTCTTGAACCTACTTTCCTTAGAAGATAAAGAACTATGTTCCTAACTTCACCACACAGTACAGCCCCGACACATAGCCATTTACGCCGACGGAGGCGTCAAAGTAGGTGCCATGGCTGGCCCCTACGCCGAAGGGGACACCTTACGCCTGACGTGCCGCGTCACTGGGGGGTCCCCAGCTCCGCAGGTCACCTGGAGGGAAGGGCAAGAGGTTGAGGACCTGACGTCGGAGATACGAGAGGGCAGGGAGGTGAGAAACATGCTCGTGGTGCAGGGTCTCAGCAGGAGCGACCTCAGGAGAGTGTTTACCTGCCAGGCCGTCAACTCTAACCTGACGGAACCTCTTATAGCCTCCACTACTCTCAACCTGAACTGTAAGTTCTCTGTTGTTGTTATTATTATTATTATTATTATTATTATATTGTAATCGGTAGTACTCTCACACCCATTCTATAGGCAGTAGTGACTGCTTCAATTATCTACAATATGGGCAGTACTCACTCACTACCCATACTGTGGGTTGTAGCCAGTGCCATATACTGTGAATACTAGTTACCCTCCCTACCCCCTCATTACCCATCCTATGGGAGGAAGCCAAGCATGTTCACAACCATACATCATGGTCACAGCCACACATCATGGTCACAGCCACATATCATGGTCACACACACATCATGGACACAGCCACACATCATGGACACAGCCACACATCATGGTCACAGCCACATATCATGGTCACAGACACACATCATGGACACAGCCACACATCATGGTCACAGCCACATATCATGGTCACAGACACACATCATGGACACAGCCACACATCATGGTCACAGCCACATATTATGGACACAGCCACACATCATGGACACAGCCACACATGGGCACAGCCACACATCATGGACACAGCCACACATCATGGACACAGCCACACATCATGGACACAGCCACACATCATGGACATAGCCACACATCATGGTCACAGCCACACATCATGGACACAGCCACACATCATGGTCACAGCCACACATGGGCATAGCCACACATCATGGTCACAGACACACATCATGGACACAGCCACACATCATGGTCACAGCCACACATCATGGACACAGCCACACATCACGGTCACAGCCACACATGGGCACAGCCACACATCATGGACACAGCCACACATCATGGTCATAGCCACACATCATGGGCACAGCCACACATCATGGACACAGCCACACATCATGGTCACAGCCACACATCATGGGCACAGCCACACATCATGGTCACAGCCACACATTATGGGCACAGCCACACATCATGGTCACAGCCACACATCATGGACACAGCCACACATCATGGTCACAGCCACACATCATGGTCACAGCCACACATCATGGACACAGCCACACATCATGGTCACAGCCACACATCATGGACACAGCCACACATCATGGTCACAGCCACGCATCATGGACACAGCCACACATCATGGTCACAGCCACACATCATGGTCACAGCCACACATCATGGACACAGCCACAAACTTTGGTCGCAGCCACATCATGGGCACAGTCACACATCATGGGCACAGCCACACATCATGGACACAGCCACACATCATGGTCACAGCCACACATCATGGACACAGCCACACATCATGGTCACAGCCACACATCATGGACACAGCCACACATCATGGTCACAGCCACACATCATGGTCACAGCCACACATCATGGTCACAGCCACACATCATGGTCACAGCCACACATCATGGACAGAGCCACACATCATGGGCACAGCCACACATCATGGTCACAGCCACACATCATGGTCACAGCCACACATCAGGGACACAGCCACACATCATGGTCACAGCCACACATCATGGGCACAGACACACATCATGGACACAGCCACACATCATGGACACAAACACACATCATGGACACAGCCACACATCATGGGCACAGCCACACATCATGGTCACAGCCACACATTATGGGGACAGCCACACATCATGGTCACAGCCACACATCATGGACACAGCCACACATCATGGACACAGCCACACATCATGGACACAGCCACACATCATGGACACAGCCACACATCATGGACACAGCCACACATCATGGTCACAGCCACACATCATGGACACAGCCACACATCATGGTCACAGCCACACATCAAGGACACAGCCACACATCAAGGTCACAGCCACACATCATGGACACAGCACACATCATGGTCACAGCCACACATCATGGTCACAGCCACACATCATGGACACAGCCACACATCATGGTCACAGCCACACATCATGGTCACAGCCACACATCATGGTCACAGCCACACATCATGGACACAGCCACACATCATGGACACAGCCACACATCATGGACACAGCCACACATCATGGGCACAGCCACACATCATGGTCACAGCCACACATCATGGACACAGCCACACATCATGGTCACAGCCACACATCATGGACACAGCCACACATCATGGTCACAGCCACACATCATGGTCACAGCCACACATCATGGTCACAGCCACACATCATGGACAGAGCCACACATCATGGGCACAGCCACACATCATGGTCACAGCCACACATCATGGTCACAGCCACACATCAGGGACACAGCCACACATCATGGTCACAGCCACACATCATGGGCACAGACACACATCATGGACACAGCCACACATCATGGACACAAACACACATCATGGACACAGCCACACATCATGGGCACAGCCACACATCATGGTCACAGCCACACATTATGGGCACAGCCACACATCATGGTCACAGCCACACATCATGGACACAGCCACACATCATGGACACAGCCACACATCATGGACACAGCCACACATCATGGACACAGCCACACATCATGGACACAGCCACACATCATGGTCACAGCCACACATCATGGACACAGCCACACATCATGGTCACAGCCACACATCAAGGACACAGCCACACATCAAGGTCACAGCCACACATCATGGACACAGCACACATCATGGTCACAGCCACACATCATGGTCACAGCCACACATCATGGACACAGCCACACATCATGGTCACAGCCACACATCATGGTCACAAGCCACACATCATGGTCACAGCCACACATCATGGACACAGCCACACATCATGGACACAGCCACACATCATGGACACAGCCACACATCATGGGCACAGCCACACATCATGGTCACAGCTACACATCATGGGCACAGCCACACATCATGGTCACAGCCACACATCATGGTCACAGCCACACATCATGGACACAGCCACACATCATGGGCACAGCCACACATCATGGTCACAGCCACACATCATGGACACAGCCACACATCATGGGCACAGCCACACATTATGGGCACAGCCACACATCATGGACACAACCACACATCATGGACACAGCCACAGATCATGGGCACAGCCACACATCATGGGCACAGCCACACATCATGGGCAGAGCCACACATCATGGTCACAACAACACATCATGGTCACAGCCACACATCATGGGCACAGCCACACATCATGGTCACAGCCACACATTATGGGCACAGCCACACATCATGGTCACAGCCACACATCATGGACACAGCCACACATCATGGTCACAGCCACACATCATGGTCACAGCCACACATCATGGACACAGCCACACATCATGGTCACAGCCACACATCATGGACACAGCCACACATCATGGTCACAGCCACACATCATGGACACAGCCACACATCATGGTCACAGCCCCACATCATGGTCACAGCCACACATCATGGACACAGCCACACATCATGGTCGCAGCCACATCATGGGCACAGTCACACATCATGGGCACAGGCACACATCATGGACACAGCCACACATCATGGTCACAGCCACACATCATGGACACAGCCACACATCATGGTCACAGCCACACATCATGGACACAGCCACACATCATGGTCACAGCCACACATCATGGTCACAGCCACACATCATGGACAGAACCACACATCATGGGCACAGCCACACATCATGGTCACAGCCACACATCATGGTCACAGCCACACATCAGGGACACAGCCACACATCATGGTCACAGCCACACATCATGGGCACAGCCACACATCATGGACACAGCCACACATCATGGACACAAACACACATCATGGACACAGCCACACATCATGGGCACAGCCACACATCATGGTCACAGCCACACATTATGGGCACAGCCACACATCATGGTCACAGCCACACATCATGGACACAGCCACACATCATGGACACAGCCACACATCATGGACACAGCCACACATCATGGACACAGCCACACATCATGGACACAGCCACACATCATGGTCACAGCCACACATCATGGACACAGCCACACATCATGGTCACAGCCACACATCAAGGACACAGCCACACATCATGGTCACAGCCACACATCATGGACACAGCACACATCATGGTCACAGCCACACATCATGGTCACAGCCACACATCATGGACACAGCCACACATCATGGTCACAGCCACACATCATGGTCACAGCCACACATCATGGTCACAGCCACACATCATGGACACAGCCACACATCATGGACACAGCCACACATCATGGACACAGCCACACATCATGGGCACAGCCACACATCATGGTCACAGCTACACATCATGGGCACAGCCACACATCATGGTCACAGCCACACATCATGGTCACAGCCACACATCATGGACACAGCCACACATCATGGGCACAGCCACACATCATGGTCACAGCCACACATCATGGACACAGCCACACATCATGGGCACAGCCACACATTATGGGCACAGCCACACATCATGGACACAACCACACATCATGGACACAGCCACAGATCATAGGCACAGCCACACATCATGGGCACAGCCACACATCATGGGCAGAGCCACACATCATGGTCACAACAACACATCATGGACACAGCCACACATCATGGGCACAGCCACACATCATGGTCACAGCCACACATCATGGTCACAGCCACACATCATGGACACAGCCACACATCATGGTCACAGCCACACATCATGGGCAAAGCCACACATCATGGACACAGCCACACATCATGGACACAGCCACACATCATGGACACAGCCACACATCATGGTCACAGCCACACATCATGGACACAGCCACACATCATGGGCATAACCACACATCATGGTAACAGCCACGCATCATGGTCACAGCCACACATCATGGGCACAGCCACACATCATGGTCACAGCCACACATCATGGACACAGCCACACATCATGGTCACAGCCACACATCATGGACACAGCCACACATCATGGACATAGCCACACATCATGGTCACAGCCACACATCATGGACACAGCCACACATCATGGTCACAGCCACACATCATAAGCACAGCCACATATCATGGTCACAGCCACACTTCATGGTCACAACCACACATCATGGTCACAGCCACACATCATGGACACAGCCACACATCATGGTCACAGCCACACATCATGGGCACAGCCACACATCATGGTCACAGCCACCCCATCATGGACACAGCCACACATCATGGGCACAGCCACACATCATGGTCACAGCCACACATCATGGTCACAGCCACACATCATGGACACAGCCACACATCATGGTCACAGCCACACATCATGGGCAAAGCCACACATCATGGACACAGCCACACATCATGGACACAGCCACACATCATGGACACAGCCACACATCATGGTCACAGCCACACATCATGGACACAGCCACACATCATGGGCATAACCACACATCATGGTAACAGCCACGCATCATGGTCACAGCCACACATCATGGGCACAGCCACACATCATGGTCACAGCCACACATCATGGACACAGCCACACATCATGGTCACAGCCACACATCATGGACACAGCCACACATCATGGACATAGCCACACATCATGGTCACAGCCACACATCATGGACACAGCCACACATCATGGTCACAGCCACACATCATAAGCACAGCCACATATCATGGTCACAGCCACACTTCATGGTCACAACCACACATCATGGACACAGCCACACATCATGGTCACAGCCACACATCATGGTCACAGCCATACATCATGGGCACAGCCACACATCATGGGCACAGCCACACATCATGCGCACAGTAACTGGGGCCCCTTAACATTTTCTGATCTCCAAAAAAAGTTACAATAGCAAGTAATTATTTACGTTTTTTTAATCAATATTAACACTGACAAGTTGGACAAGTTACGTATGATCTCCGTCAGTTAGGTTATATTATATGATATGTACTTGACTCCAGGTCTTGTACTTGACTCCAGGTCTTGTACTTGACTGCAGGTCTTGTACTTGACTCCAGGTCTTGTACTTGACTCCAGGTCTTGTACTTGACTCCAGGTCTTGTACTTGACTCCAGGTCTTGTACTTGACTGCAGGTCTTGTACTTGACTGCAGGTCTTGTACTTGACTCCAGGTCTTGTACTTGACTCCAGGTCTTGTACTTGACTCCAGGTCTTGTACTTGACTCCAGGTCTTGTACTTGACTGCAGGTCTT
>NC_069440.1:7557936-7560436 GCF_026875155.1 Cherax quadricarinatus | reverse complement strand
TTGAAGCCTTATGTATGTATGTATGTATGTACAGCATCTGGGAAATGATGGGAGGTGTGATTCAAGGAAGGTATGGGTCCTCTAAATCTTCAGCTGAAGAGCCCTTCACTAGGATAATGGTAGCCTCCACGAAGTCTCCGGTACAGTAGCCTCAACACTGTTTTTGGTGATGCACTCTGCAGGGTCTCGTCTGATTTAGGAATTCACAGAAAAAGACATAACTTCTTCAACAGAGTTCTTTGCTATAGAAACACTAGTTTCCCGATGGTTGCCGCTTGTTCTCGAGTCCAAGACACTGTCCTTGGATAATGAAAACAGCAGCAAGTCCAAGGCACTGTCCTGGGATGCAAACAGTAGCAAGTCCAAGGCACTGTCCTGGGATACTGAAAACAGTAGCAAGTCCAAGACACTGGGTTGGCTGCTAAAAACAGTAGCCAAGACACTCTCCTGGCTACTGAAAACAGTAACAAGTAACAAGCCCAAGACACTGTCTTGGGTTTGCTACTGTTTACTTCTCTGGTCCACCCAACCTGATATACATATACATACCAGACTGTTTTATTGGAGGCGAGTGTCTTGGCAGGATGTCCCAGCTATCACCCAAGCTTGACATATTGGCAAACAAAGCTATTAAGTTGTGGGCCTTGCTGTGGATATATTATTTATCAGGTAATTGAAAAAATTCTACCGATACTAGTTTTAGGTCGTGTATATGACACGTTGTGTTGAACTTCTGATCTTATTTGACCCCTAAACCTCTGCTGGTTTTCTGAGGTATTGAAAAATTAAACAGCACATTATAATATGCAATATTTATTGCATGTTATTCCGGAGGTAATGCATCTTGTCTACCAAATTTTACATCAATCAGTTTTTGTGTGTCGTAAAAGACATCCACGAGTACGATGACTGTCGGTGAGAAAATAGACACATGGCTGTTAGTGGTAAAAGTCTAAGCATGGCCAAGAGTTTTTTTTTTAGACTGATTAAAATTCCCAACACAACAAACCGTAAACAACCTAAGAAATGTATCAGATGTTGAAAAACCCGGGACACGAAAATAAATGTGATGTTAATAGTTTAGCAAACAAATCCACAAGTTGAAGAGTGAGACACTTGTGTAATATTTAGTAAACTTTGTTACGTATTAAAGATGTTGAACATGTGTCTTATTTTTCAACGAAAAAATATGTTTCATTGATTTTTGAGCTTTGTGGAGAAGACAGACATGATCAACATGGATTACGTATTGATTAACAAACATTTAACATGGATTACGTATTGATTAACAAACATTTAACATGGATTACGTATTGATTAACAAACATTTAACATGGATTACGTATTGATTAACAAACATTTAACAAATGGTCAACATATATATAGTTTCTCAAACATAAAAGTGTAACAGACATTGGCCAATTTAACAAACGAACTCACGTGGAGAAAATACAGTGGAGGGGAAAGAGAAGTATATAATATTTACCTGTAACTGAAGAGGCGGTGATATTGGTGATAGTAGTGATGTAATTTGGTGATGGTAATAGTGACTGGGAAAATGATAGTGGGGGGTGATGGTGAAAATAGGAGGTGAGGGGTAGCTGGTGAGAGTGGTGCAGGTGGTGATGCTATGGGTGGTGGTGGTGATTGTGGAGGTAATGGTAGTGAATTGTGACGATGCACAGTAACTCGCACATAAGAGACAAGGAGCTTACGACGACGTTTCGGTCCGACTTGGATCATTTTCAAAGTCAAACTAACACAAAAGAGTGAGGGAGCCAGTATATATAGGCGAGGAGGACAGGGACGGGACCAAGAGAGGAAGAAAAAAGTAGTGGTAGTAGTATTAGTAGTAATAGTATTAGTAGCAGTAGAAGTAGTAGCAGTGGTGGTAGTAGAAACTACGGGGAGTAGTTTACTAGTAACGATGGTTTATCTTCACGACAGAGCAGCGATGACGACAACGTAACGTGGAGTGAGCTTCGCTGGGTTCCTCGTCAGGAGGACGACAAGAAGGTGCTCTCGTGTCTGGCTTTCTCCCCAGCACTTCCCTCACTCACACTCTCCGATGACTGGACTCTCGATATATACTGTAAGTACTGCACGGAGAGAGGGAGAGAGAAAGAGAGAGAGAGAGAGAGAGAGAGAGAGAGAGAGAGGAGAGAGAGAGAGAGAGAGAGAGAGAGAGAGAGAGAGAGAGAGTACTGACTTATCTGCGCCAATCAGGATTTGCCATCTCTAAATCCTTGCTGGTTATAAATTATTAAACCACTTCTCTCTAAGCATTCCACCAATCTCCTAATTATCTTCTCCATTACTTTACATAGCATGTATGTTAGGGATACTGGTCTGTAGTTTATAGCTTCCTGTTTGTCTTCTTTCTTCAATATTACAACAATATTTACTGTCTTCTAGATTGTTGGCAGTTGTCTCGTATCTTTTGCTTGTCGAAGGTTCTAGTTAGTGGTTCAGACAGTGCTTCTGTTACCTTTTCCTAACC
>NC_069440.1:7536291-7557436 GCF_026875155.1 Cherax quadricarinatus | reverse complement strand
CCTTTTTTCAAATAGGAATTATGGCTTTGTTATTGAGTGGTTTAAGCATAATTTTATTGTTATGGACATACATCCTAGTGTATGACGTATCATGTATGACCCTTGTTGGCTTAACGCTTCATTTAATTATAATTTATTGTCATGAGATACCTGGCCAAAGGAGAACCTTTTATTCCAGGTTCTCCTCACTCGATAATTCCTATAGTCATCCTCAACAGCCATCCCACTTAAGATGGTCATAATCAGCAGGTAACCACCTCTGCCCGGCAGGGGCACAGCAACCGTCTCCACTAAATTTAAGGTAGTGTAAGGAATAAATTAACATTTTTAGCTACATGTACTGTATATTTAGCCTAAGTACTTGAATATATATAGCAACGCAATAAGGCAAGCGAAAATTTGTGCATGCAATAATTTCGTAAAAATCATTCTGAGACCTAACGGAAAAAATCTATTTCATTGTGTTCGTTAAATTATTGTAAACTTATCTAAAATATATTTAGTTGGATTAGGCTAGATTAAATTGCGCTTGTTATAATAAGGTTAGGAAAGTTTTCTAAGGTTCTTTTGGTACAAAATTATTTATTTTTACATTTAAATGAAAAAAAATCTTTAAACGTATAAGAAAATTTTAGAAACGAATCAATTTTAAATGAGTTCTTTCTAATTGACCAGTTTTACCTATTCGGCACATTATTATATATATATATATGTGTATATATATAATGTGTGTGTGCCTTGGTACTGTCCTTGGAAAAAATCAATGAGCTCTTTTGTACAGCGCTATAAATAAACGTTGAAGTAACATGTACATACACTTGCTAAAAAAATTAATTACTAGTAGTATCAAGTTCGGTGCTCACTCATGACCAGTAAAAACACACTAACATACTTTACAAAAAGGGGAACATGAGACAATGTTCCCTCACTCCACAGTGGGGTGCCTTGACGCTGGTGAAGTGTTCTTGGAGCTAACCTGGATCCCATGTGATTATCTCCCATTCCCTAGACATGACCCCTCACAGGTTTAGCGCTTCCCCATGAATTTAATTATAAAGCATTATAATTTTGATAATACAAATAATAGTAATCATGTTCTGGCGACACAATGATTTTCCCCATTTTAATGTGTTTACAACACCTGCAGTGCCACCGGCAATGCGCTTGCAACATTGCACCGTGAATGTTAAAATGGTATAAAATACCGACAGGTTGTTAGGTAAGGCACATATGCAACAGTTAGGTATCTTTATTTCGAAAAGTTTCGCCTACACAGTAGGCTTCTTCAGTCGAGTACAGAATAGTTGATAGAAGCAGAAGATACTTGACGATATAATCAGTCCATCACCCTTAAAGTTTTGAGGTGGTCAGTCCCCCTCAGGGACTGACCACCTCAACACAAGGGTATCTTGGTACAGACCTGAAATCAACTTGGACTACATCTACTAGTGAGAATGGCTGGATTTGAGAGGGACCTGACCTCCCAACGACTTCATTCTTACCTCTACTAGTGGCCTACATCTCGCCTCTTGGCGGTATATAAGGCTCCATCCTGTCACTTCAACTCCATATTGTTTCAGATTATGGAACAATACTCTTCTCCAGACTGAGAGACTGACCATCTCAAAACTTTAAGGGTGATGGACTGATTACATCGTCTTCAAGCATCTTCTGCTTCTATCAACTTTTCTGTACTCGACTGAAGAAGCCTACTGTGTAGGCGAAACGTTTCGAAATAAAGATACCTAACTGTTGCATATGTGTCTTATCTAACAACATTGCACCGTGTTTTTTTTTTCACATTGTTTACATTGTGAATGTGTAAATATCGTTTTAGTCATATTGTGGAAATTTCCACTCCTCAGCTTATGTTAATAAGCTGGGTTTTTTTTTTCCAAACAGCCCCTTCCCTACTTGTTAAATTTTGTTTAGCCTTTTAAATCGTATATTGTGACGTTAAATCGTCATGGTTTCTAGCAAAAAATACTTAGCATTTTTTGCAATATCCTCCCCGACAAAATTACAGCGTACTCTGTATACTTGCAACATACTTGCGGTTTTTAATCTCAAAAATAATGCAACATTAAAAAATTTAAAACACATGCAACAAACTGGGTATCTTTTAAAGTAGACGTTTTGCCCCCCAGTTGGGTTTATCAATTAAAAAAATTCTAGGAAAAATTAATTTTAAAAACAAATTATGTCCTGAAAATTTGGGTTGTACCCAATGTTTTTCACGTGTCTAATTTTCATCATCTTGTCGGAAATTTTACACTATGTGTTCAATCATATTGTGGATAAAATGGTTTAAAAAAACCCCCCAAGTTGAAGGGTTTGAGACACTTATACACATAAGGGGGGTCTTCCCCTGAGGGAAAAAGTTTCACCACACGTGGCTTCAAACAGTCCAAAACAAATCGAAGGGTTTAAGGAAAAAAAGGGGTGAGGGAATCAGTCCTCCGCCTGGGGGTCGATGTGTTCAGACCATTTAATCTTCGCCTCGCCTGACAAGCCACGGCTACAGCCCCATGCTGTACTGCCCTTTCAAATTGATGGGTTGAACACTTTGACTCCCGGCTGGGGACTGTTACCTCACTTTCCTTTTTTCCTTTCCCCCTTTGATTTGTATTGGATGATTGGGAAAACCCCTGTGTTTCCAAAACGTTTCCTCAAAAAAGAAATTTCCCCAAAAGTTGCATAAATTGGGCTAAATCCCTTATTTTTTACCCCCTTTAAGGGCTCGTAAACCAAGGAGTTTTTCCTCCTTTCCCTTAAGACTCCAAATTGTTACCCCCATCCCCTAGTCTTGATGACTGTATATTATTATAATCATGGGGGAGCGCTAAACCCGTAGGATTATACAGCGCATGTGGAGGGGGATGGAAGGTATTCAGACTCAATTCAGGGAACTGGAGCACAGATCCAATTCCCTGGATCGAGAGCCCCTCACCAGCGTCAAGGAACCTCCTTTGAGGAGTTTGACTCGTATGGATTTATTGCTTTCTCATGTTTATAATGATAGCTGTGGAAAATACTGTATATATTTTCCGGAAATACGGTAATTTATAGATAAATAGATGCCCTATATTGTATTTTTAAAAGAAGTATGTTATCGAAAACTGAGCCTGCGTCTGCGCAGGAGACTCGCCATCTTGGTTTTGAATTGAACAGAACGTTAGAGTGAATGGGAAGAATTTTTCGTGCTCTAGAGGTTAAAATTGTGCTGACACCTCTCAAATAGGAGGCGAAATTGGTGGATATGCATTCCTGCATAACTTGAGATATCAGACGACTGGACAAGACAGCTCCAGGAACCTCAGATAAGCTCTAGATTTGTGTGTAATTCTGGCCAGCATTATTTTCATAGATTTAGTTAGTGAGGTTTTCTGAGTATGATGCACCTTAATCTCCAGTCAAATTGGTGAGTTTTTAAGATATTCTCCTTCTGTTATGTAAATGTGTTTATATATAATCATTTTTTAATTTTAATATACAGTCCACAAATTTATATATTTACCAGCATTCCTGGTGATGTATTTTTCATTTGATAATTAATAGGTCCAGAGCAACTTGTGGATATGACAGTGGTAGGTATCGAAGGGGGACATTTTTGCGACCTAGGTGTCCCAAATTCCTACTTGTCTATGTAACTCTGATAAATAATAATTATCTTTGTTATCATTTACTGTTATGTACATAATGAGTTACATTCAGATAAATGCAATTTTCCACAATAGCGATACTCAAACACGGCATATATTTAGCACTAAATTAGCATGCACATGCATGCTTGTGACTTTCTTTGTCTTTAACAATATTATATTACATATAAACTAACATTGTATACTACACAAAGTTGTTTGTTTATATGCAACAAGCTGTATAGCCCTTGTGGCTTAGCGCTTCTTTTTGATAATAATAATAATATATGCAACAAGATACTCTGAACATATATGAAATATCCAGCATAGTTTTACCAGGAATGCGACATACAACATATTTTGAACATGCAGCATACGCACAACACAGCATACTTTGCATGTGCACTTATGCTTCATAACCTACTACGTCTTATGGTGGAGAGTTGATATAGCATTATTCTGAACTATGTTGGTTTAGCGCAAGCAAGAATAAGGAATAGTTTCGTTCACCCTTCACAGGATGTCTTGGGTCTTCTCCCTTCGAGGGAGATTCCTTGATGCCGGGAAGGGGCTCTTAATCCAAGGAATTGGACTTGTGCTTCTCTTTGATCTAACCTGAATTCCTCCCACTTCCTCAGGAGCTATGTAACTCGTACGGATTTAGTACTTACCCTGGGAATGTAATCTCATATCGTGTATCTGTGTATTTAACGTTGATTTTTTTTTTTTTTAGGCTGTAACAATGGCAAGAATAGGGAGAGGAAGGATTAGGGTAGGAAAAAGCAGTGAAAAGACTGCGAGAGGAAGGGAGGAGAGAGAGCGGGAGGGAAAGTGTCTTGATTTTTGTTTTTTTGTCGGTTTTTAAGTGGATTCATTTTTGGGAAGGAATGACACAGCTTGTAGGGAGGAACCTTATGGAGACGTTTCGCCCGTACAAGGTTTATTAAAAAGGGTCTGTTCCATAGGAGAAAAGTTTCGGTAAGGTTCTCTTCATGCAAATTGTGCCTTTATCTTTGCCACTTGTTGGCCCAGCGCCATCTGTCTTCATCTTGTTGGATTCAGTTGTCCCAGGGTGACGAATGTGGCTTTTTTGTCATCCAGTAAAAAAAAAATCCCTTCAAGGGGGCGCCTCGATGCTGGTGAAGAGCTCTTGATCCTGGGAATTGAGCAGCCCTATCCCCCTTTTCTGGGATCAAAATGATCATGCTATTTCAGATGGGTTTAGCGCTTGCCCACTGAAATGGGTAGAAATACTCCATTTTGAGACTGAGCAGATAATGCAATAGGCTATTCAGATTTTATTAAATCAGAATTTGAACTCGAAATTTACTAGGAATGTAGCAGTTAAAAAAATAGCAATAATTTGTGTTTTGAATAATGCCCAATTGCGTAGCTAAAATTATAGCGATTATCAGAGGGATTCTCTTGTGCGTGTCGCAAAATTATGGTCCAGTTACTTATGCAAATTACAATTATTGTGTGACAGTGTGGGATGTTGGAGTGTCTGAGGCTGGCAAGAATATATATATATATATATATAATATATATATATATATATATATATATAATTTATATATATATATATATATTATTATATATATACACACACATTATAGTTTTTTCTCCCTGTTCGTTTGGGCCATTGGCCAATATTAATTATACCTTTGCGTTTGGAAAATATGCAGATATGTTGGGAAAGTGTAAAAGAAAATTTAATTAAAGTGAATAAAGTAAAGATCATCGTGAGCGTAACTAAAAAAAAGTTAAGGCAATGAAAAACGAAGTCATATTGGATGGAGGGAGTGAATGTATAAAGTATCCCAGAAGGAACACCTATAAGTGGTGCCTAAATTTGTTTTCTTCCTCTTTTGATTTTCTTTCGCTCATAACTCTGACTCCTCATCTGCTCTTTTCCAGATTTTAAACTCTAGTGTATATGAGAACCAGATTTTAGGTGGCCTGTGGCCAAACTTACTGAACCCATTCCCAGCATCCTGGAATATCTCAGGGTAGTTTGAATATCTCAGTAGCTGCTGTAGAGTTTACAGAGAATGTTGTAATAAACACATCTAGTGAGCGGCAGTTTTGAGGGCGAAAACGCCTTTTCAGTGAGAAGCCAGAGGAGAATGGCCAGACTGGTTCAGGCTGAGTAGGTGACAGCCTAAAAAAAAAATATTAAAACAACATTTGAGTGCACAATATGTCGAACCTTCAAATGGATGGCTGAGCTACAGCAGCAGAGAACCACACCGGGTTCCACTCCTGTCAGCTTAGAGCAGTAACTGAGACCACAGTGAACACAGGCTCACCAAAACCAGATAGCTGAAGACTGGAGAAAATGTTGCTTGGTCTTGCGAATTGCTATTTCTCATGTGACAAGATGTTAAGGTTAGAATTTGTAGTAAACAATATGGTTCTGCCATGTATCAACGGCTCCGGTGGGATCTGTGCTCCAGTTCCCCGAATTAAGCCTGAATGCCTTCCACATCCCCCCCCCCCAGGCGCTGTATAATCCTCCGGGTTTAGCGCTTCCCCCTTGATTATAATAATAATCAGGTTGGTGGTGCAGCGATGTTTGACCCTCGTAGGTTTAGTGCTTCCTTTTGATTATAGTCAGGTTGGCGGTGTTATGGTGTTGGGAATGTTTTCATGGAACACTTAAATCCCTAAATACCAAGTGAACATTGTTTAAATGCCACAGCCTGAGTACTGTTGCTGACCATGTGCATCCCTGTATGGCCACATTTTGTTTATCTTCCGTTGACTGCTTCCAGGAGGATAACTTACAATATCACACAAAACTTGTCATCTCAAACTGGTTCCATGAACATGACTAAGAGTTTATACTCAAATGACCTCATCAGTCACCAACCCTCAGTCTAATAGACCAGACATTCAAAAGGAGTGTCAATGAGAGAACATTTCATCACATTTTCCTGAGAATAAAAGTTTTGAGGTGAGAATATGTTGAGAAATTCTTGGGAACAGATTGATTTAGCAGTTAAAAACAAAAGGGGTGTTGTGTAGGGTGTCGTTATATTGGACGTAGAGGAAGTACTTGTAAGACGGAGGGAATATTTTGAAAAATATTTTAAATGTTGAAGAGAGGTAGTGATTTCATACATTCTACAAGAAACACTAATCTTTGGCTGAAGGAGACTCGAACCTACGAACCTTAGAACAAGTACGCAGTGCTTTACCAAACTCACCACACTAGACCAATACCTTGGAGACCAGTGTGGTGAGTTTGGTATAGCACTGCGTACCTTGTTCTAAGGTTCGTAGGTTCGAGTCCTTCAGCCAGAGATCAGTGTTTGTGTACATTTCGCCTGCTCTCGCGAATTCCGTGCATTCTACAAGAAGTATAATCTTGCAGGAGGAAGAGCCAGACAAGTGTAGCTAAGAAAAGTACATGAAACGGTGGGGAAAGATTGGCAAAAAGCATGCTTAGTTGATAGTTCCTCTTACTTAAGGGGAAAGGAAATAAAAGATGTAAGCCTGTTGAGTGTAACAGGTAAAGTGTATGGTAGTTGTTACTGATAGAATTCAGAGCAAGACAGAGTAGGATTGCAGAGAAACAAAGTTTTGGGAAGAGTAAGGGATGTATACATTGAAGTATGTAAGTGAACAATTCTTACAGGTAAAAAAAATTTTTTTGTTGCATTTACAGATTTAGAATAGGTATATGACAGGATGGATAGGGGAGCAATGTGGCAATTGTTGCAAGAGGAATTTGAAAGGGCATGTAAAAAAGGGAAGTTAAGTGGGCATAGGAATGAATAGGGTGATAAGAGTAACAAAAATTCTAGGCAATGAATGGCTGTATATCAGATTGGAGGGAGGGAGTATGGATGAAGTAAATGTGTTCAGATGTATGGAAGTGAACTTTTCAACAGATTGGTCTGTGAAAGATTAGGTAAACAATAGAATTAATGTGGATAAAAAGGTGGGTGGTGCAATAAGGTATCAGTCAAGATGAACACCTTTATCCATAGAGGCAAAAAAGAGGAATGTACCAGAGTCTTGGTATCAACACACTTTTCTGGAGGTCAGGCATTGGTTATAAATGTTGCAATGAGGAGTGTGGAAATTTATTTGGTCCAAATAGTT
Organism: Cherax quadricarinatus; assembly: GCF_026875155.1. Classification (NCBI taxonomy): domain Eukaryota; kingdom Metazoa; phylum Arthropoda; class Malacostraca; order Decapoda; family Parastacidae; genus Cherax; species Cherax quadricarinatus. Next base: position 7,549,685 of record NC_069440.1, on the reverse strand, counting down.
CCACAGCTCAGATCCAGCATGAGCGTCTGGTCGTCTGAGCCGAGCGACCCTTAAACCCTCCCAAACAAGCAAGGCATTCTCTGGTTGGCGGTTGGTAAGCTTATTTAATTTATAGATTTACTCTTCAGGGAAGGAGTAGGTAGGTTTACTGGTAATACACTAATATTAGGTTTACTAAGGCATCTGTAGATAATGATAGAGTAGACCTAAGACCTTAACATAGGTAGTAATAGGCCGATAATGTAGGCAAACACTAGGATAAGTTAGCTAGGGAGAATGGCAGCCCTAGCTTGATTGGCGGGGCGCAGGTTTCACAAAGACAGAATAGCGTCCTTTTACGATAGACTTCGACGACAAGACGTGCCGTGAACATCAGGCGGCGCCCCCCGTGTCTTCACATCTGAGACCTGGGGAAATTGGTAGAGACACCTCGATGTACCTTTAGATGATCTCCTCCATCAGCCCTACAGTAAGACGAGATATTCACCTTTTCCCGTAGGATTGGCCAGTGACTTAGGAGATTGTGAGTTGAGTGACTGAGGGCTCGGCGTGCTACAGAGAGAGTATCCCCAGTAAGTACCAGCTTTCTCAGAGTCGTCTGAAGCTAGCGGTCTGAGTCTGCATAGTTTACTAGGGGATACATACCCTTTGGATATAGGAATTTCTGGGGTGCAGGCAGGACACTAAAAAAACGATTGGAATATTGCAGGAATTAATGCTCCGGTTGCCACGTGATTCCCAAGGGGAAGTCCTAGGGGGCTAAAGCTAGGCTTAGGAAGTTGAAGATCAGGATATATGCTGCAACACCAAGTAATTTTTGCCCTTTATACGTGCATGCAGGCGAGGTTTCTTGCAATACCAATCATTTGTGAAAAATCTGTCCTATAAGCCACTTGTGAGGCTGAGGTACCCATCTCAGAGTCGGTGTCAACAGATGTTTGCAGGGTAGGCGACTCATTGGAGGCAGCCCAGACAAAATTTTCACAAAAGTGGTCCTTAAAAAACCCGGATGGGGAAATAGTAGGTTAAGCTTCATACCCTAGGCCACAGTTAGGAAACCAGTTTTACGAGTTGGGTTAAGCTATCATAGCTAGGCCACAGTTAGGTTAAGCTATCATAGCTAGGTTTACAGTTAAGAACCGTTTAACAAAGTTGGGTTTTAAGCTATCATAGCTAGGCCACAGGTTAAGCTATCATAGCTAGGCCACAGTTAGGAACCAGTTTAAAAAGTTAGGTTTAAGTTAGCACACCTAGGTCAAAGTTACTCAGAGGCTAGGCCAAGCTGACTATACACAGAAGTTGTTATTTGCAGTAATTTACAGGCAGGCCAGGTAGGCTAGAGAAGTTGGAATTTAATTATTTACAGTGATTACAAGTAATCCAGAGTAGGGACTTGTGTGTTAATATTTACAGTGGATTTGCAAGGTAGCCACAGTTAGGCTAGGCTTGTGCAATATTTACAAAAGGTTATAGTAGCTAGGACAGATTTAACCTAGTTATTATTTACAGGGAGTTATAAAGCCGGTTTAAGTTATAGCAAAACTAGCTAGGTTGGGGATTTCCCTTATCCAACCACCCACGCTAAACAGATTTAAGCTGGGCACATTTTAGGCCAAGCTGTTTACATACATTATTTATTTACTGTTTCACAAGTTGAATTGTTGAATTTACTTGTGTTAACCAAGTGATTTAATTTGTTTTACTGCACTTTTATTGTGATTTTCTCATCTTTGATTCATGTTAATGGGGGGATTTGTAAATTTTATACCTGAGACTAGGTTAAGTCTGTAATTATTTGCTGGCATTTTTACAGTTAAGTGCTAGGTTAAGCTTTCACATCGATACACATTTTGATTGGGATTTGAGAGCTAACAGTGTACATTTTTGATTCATAGTGAGTCAATATAACAAAGGGAATTGTTAAGCTTGTTGAGAAGCCTTAAGACTCGTTCATTCTTACCTAACCCGTGACGTGCTGGGGGGTGGACTGGGTAAAGTACAATTAGTGTCCCCACTCTCATTAAACTTCGACAATGGAGATGGGGGTTCAGGAGAGTTGGTTCAGTGCTAACAAAATTAAAACGATCAGTAGCAGCATTACAAAGGGCATCTGACAAAAACGCGTAACAGGTGCAAGGCTACTTGCCAACGCAGTAATGTAGACTGCGATGATTTGCAGAATGCTTGAAGATTTTGGGGAAAAAAAATGGGAAGCCTATGAACAAGCATTCTCAGATATGAGTACAGGCTATTGAGGATAGGAAATCCCAGGGAAGGTCTTCGCAGGCTGTGGACGATTCACTAAGGATGATGTAGATTGTCATCAGAGATGAATATGTACAAAGATAATTTAAAGTACATTAAAGGTAGTTTTCCCAAAGGATGGTGTTGAACCCCGCAGGTCCCCCAAACAACCACACCCTGTCAATATGTTCCCCAAGTTGCCCCAGCTGAATTTCCCAAACGTTTGACGGAACCTTAACAGAGTACATTGGTTTCTGGGATCAGTTTAGACCCCAGATAGATGACAGAAATGATTTGTCAGATGCCGTCAAGTTGCAGTATTTGCGGTCGCAGCTCAAGGGTAAAGCCTTAGATCTGGCCCGGCACTACCGATTACTGACGCTAATTACCAACATGCCAAAGACAATTAGAAGACATGTTTGGCAACACTGAGGAGAAAAAGGTAGCTATATTTTATCGGTTTTTGGGGATCTAGGGCTTGCCGACATGACCGTCAAAGTCTAGAGAAGTTCCGTTTTGAGGTTATGAGCTTGTCCAATAGTTTCAGAGATTTGCATGATGAGAATGATTAAAAATGGATCCTTAGCCAGGTGATTCGAGGAAACTGGCTAGCACGACAGTGCATGAGTTACACTTAAAACATCGGACGAATAGGTTCACGATAGACCAAATTGGGTTGAAGGGTTAGGGGATCTCATATTCACCTGAGCTAGGTCAGGGGGAGAAATTACCTACCAAGGAGAAGTCGGTCGACTTCCCCAGACATTCGAGAGATAGACCTAAACACCTCCCACTAAAGTAGGCACGTATTATGCCCAGGGCGAACCCTCCACCCACAGGGCCAAGGGAGAAGCCACTAAAGCGGCCAGTATGAGACGGTGCATGTTTTGTGATGAAGAACACGCTAGTTCAGGGGGGTTCAAGCTTCACCACCTAAAACCCAAAGGGTTCAAGGGCCCTAAGAGAGTTGAGACTTTGTTTCAAGTGTTGTGGAGAACATTTTGCCAGGGACTGTAACACCATGCTCAGGGAGTGTCGGGGCTGCCGGAAGGGAAAGCACCACAGTGCACTGTGTCCTAATGATGCCGGATTAGCACAAGTTAAGGAGAAGCAAACCGCAAGAAAGGGCGGGAGGCAAGAACAAGTCAGAAGTAACGATGAGTGTGGTGAGTACGGCACCGAGAATTTTTTTCTGGTGAGCAGTTTCAAGGCTCGGTGGCCTTGCCCACATAATGGCGGTGGTCGCGAACGGGAAGAAGTCTGAAACAACCCGTTTGTTCTTCGACAGTGGGGGCACAGAGATCCTTCATAGCGGAGAGTCTAGCCACTAGGTTGAAGCTGGAGACAGTTGGTAAAGTTGACATGAAGGTGGAAGGGTTTGGTGGGGAAGTCCCACGCAGGTCTTATCCAGTAGTCAATGTGACGGTCAGGTTAGCCGGGCATCGAGGGGAAAATTTTTCACCCTTTGATGGTGAAGAGGCTGCCCAATATCATTACCACTAGGGGACTGGCTGAAGCAGTCAAACGTTTGAGGGATTTGGGGGTGTGAAGCTAGCTGAACCAGACATTGCTACCAGACAATGTTAGTAATGTAGGCATATTGGTAGGAGGGGATTACCTAGACGAGTTCGTGTCTACGAGAAGGGTTATCAAGGAAGGTGTGGGCCTGTACAGGACCCCAGCGGGGTACATCGTAGGAGGGCAGAATACCAGCTCACTTCCCTGCGCCCCCGGGAAAGGAGGGCTCTGGTATTACAGCGATGAGGCTGTACTGGTGATGCAGATTGGTGTGCACGAAGGCCTGTCAGAGGCGCAATTTGGGCCCATACCCGACAGTGAGCCGGTCCATAAATATGGGACCTGGATGTAGTAGGGATTAAAGGTGACCAGCCGCCCCCGAACACGAAGAGACGTATCGAGATTACTTGAACCATGTGCAGTTCAGGGAACGGGCAGTTTTGGGGTGCGACTCCCATGGAAACCGGGCACCCAACACTGCCCACTAATTTCAGGGGGGCACGTGGTCAGTTGAATTCATTGGTGAACAGCCTGACCAGGAAGGGTCTGGTGGGGAAATATGATGATATTATTAAGGAACAGCTGGCCTTGGGTTCATCGAGAAAGTGCCCATGCCAGCCCGGGGGAAAAAAACCCCCATTATCTTCCCCCAATGGCAGTCACCAAGGAGTCGGAAAACCACTCCATCAGAGTAGTCTTCAACTGCAGCTCGCAGGCGAGTCCCCGAGAGCCATCGTTGAACGACTGTCTGCTCACAGGGCCCTCCCTGGACGCAGAAATTAGCAGATGTGTTGTTGAGATTCAGGACGGAACAGTACGGCCCATGCGGCAGACATTAGCAAAGCCTTCCTACGTATTGGGTTGCAGCCACAGGATAGGGACTACACAAGGTTCTTGTGGCTGGCTAACAGGGAGAATGCCCAAGCAAGGGTTATGATACCTATGATTCAGGGCAGTGTTGTTTGGTGCCACTAGTTCACCATTCCTATTACAGGCTACCATAGACTACCCCCTTGTGAACTGTACAGCCCGCTTAAAGAATTACTGAAGACCCTATTTTATGTAGACAACATGCAGGGTACCACCCCAGATGAAAGGCTGTTGATGGATATTTACCGAGAGTCTAATCAGGAGATGCTCTCAGCTAACATGCCATTGAGAGAAAGGGTGACAAACAATCCAACGTTGCGGGGCATGGTGGAACATGACTATACTGGCTACTCAGTGCCTGAGGTAACATCGGTGTTGGGACTAGAGTGGGGAAGTCAAGGAAGACGACTTAGGCTAAAGAGGAAGCCTGATGGGGAAGGGAAAACTGACCAGGAGGTCTTTGCTTGAGCAAAGTGCGACTGCTTCGATCCTTTGGGTTTGTTGACACCCATCACCATTCGAGGGAGGATGCTAAATACAACAGACCTGGGAGCTGAACCTAGGTTGGGACGAAACCCCCTGCCAGAAACAGTCTGCCAGGAGTGGGATCTGGTTAACAAAGACCTAGCGGAATTGCACGAGTTCACATTCCCAGGTCCCTGGGTTGCACCGGGCGGGGGGTTATGACTTGCAGTCTTTTGTGATGCCTCCTCCAGGGCCTATGGGGCAGTAGCGTATTTTGGTGGCCGGGGGGCCAAGTCAATCTGGTCACCAGTCGTGCGCGGGTGACACCCTTGAAGGATTTTCTCGATCCAAAGCTAGAGCTCACAGCGATGTTGCTGGGAGCAAGACTGGGTAAGTACGTTTGAGGAGGTGTTAAGTTTAAATTTTAGGGTGGGCACACACTATGTATGGACAGATCGGAGGTGGCCTTACAGTGGGTCCAGAATGACAGGTCTAAGCTCCCCTATGTCAGGATCGGGTAAAGGAGATACGGGAACTACAGTCAACGTCAACAATTCTGTATGTGCCTACAGATCAAAACCCAGCCCACCTGATAAGCCGAGGGGTGACACACAGAAAGTTGAGTAAAAGCGAGCTTTGGTTCAAAAGGGCCCCGACTGGTTACCGGCAAGGGATTGCTGGGCGGAGCAGAAATTCGTGGAGACAATCAGCCAATAGTACATTTTGCGGGGGAACACGACACTGAATTATTTGACCCCAGGCGCTACTCCTCGTGGAGAAAACTTATAGGAGTCACGGAAATGGTATTTCGATTCGTGAGGAAGCTGCATGACAAGGTAAGCCAGGGTCGACAGTTGTCTCTAGTGGGTCCAGAGAATATTGGATAAGGCAGTACCAAAGGGGGAGGTTTTTCCCGGGTGCTGGAAGTACTTGCGACCCGGCGCAGGTTTATGGCGTCAGGACGCGTGTCCAACGATGACGGGCTCAGGGAACAGCAAATTGGTTCACTCATTGGGATTGTTCCTAGATCATGCGGGGCTAATAAGATGCAGGGGAAGAATACAAAACTCTGAGCTCAGCTATGGGGCCAAACATCCCCTGCTGTGGGAAAAGGAGGGATGGGCGACAGAGCTATTGATACAAGATGCCCATCAGAGGACCTTACATGGGGGGTTTGGAGATACCCTCACCTGCCTCGTCAGAATTACTGGGTATGAAGGGTCGAGCTGCCGTCAAAAGGGTGCTAAAGAGTTGCACGGTCTGCCGGCGGTTTCGATGGGGGGGACCCTACCCTACCCGGTCCACCACCGCTGCCTCAGGAGCGGGTTTCATAGTGACAGGCCCTTTTAGGGCTGTAGGAATAGGGCTATACGGGGGCTATCACATTGAAGAACCCAGGAGACGTTAAGGAGGGCCCTCAGAAAGTTTATGTCTGCTGTTTACCTGTGCCACTACTCGAGCGGTGCATTTGGAGTTGGCAGAAGATATGACGACAGAGGACTTTTGTGAAGTTGTTCAGGAGGTTTACTGCCAGATTCTGTGCCCCCGATTGATTATCTCGGACAATGGCACAAGCTTTAGGGCGGCGAATAAAGTTTTCAGGAATCTTAGGGACAAAAGGAGAAGTACGAGAACACCTGAAGAGAATAGAGTGCGAGTGGAGGTTCATAGCTCCCAGGCACCCCGGCAAGGGGGATTCTTTTGAACGCAAAGGTGGGCACAGTCAAAAGGTGCATTCGGAAAGGGCTTGCACGGCAGGAGGGTGAGCTGTGATGAACTGAGGACAGTGTTAGTTGAGATAGAGGCAAGAGTTAATAACAGGCCTCTGACCTACGTACAAAATGGGATTGACGAGCAAGAAGCTCTCACCCCAATACATGCTGTTTGGAAGAAGGATTGAGCCCTTCCCCGCAATTTTGAGTCAGTCTTCCAAGGAGCTGGATTATTTGGGCCAGATGGGTCCCCCCCTCAATGAAGAACTGCACAGGAGTCACAACAGACTGGTGAACATCCTGGACAATGGAACCAGGTGTGGCGCAGGGATTACTTGACAACCTTGCGGGAACATTTCTATGGTGCCGACCCGAGGCGAATAAGATGATGCTAAGTGAAGGGGACCTGGTGTGGTAGAATCCGAGGCGCCGAGGGCACACTGGCCTCTTGGCCTGGTAGTGTCAACCCACCCAGACAGGCTGGGCGGTTTAGAATGGTGAAAGTGAGGAATGAACGGTGTTCGAGACTATAAGACCATCAACAGGCTTTTGCCTCTCGAGGTCCCCACGGTGGGACCGGGCAAAGAGAAATCAGACAAAAGGTTGAGGGGAGCTGAGCGGCCGGACGACCCCTCGAACGGCGCTCGAGGGCCAGGGCCCACTGGGGGGGCCTGCGGGAGGCAGACTTGATCTTTGACTTAGCGCCTACCTTCGCCGGCGGGGGATGTGGAAATTTATTTGGGCCAAATAGTTCCACAGTCAGATCCAGCATGAGCGTCTGGTCGTCTGAGCCGAGCGACCCTTAACCCTCCCAAACAAGCAAGGCATTCTTGGTTGGCGGTTTGGGAAGCTTATTTAATTTATAGATTTACTCTTCAGGGAAGGAGTAGGTAGGTTTATGGTAAAACACTAATATTAGGTTTACTAAGGCATCTGTAGATAATGATAGAGTTTGACCCAAGACCTTAACATAGGTAGTATATAGGCGATAATGTAGGCAACACTAGGATAAGTTAGCTAAGGGAGAACTGGCAGCCCTAGCTTGATTGGCGGGGCGCAGGTCACAAAGACAGAATAGCGTCCTTCTTACGATAGACTTCGATGGACAGACGTGCGTGAAAATCAGGCGGCGCCCCCACGTGTCTTCACATCTGAGACCTGGGGAAATCTGGTAGAGACACCTCGATTGTACCGTAGATGATCTCCTCCATCAGCCCATACAGTAAGACGAGATATTACCTTTTCCCGTAGGATCTGGCCAGTGACTTAGGAGATTGTGAGTTGAGTGACTGAGGGCTCGGCGTGTACAGAGAGAGTATGCCCAGTAAGTACCAGCGTCTCAGAGTGTCTGAAGCTAGCGTCTGAGTTGCATAGTTATACTAGGGGATACATACCCTCTTGGATATAGGAATTTCTGAGGTGCGGCAGGACACTAATAAAAGATTGAATATTGCAGGAATTTAAAGCTCCCCGGGTTTCACGTGATTCCCCAAAGGGGGAAGTCCTAGGGGGCTAAAGCTAGGCTTAGGAAGTTGAAGATCAGGATATATGCTGCAACACCAAGTAAGTTAGTCCTTTATACGTGCATGCAGGCGAGGTTTCTTGCAATACCAATCATTTGTGAAAAATCTGTCCTATAAGCCACTTGTGAGGCTGAGGTACCCATCTCAGAGCTCGGTGTCAACAGAGTTTGCCAGGGTAGGCGACTCACTTGGAGGCAGCCCAGACAAAATTTTCACAAGGAGGATATGCTGGAAAAAAAACCATACCACGGGTGGGGTTTGAACCCTCGGTCAGAGGGCCTCAAATGGTTTGTTTGCAATCGTGTCATTACGATTTCATGAATCAGGATGCTGGAAACGGTGATGTTTTGGGGCAATGTGTGCGATTATGCAGATAATGTTGTTTAAAGGGATGGCAAGAGATTGTTGAAGTAGTTTTTATATTTAGAGAGGATGGAGCTAGAAATAAATTTAATTCTGTAAAACCTACACCTTTCAGTCTGCAGACTCTCAATTCTCTGCATAATATTCACACCACATATTGCCCTCAAACATGATATTTCAGCTCCCTCCAGCCTCCTCGCTGCAACATTTAGAACCCATGCATCACGCTAATATGACAAGTGTTGGTACTATTATACAATAGTACATGTCCCTTTTCCTCCATGGATAAATTTGCCTCCCCATGTGTCTTGATTTTACCACTCCCCTTTTCCCCCCTGTCACTTCTAAGGCTCATTTACCTCTCCATTTTCCCTTTCCCCTCCCAATCTGATATTCAAAATTTCATTGCACAGATTTTTGTGTTACTTTTATCACCTTGCTTTTTACTACATTGACTTTTAATTTCCCCCTTTGCATACTCCCCCAGATTCTTCAACCATAAAAGCTTCCCCATTAAAATATCGTAATGGCAAAAGTTAAGTGACATTGCTTTTGTGTCAAATTCATTATCTTTTAATCCCAACCTCTTCCCAACACATTATCTTTTACTTCTTTAACAACCCATTTATAAATGCATTAAACACCCTTTCATAACATTATAAGACCTAATTTTATTAGAAAATAATCCCCCTCTCCTATATAACCTGAGTCACACTATCCACATAAACACTTCATGCTTTTGTAAAATACCACCTGTTCCATACCTTTGCAAAATCTGCCACATTGATCCCCTATACACCTTTATATGCCTTTTTAAATGCATAATGCACTTTGTCTATTAAATTCCCTACTGTTATAGTGTTAGTAACACCTCAGCAGAGTTTTGGATAATTTGTTTAACTTGTGAAAATTTTTAAAAACGTTCATTTCACGAGATAAGTTATGGTGGGGGTTTTTGAGGTATGCCTGACTTGCATTTAGCATAAGACCCGAACACTCCATCCTTTAGATATTTAACTTAACTTTTGCTAGACCAAAACCCTTATAGTCTTCTTCATACCCCTGCCCCCATGCTTCAGTGGGAAAATGGCTGCTCTTTCTGCAGAAATTAGAGCACAAAAGAGTGTTTGCCCCTTTCTGACACCAGCAATGTTTTTTTTTTTTCTGTCATGTTAAAGATCACAGTCATCTTATTAACTGGTCCTCTGCCAGAGATATCTACCCTTCTAGCCTTCACATATGCCGTATTGTCAAAACATTCCATACCACAGCATTACTAAATGAATTTTAGTCCTGGCTTTATCTCTTTTAGATGCCTACCCTTTTATGTCATCAAATAATTTAAAACCTCGGAACACTGTGACTTAACTTGACCTTTGCCTCCTCCTGGGCCTTACTTGTGTGCAGAAATTTTCCCTTTCCTTTCATATCTGCTTTGGGTGGGTTTTGTCCTGCAGGCTTTTGTCCTATGCCCTTGGGCCAGTAGCTCTCCTACCACTTCTGCAAATTATTTCTCCACTACACACACTGCCATTATTTTTTGCCTTAGCTTAGTCTTCCACCACCCAGAAATTTGTTGCAAGTTTTCTCTCCCCCACGTGGGGTTATTTGTATATTGTTTTCCCGCCATGGTATTGTGATTTATTCTTTATGAACCCTGCAGGTAAGAGTCTCATTATTTTTAATTTTTATTGATGTTTTCCTTTTTTTAAAACCCTCTTTCATCCCTTTTGAAAGTGCTCCTTGTTTCCAGGCGTCGTTAAAAAGTGGTTTCAAATTTTTTCTCTGACTGTTTTGTTAACCCTTTGACTGTCGCGGCCCTATATTACGTCTTACGAGGTACCGTGTTTGAGTATATTTACTCATTTAAAATTTTAGCGGTTTCAAATCAAGCAGGAGAAAAACTGGTAGGCCCACATGTGAGAGATGGGTCTGTGTGGTCTTGTGCCCCATTAAAAAAAATCCTGGAGCATGCAGTGCATAATGAAAAAAAAAAAAAACCCGACCATTTTTTTTTAAAATTAAAATGCCGACTTTGTGGTCTTTTTTGTATAGTATTTTATTGTATTTCATTTTTTGGTCTCATTTGATAAAATGGAAAAACATTTTTTAAGAAAGAGGTGATTTTGATTGTTTTACTTTAAAAAAACCGGAAATGGAGCTAAAAGGGGGGAAAGTTGATTTTTCCCAATGTTAAAAAGAAAAACACATGATGTATTGCCCAAATAAATGTCCAACTAGCCTTCTAATATGCAGTCATGAAGGGTTGATGTTATTTTACAATTATTCAGTATTGCAGTTGTTGATCTAGAAAGTCTTTTTTTTTTGTTTGAAAAAAAAATTCAAAATAGAAAGCAAGGTAATATGAGGGGCCTGGAGACATGATGATGAACAAAAAAAATGTTTTTAACCCGGGAATGTCTGATTGTCTTCGGGACCTTATTTTGAATTGTATATTTTTTTTTTCGTGAAATTTGGCAAATTGAAAATTTTGACCCATTTTTGGGGTATTTTAAATCGGAAAGGGGCAATTTTTGTACTCAATCGATAGAAAAAATGGATTTTAAAAGAAATAGCTATGAGTTTGGTCGACTGGAAAAATGGAATTAGCGAGAATGGGCTAAAAGTGGGCAAAATCCCCGGTTTTGAAAATATCGCGAGGCATAACTTGTGAGAGCATAATTCCCATCGTTTTCCATCAAATTTCGTTTTTTTTGGTGTCTTTTAAAATGGGAAAAAGATTTCTTCTTTTTCAAAAGAAAAAAAAATTTTTTTTTTTTTTTTTTAAATTTTGAAACCCCGGGGGAAACCTCAGGTTTTGGGGTTTGTGACAGAAAGGGGTTTTTAAAAAAGTTTTGCCCTTCTCCTATTTCCCAGATTATTAACCCTTGGACTTTTTTTTGTCATCCCCACCTCTTCACAATCTACTTTTAAAATCAGCATCTCTACCGTTTTTTCCTTCTGATCTCTGTAACCTGGACCATTGCTTTTGATATGTTGCCGTAATTTGGACCTTAAATTCTGTTTTTGGGAAAAAATTATATTGGCTTATTCAACGCCTTGGGTCCAAATTTTCCTTTGCTGGCTTTATAATCTGTTTTCTGTCACACCCAAATCAGCTTTAACTTCTTGGTTTTGGTCTTTTCCCTTTTCCCTTTAACCCCAGTCTTCTGCTGGGATTGATCTGGTTTTGCTCCTTTGCTTTTTTTGCGTCTCCTCTCGGAAAATTTTTGCCTTTCTACTATTCATGGTGCTTTTATTTCCCCTTAATAGCTTTTTTCTAGAAATACCACCCTTCATAGCTATCAACTTGCCTTCTGTTTTAAAACTTCTAATAGTTATTCCCTTTGACAAAGGCAGTTCAAGTGGTTATCCTTGATCGCTTTTTCCCAAAGTTCCACAGAAAAGTGAACCATTCTCATTCAAAATCTCCTCATTCCAACTCTCCTGTGTATAAAACTTTTAATAGAAAAACCCCTCATAATTTCTTCTACCTTCCCTTTTCCTCTTTCCCACCAAACCCCTTTACCCCCTAACTCCTGCTGCAGTCTTAAATTACCCCCATACCCCTTTGAATCCTCATTACTGTACTCTCTAGTAACTTTTTCCCAATTTGTTGGAAAATCTTTTCCCCCAAAGGGGCTCCTTTATGTTGTGGGGGCTCCCGATTTAGAAATTGAACAATGCTCAGATTTTGAATCGAGCCCGAATCCCTTTATTTCCCTGGGTGCTATTGACCCTTAGGTTTACTTCTCTCCCCCTGCTGCAAAAATTTGTCTCCCCTTTAAAAATTAAAGACTTTCACTTCGCTTTTCCTTTTTCTTTCCTCAAATTTAGCTACCACTTGACTCACAAAAAGTTTCGACACAATTGAAAAAAACCATTTCATGGGCGGGATAGAACCCGCAGTCAAAGAGTTTAAAAATCCATACCCAAAATGTTGCCATGGGCAGTGGCTCAGTATAAATATCCAACTAGGTATTTTATACACCAACGGGGGGTTGCTAGGCACCACTTTTGACCAAAAATGCAAGTTTTTAAGCGAATCTCCAGAGGTCTCAAGCCATGCTGGCTAATGCATCAGTCTGAGTTTTTGACTTGACTGCGGGTTTTTTCCCGGCCGTTTTTTGTTTTTTTTTCTACCATTTATTGTGATCTGTTCCCTGTCACTCTAAAAACATGCACATCCACAAGTTTCCCATAACCCTTTTTTCTACAATGCAGTCCAAAAACTGCTGCCATTAGTCTATTTTGTATCTTTGTGCTCATTTTTCTCTTCAATAAAAAAATGTATTAATTTGCCAAACCTCTTTTATTCATAGTTCGTTACGGGGCCTCTATGATTTACCCCTGGGTTTCCAATTATTATAAACAAAGGGGGGCTGTCATTCCAAACTTAACCTTTTTCCCCTACAGCAGTTTTCCTCTTCGATTTGGTTTCCCCAAAAATAATTTCTCGTTGGTTCAAAAATTCTTTCTAGCTTTTTGCCCCCCAAACTCTATTAAATCTTGTCCAACCTCTCTTTTTTCACGTCATAATCACTTAAAATCCCTTTTTTCCACTCCCCCCTGCCCTTTTTGTAACCCCCATAAATTTGTTTTGACATGTTAAAAATGAATTATTTAAAATTACCTTAACCTTGTTTAATTTAATTCTTTCAGATTAACCGATTTGCCCCATTTCTCCCACCCCCTAAAC
>NC_069440.1:7461979-7535791 GCF_026875155.1 Cherax quadricarinatus | reverse complement strand
GTGTGCGTGTGTGTGTATGAGTTTGTGTGTGTGTGTGTGTGTGTGTGTGTGTGTGTGTGTGTGTGGTGTGTGTGTGTGTGTGTGTGTGTGTGTGTGTGTGTGTGTGTGTGTTTTATGTGTGTGTGTGTATGAATTTGTATGTGTGTGTGTGTGATGAGAGAGAGAGACTCAGCAATCAACATTTGCACCAATAACTCACTACAGTTGTGACCGGGTGTGGAAGTGTGAATTGCTCATAACTCTAAAATTTGTTCATGATTGCAGCCATGTATAAACGTAAGTAACCATTCTTACAGTATTCATTACCTTCGTAACTTGTGAGTTCATTACCTTTGTAACTTGTGGTTCATTACTTGTACCTAGTTCAGCATCAAAACTTTGGAGCCCGGTCCCTGGACCCATTGTGTACCTCTGTAATCTGTAAATACCTTTGTAACTTGTCATGATTGTGACTAGACCTACCTGGGGTTCATTACCTTTGTAAATTGTGAGTTCATTACCTTTGTAAATTGTGAATTCATTACCTCTGTAACTTGCTCAGCTATCAAAACTTTGGAGTCCAGTCCCTGGACCAATTATGTACCTCTGTAATCTTTTGACTACCGCCCACAGGATGGGTATGGGGTGCATAATAAACATATTAAACAACATGAGGTAAAACATAGCTAGAAGTGTAATAGCCCGCCCTCCCTGTCCTAGGACACAAAGCTGAATTGGGAAAATTCTTGCTTGCTTGAGCAATTGAGAGCAATAACAGTCACTAGTGGACGTTTTGCAGCAAGGCATTTCTTTGGGAAGGATTCTTGACTCTGGTGAGAGGCTCTTGATCCAAGGAATTGGACTTGTCCTCCCCTTCATTGGATCGAACCTAATTGCTTCCCTTTCCCCAGGCGCCGTATGACACTTACGGGTTTAATTATAAAATATTACATAAGAAAAAATGTAGGCACAATGCACATAGCCTATTTCAAAGTTTTATAATACCACTATCAGTGTTAATAACCCCCTACTGGTAATTATCATCACTATTTGCACTTGCAACCACCAGAAGTGGTGGTAGCAACCACCAGTAGTGGTGGTAGCAACCACCAGTAGTGGTGGTAGCAACCACCAGTAGTGGTGGTAGCAACCACCAGTAGTGGTGGTAGCAACCACCAGTAGTGGTGGTAGCAACCACCAGAAGTGGTGGTAGCAACCACCAGAAATGGTGGTAGCAACCACCAGTAGTGGTGGTAGCAACCACCAGTAGTGGTGGTAGCAACCATCAGTAGTGGTGGTAGCAACCACCAGTAGTGGTGGTAGCAACCACCAGTAGTGGTGGTAGCAACCACCAGTAGTGGTGATAGCAACCACCAGTAGTGGTGGTAGCAACCACCAGTAGTGGTGGTAGCAACCATCAGTAGTGGGTAGCAACCACCAGTATTGGTGGTAGCAACCATCAGTATTGGTGGTAGCAACCATCAGTAGTGGTGGTAGCAACCATCAATAGTGGTGGTAGCAACCACCAGTATTGGTGGTAGCAACCATCAGTAGTGGTGGTAGCAACCACCAGTAGTGGTGGTAGCAACCATCAGTAGTGGTGGTAGCAACCACCAGTAGTGGTGGTAGCAACCACCAGTAGTGGTGGTAGCAACCACCAGTAGTGGTGATAGCAACCACCAGTAGTGGTGGTAGCAACCACCAGTAGTGGTGGTAGCAACCATCAGTAGTGGTGGTAGCAACCACCAGTATTGGTGGTAGCAACCATCAGTATTGGTGGTAGCAACCATCAGTAGTGGTGGTAGCAACCATCAATAGTGGTGGTAGCAACCACCAGTATTGGTGGTAGCAACCATCAGTAGTGGTGGTAGCAACCATCAGTAGTGGTGGTAGTAACCATCAGTGGTGGTGGTAGCAACCATCAGTAGTGGTGGTAGTAACCACCAGTAGTGGTGGTAGCAACCATCAGTAGTGGTGGTAGCAACCATCAGTAGTGGTGGTAGCAACCACCAGTAGTGGTGGTACCAACCATCAGTAGTGGTGGTAGCAACCACCAGTAGTGGTGGTAGCAACCATCAGTAGTGGTGGTTTGCAACCACCAGTAGTGGTGGTAGCAACCACCAGTTAGTAGTGGTAGCAACCATCAGTAGTGGTGGTAGCAACCACCAGTAGTGGTGGTAGCAACCATCAGTAGTGGTGGTAGCAACCACCAGTAGTGGTGGTAGCAACCACCAGTAGTGGTGGTAGCAACCATCAGTAGTGGTGGTAGCAACCACCAGTAGTGGTGGTAGCAACCATCAGTAGTGGTGGTAGAAACCATCAGTAGTGGTGGTAGCAACCATCAGTCGTGGTGGTAGCAACCACCAGTAGTGGTGGTAGCAACCATCAGTAGTGGTGGTAGCAACCACCAGTAGTGGTGGTAGCAACCACCAGTAGTGGTGGTAGCAACCATCAGTAGTGGTGGTAGCAACCACCAGTAGTGGTGGTAGCAACCATCAGTAGTGGTGGTGGCAACCACCAGTAGTGGTGGTAGCAACCATCAGTAGTAGTGGTAGCAACCACCAGTAGTGGTGGTAACAACCACCAGTAGTGGTGGTAGCAACCATCAGTAGTGGTGGTAGCAACCACCAGTAGTGGTGGTAGCAACCATCAGTAGTGGTGGTAGCAACCATCAGTAGTGGTGGTAGCAACCATCAGTAGTGGGTGGTAGCAACCATCAGTTGGTGGTAGCAACCATCAGTATGGTGGTAGCAACCATCAGTAGTGGTGGTTAGCAACCACCAGTAGTGGTGGTAGCAACCATCAGTAGTGGTGGTAGCAACCACCAGTAGTGGTGGTAGCAACCATCAGTAGTGGTGGTAGGAACCACCAGTAGTGGTGGTAGCAACCACCAGTAGTGGTGGTAGGAACCACCAGTAGTGGTGGTGATACCATCAGTAGTGGTGGTAGCAACCACCAGTATGGTGGTAGCCAACCATCAGTATGGTGGTAGCAACCATCAGTAGTGGTGGTAGCAACCACCAGTAGTGGTGGTAGCAACCATCAGTAGTGGTGGTAGCAACCACCATATTGGTGGTACCCAACCATCAGTAGTGGTGGTAGCAACCACCATAGTGGTGGTAGCAACATCAGTAGTGGTGGTAGCAACCACCAGTAGTGGTGGTAGCAACCATCAGTATGGTGGTAGGAACCACCAGTAGTGGTGGTAGCAACCACCAGTAGTGGTGGTAGGAACCAAGTAGTGGTGGTAGCAACCACCAGTAGTGGTGGTAGCAACCACCAGTAGTGGTGGTAGCAACCATCAGTAGTGGTGGTAGCAACCACCAGTAGTGGTGGTAGCAACCATCAGTAGTGGTGGTAGGAACCCCCAGTAGTGGTGGTAGCAACCACCAGTAGTGGTGGTAGGAAACCACCAGTAGTGGTGGTAGCAACCATCAGTAGTGGTGGTAGCAACCACCAGTAGTGGTGGTAGCAACCACCAGTAGTGGTGGTAGCAGGTATAAGTAGTAAGGAATGAAGGTGGGGGGAGGGGGGTTCTGGGTCAGCTTGCTTTGAGGAACTTCTGTAGTAACATTCAGTGTGTCTCGGATAGTGGTGGAAGGCACTAGTGCCACATTTAAAGGTAGCACGTATACACATTACACACACATACACATTATATATATATATATATATATATAATATATATATATATATATATATATATTATATATATTATATATATATATATTATATATATATATATAATATATATTATAATATATATATATATAATAGCAGCAACAGCCTGGTTGATCAGGCTCTGATCCACCAGGAGGCCTGGTCACAGACCGGGCCGCGGGGGCGTTGACCCCCGGAACTCTCTCCAGGTAAACTCCAGGTAATATACATTTACACTAACCAAATTATTAAATACCGACACTAAAAAAAATATGCTCAAAAATCAATACAACAATTTCTAGGCATAAAATATTCGTGCAATGACCGGTCATTAACTCACAAGAATTTCCATTAGATACAATAGATTCATTTCAAGATAATCTATGCCCAGAACAGTCATTAGTATTCATATTCCTATGCTAATTAATTCTGATGTCTAATTGTCAATGATACTCTCGACTGTGTATATATTTTTTTTAAGATTTCTCTTTAAATTATAATGTAAACACTAAGCTTGTACACTGGAACGCTGACTTCGTACTGTTGACGTATTTGAGAAAAGTATGGAAATAAATACAGGCTGAAGAACAAGCTTTCATTAGAAATGACGCTTCTCTATGCATCGAGCTTCATCACGACTTGATAAAGCTTTACAGAGTGAAAAAAAAAATGTACGTGACAAAGCTGTTCTCCGAGCTTCTGCAGCGCGTGGAACGCCTTGTCAATGTGAATATTTCATGTGCTGGGTAAAGGGCGAGATATATTCATTGTACCCTAATACCATCGTCAGTCATCGTACCTTAATTACTTTGCTAGTCAGTACATCTTAGTTCCCTTGTCAGTTATTGTACCCTAGATCCCTTGCCAGTTATTGTACCCTAGTTCCCTTGCCAGTTATTGTACCCTAGTTCCCTTGCCAGTTATTGTACCCTAGTTCCCTTGCCAGTTATTGTATTCTAGTTCCTTTGTCAGTTATTGTACCCTAGATCCCTTGCCAGTTATTGTACCCTAGATCCCTTGCCAGTTATTGTACCCTAGTTCCCTTGCCACTTATTGTACCCTAGTTCCCTTGCCAGTTATTGTACCCTAGTTCCCTTGCCAGTTATTGTACCCTAGATCCCTTGCTAGTTATTGTACCCTAGGTCCCTTGCCAGTTATTGTACCCTAGTTTCCTCGCCAGTTATTGTACCTTAATTCCCTTGCCAGTTATTGTACCCTAGTTCCCTTGCCAAAACAAAAGCATTCACATTGCTAAACTCACAAATTATGATGTAGTCACTTAGCCTTAATACCATAATCTGTAAGGATTTAATGTTAAAAATTACTCTAAGTCTGCCCGAAATGCCTAGCCATGCTAGGTGTCCTAGTGGCCCCCTCTGTAATTAGTATTTTATAACATGTAAACCACACAATACCCAAAACCTGCAAACCCCACATTGTAACCCTTATAGAGAATAAACTTGAATTGAATTTAATTGAATTGAATTGTACCCTAGTTCCCTTGCAAGTTATTGTATCCTAGTTCCCTTGCCAGTTATTGTACCCTAGATCCCTTGCCAGTTATTGTACCCTAGTTCCCTTGCGAGTTATTGTACCATAGTTCCCTTGCCAGTTATTGTACCCTAGTTCCCTTGGCAGTTATTGTACCCTAGTTCCCTTGCCAGTCATTGTACCCTAGATCCCTTGGTAGTTATTGTACCCTAGATCCCTTGGCAGTTATTGCACCCTAGATCCCTTGCCAATTATTGTACCCTAGACCCCTTGCCAGTTATTGTACCCTAGTTCCCTTGCCAGTTATTGTACCCTAGTTCCCTTGCCAGTTATTGTGCCATAGATCCCTTGCCAGTTATTGTGCCCTAGATCCCTTGCCAGTTATTGTACCCTAGTTCCCTTGCCAGTTATTGTACCCTAGTTCCCTTGCCAGTTATTGTACCCTAGATCCCTTGCCAGTTATTGTACCCTAGATCCCTTGCCAATTATTGTACCCTAGATCCCTTGTCAGTTATTGTACCCTAGTTCCCTTGCCCGTTATTGTACCCCAGATCCCTTGGCAGTTATTGTACCCTAGTTCCCTTGGCAGTTATTGTACCCTAGTTCCCTTGGCAGTTATTGTACCCTAGATCCCTTGCCAGTTATTGTACCCTAGATCCCTTGCCAATTATTGTACCCTAGATCCCTTGCCAGTTATTGTACCCTAGATCCCTTGCCAGTTATTGTACCCTAGATCCCTTGCCAGTTAGTGTACCCTAATTCCCTTGGCATTTATTGTACCCTAGATCCCTTGCCAATTATTGTACCCTAGATCCCTTGCCAGTTATTGTACCCTAGATTCCTTGCCAGTTAGTGTACCCTAATTCCCTTGGCAGTTATTGTACCCTAGATCCCTTGCCAATTATTGTACCCTAGATCCCTTGCCAGTTATTGTACCCTAGATTCCTTGCCAGTTAGTGTACCCTAATTCCCTTGGCAGTTATTGTACCCTAGATCTCTTGCTAGTTATTGTACCCTAGCTCCCTTGCCAGTTATTGTACCCTAGTTCCCTTGCCAGTTATTGTACCCTAGATCCCTTGCCAGTTATTGTACCCTAGTTTCCTTGCCAGTTATTGTACCCTAATTCCCTGGCCAGTTATTGTACCCTAGTTCCCTTGCCAGTTACTATACCCTAGTTCCCTTGCCAGTTATTGTACCTTAGTTCCTTTGTCAGTTATTGTACCCTAGATCCCTTGCCAGTTATTGTACCATAGATCCCTTGGCAGTTATTGTACCCTAGATCCCTTACCAATTATTGTACCTTAGATCCCTTAACAGTTATTGTACCCTAGTTCCCTTGCGAGTTATTGTACCCTAGTTCCCTTGCCAGTTATTATACCCTAGATCCCTTGTCAGTTATTCTACCCTAGATCCCTTGCTAATTATTGTACCCTAGATCCCTTGCCAGTTATTGTACCCTAGTTCCCTTGGCAGTTATTGCACCCTAGATCCCTTGCCAGTTATTGTACCCTAGTTCCCTTGGCAGTTATTGTACCCTAGTTCCCTTGCCAGTTATTGTACCCTAGATCCCTTGCCAATTATTGTACCCTAGACCCCTTGCCAGTTATTGTACCCTAGTTCCCTTGCCAGTTATTGTACCCTAGTTCCCTTGCCAATTATTGTACCCTAGTTCCCTTGGCAGTTATTGTACCCTAGATCCCTTGGCAGTTATTGTACCCTAGTTCCCTTGCCCGTTATTGTACACTAGATCCCTTGCCAGTTATTGTACCCTAGTTCTCTTGGCAGTTATTGTACCCTAGTGCCCTTGGCAGTTATTGTACCCTAGATCCCTTGCCAGTTATTGTACCTTAGGTCCCTTGGTAATTATTGTACCCTAGATCCCTTGCCAGTTATTGTACCCTAGATCCCTTGCCAGTTATTGTACCCTAGTTCCCTTGGCAGTTATTGCACCCTAGATCCCTTGCCAGTTATTGTACCCTAATTCCCTTGGCAGTTATTGTACCCTAGATCCCTTGCCAGTTATTGTACCCTAGTTCCCTTGCCAGTTATTGTATCCTAGTTCCCTTGCCAGTTATTGTACCCTGGAGTTTACCTAGAGAGAGTTTCGGGGGTCAACGCCCCCTCGGCCCGGTCTGAGACCAGGCCTCATGGCGGATCAGGGTCTGATCAACCAGGCTGTTACTGCTGGCCTCACGCACGATGACGTACGAACCACAGCCCGTGTGGTCAGGTACTGACTTTAGGTGCCTGTCCAGTGCCTTCTTGAAGACAGCCAGGGGTCTATTGGTAATCCCCCTTATGTATGCTGGGAGGCAATTGAACAGTCTTGGGCCCCGGACACTTATTGTGTTGTCTCTCAGTGTACTCGTGGCGCCCCTGCTTTTCATCGGGGAAATGTTGCATCTCCTGCCGAGTGTTTTGCTTTCATATGGAGTGATTTTCGTGTGCAGGTTTGGTACCAATCCCTCCACGACCTTCCAAGTGTATATTATCATGTATCTCGCCTGCGTTCGAGGGAATACAGATCAAGGACCTTCAACCGTTCCCAGTAGTTTAGGTGCCTTATCGCACTTATGTGTGCCGTGAAAGTTCCTTGTACACTCTACAGGTCTGCAATGTCGCCAGCCTTAAAGGGGGTCGCTAGTGTACAGCAGTATTCCAGCCTAGAGAGCACAAGCGATTTGAAGAGAACCACCATGGGCTTGACGTCCCTAGTTTTGAAAGTTCTCATTATCCATCCTATCATTTTCCTAGCGGATGAGGTAGATACATTGTTGTGGTCTTTGAAGGCGAGATCCTCTGACATTATCACTCCCAGGTCCTGCACATTACTTTCCCGCTCTATTGTAAAGTTAGAATTTGTGGTATACCCTGACACATTTTTAATTTCTTCAAGTTTTCCATATCTGAGTAGTTGAAATTTCTCCTCGTTGAACTTCATATTGTTTTGAGTGGCCATTCGAAGATTTTGTTGATGTCCGCTTGGAGTCTCGCAGTGTCTTCGATGGAGGTCACTGCCATGGTGATCTGGGTGTCATCCGCAAAGGAAGACACCCTTACATCTCGATGTCAGAAATGAGGATGAGGAATAGAATGGGAGTGAGTACTGTGCCTTGTGAAACAGAGCTTTTTACCATGGCTGCCTGGGACTTTACTCTGTTTACTATTAGTCTTTGTGTTCTATTTCCCACGAAGTTGTAGATCCATCTACCAACTTTTCCCGTTATTCCTTTATCCCGCATTTTGTGTGCTATTACACCATGGTCACACTTGTCGATAGCTTTTGCAAAATCTGTGTATACTACATCTGTATTTTGTTTATCCTCTAGAGAATCCGGGACCTTCTTATAGTGGTCCAATAGCTGGGACAGGCAGAAGCGACCTGCTCTAAACCCGTGTTGTCCTGGGTTGTGTAACTGATGGGTATCTAGGTGGTTGGCTATCTTCTGTAGTTCTTTGCAATTGCTTTAATGCCACCTTTGTGGAGTGGGGCTATGTCTGTTGTTTTTAGTGTGTGTGTGATGACCCCTGTGTCCACGCTCCCTCTCCATAAAATGCTGAAGCCACGCGATAGGGACTTCTTGCAATCTTGCAATTCTTGATGTTTAGTTTAATGTCTTTATTATGCACCCCATACCCATCCTGTGGGCGGTAGTCAAAAGATTACAAAGGTACATAATGGGTCCAGGGACTGGACCCCAAAGTTATGATAGCTGAACTAGTTACAAAGGTAATGAACTCCAGGTAGATCTGGTCACAATCATGGCAAGTTACAAAGGTAATGAATCAGCCTCACTCCTATACATGGTTACAGTCATGAACAAATTACAAAATAATGAACCACTGATACGTCCACACCTGGTCACAACTGTAATGAGTTATAAATACAAATATTAAGTGGGTCATTCACCCACACTAGCGCGCGCGCACACACATACACACACACGCCTAGGACAAAATGGTAACTAACACGAGGGCGCACGCACAGACATATCCACGAGTTCCCTTGCCAGTTTGTACCCGTCCCTTTGCCAGACATTTTACTCTAGTCCCCTTGCCAGTCATTGTACCCCAGTCCCCCTTGCCAGTCACTGTACCCGTCCCTTTGCCAGTCATTGTACCCTAGTCCCCATTCCATTGTATCCTAGACCCCCTTGCCAGTCATTGTACCCTAGTCCCTCAGTCTATACAGTACGTGCCGCGCGAGACTTCCTGATTCGCTCGAACAGAACAGAACAGAGGACTCACAGGTAAGGACCCGCTGGGGGCGAGGGGCAAGTAGGGACAGGAGGAAGAAAATAGGTTGGGGAGAGGAAATCTTTGAAAAGGAGGAAAAGTGTCAGGACTAGACCCCAACTGCTAATCAAGGGAAACAAAATGCATCAGTGTCACCTCAGAACATCACTCGCAATGACCGGAAGCGCAAGACACTGGTTACTGTGAAAAGGTAATGCAAACGACAATCGCAAGCAATTCAGCATAAAACGCACAGAGACACCTGATTCGCCGGTACTCTGAGTAAGTCTCCTTTTACTTGTTGCGGCTGTCCCTGTTCATCTAACAGTAAATTATGTAAATAGGTACTTATTTGTTTGTAGACTGTTGTGAGCCGCAACCTAGAGAAAACATTTCTATTGCAAATAATATAATAATAATAATAATAATGGTTATGGGATACCAAGAACATTTCTTGTTACTACAAGTATGCAATATTCTCTCTCTCACTCACACGGTTTGGGTAGAAATTCCTAACTATTTACAAGCTAAGAACTGTTATCTACAGCTCTTTCTCTACTACACGCGCACAGGCACATGGGCGCGCACAGCACACATTTTTTAGCGAATAAGTGTAAGCAGGTAGCAGAGAGGAGGCTGTGAATGTAATGTATAAAAAATACACGAGCGAGCACTAAAAAGAATATATAACATTATTATATTATTACAAAAAAAAAAAAAAAACACTGGGAAGGCGTCAAGACAAATACTGTTTTCAACTGTAACAATAAGCCAATAAGTTTATTTAGGCACAAGTACACTAAGTACAATTATCATACATAGTGTAAATTACCCAAGAAACCTTCAAAAAGTCAAAGTGGCTTATTTCCATAGTTGTCAGGATGAAAGGCAGAGTGACACTGTGAAAGCAGGTTCGGCAGACTCTAGTTAGTTAGTTTAATATGTTTATTATGCACCCCATACCCATCCTCTGGGCGGTAGTCAAAAGATTACAGAGGTACATAATTGGTCCAGGGACTGGACTCCAAAGTTTTGATAGCTGAGCAAGTTACAAAGGTAATGAACTAGATCTGGTCATAATCATGACCAAGTTACAAAGGCAATGAGCTCCAGGTTGAGCTGGTCACACTCATGAATAATTGCAAAGGTAATGAATCATAAACACATTAATCATGATAATTTACAAAGGTAATGAGCTCCAGGTAGAGCTGGTCACAATCATGACAAGTTTCAAAGGTAATGAATGATAAACACGTTATGACATGATTACAATCATAGACAAATTACAGAGTAATGAGCAGTTAACATAGTAGGGAATTCATCCATTGCCCCAACAGATGTTGCTAGGTGCCTGTCTCTCCTCGGCAGACAGCCATTGCAAACAGCAGCAAGTTGCCTCGGGATCTGCTGCTTGCACGAGCACCATCGACCCTCCCCAAGAGGTCCAAGAAGCCAGTGACTCCGTTAGCAGCCCGATGGAGAGCTGTCCTAGGGACATGTCAGCGTCCTGGTGGACGCCAAGTTGACTGATGATCCCAGGCCCTCGTGTGCACGGATATTGAAGCTTGAGGAACTGAGTACACACTGCCTGTGGCACACCTGACAGCTGCCTCGTGGTCGAACTCCACAATGCTGTCCCTGTAGTGGAAGTTCCTGTGAACCCGGCACTCCCTGCAGTGCCATCGCTGACATCGTGGGTTAGGGGAGAAGTACCCTCTACAGATGGGGTGGTGCTGGGAGTTGGGTGGGTGAGGCGGGGGAGACGCGCAGGGGTGAGGAGTTATGAGAGGGTCACTTTTTTTTTTTTTCGCCGGTATTCTCCCGGCCCGGGTCTTTTCCAAGTAGTGGTGACCCGGCCTTGGCTCCCTATCTGGGGAGGGTCTCCGAGAGAGAGGGTCACTGTTTACTACACACGCCCTCCCCCTCCCCCCAGCGGAGAGGGGGGAGGCGCTGACTGGTCCTGACTCAACAACACCAAACCATCTAAAACTGCACAACACTTCAACTATTTACGCTGAAACGATGCACTGGGATGTCCGTTCGCTGCTCTGGTATCTTCTCAAAGCATTCACACTGAGTTCTGTTAAGTAGGGACCTGGTCAGCCTCTTTGACCAGGAGCTATCCTTGAAAATACCGCAGCTAGCCCGCTACACAACCTGCCGCGTCGGCCATGTTGAGCCCTGTTTGGCAGACTCTTTCTCTGGTATTTTATTACTGACCTTAACTAGCAGCTGTAGGGATTCAAAATAAACTTGCCTTTCCAGAAGCAGTAGGAATAACACCTCGTGTGTTCAAGTCACATAGTGGAAAAGTAGGCAGTCTAAATTTACCCTAGGTAATTGACACATGTTACTAGGTATGATAATAGCATTTATATGTACTTGTGCCAAAATAAACTTACACACACACATGCACAGTAACACACGCAAACCTGTAAGAGATCCACTAAACGGTGACAGAGGTTACGTTAATATCTTCATTATGCACCCATACCCACCATCCTGGAGAGAAAGGGATGGTTAAATTGCATATTTTTGAACTGTAGAAAGGATTCTGGCACAGCACCGCACGAGAGAGTGGGGCAAAAGCTAGAACAGGCAAGAATAACAAATAAGGCACTGTAATGGCTCAAGGAATAATTAACAGGAAGAAAACACTGTCCGAAAAGAGGGGTCGGAATGGGTGTATGTGACGAGTGAGGTTCCACAAGGACCGGTACTAGGGCCGGTGCTGTTTCTTGCGTATGTGAGTGACATGACGGAAGGGATAGTAGTGTCCCTGTTCGCAGATGATGTGAAACTAATGAGAATACAAACATATGAGGACCAGGAAGGACAACAATGTAAATAAGTCACTCTGACTTTTTTGGGTTATCCTAGGTTCTCTATACATATGCTGCTATGTATGATAATCTATGTAACTGTATTTGTGCATACCTGAATAAACTTACTTACTTACCTGGACATTCTGCTGATTTGGTATAAAAAGTGGTTACCGGAATTTAATCCCAGCAAATGCACAATCATGAAGATTGGGGAAGGGCAAAGAAGACCGAAGACGGAGTACAGGATAGGGGTGCAAAGGCGACAAACCTCACCCATGGAGAAGGACCTCGAGGTGCGTACTGTACCAAGCATATCGCCTGAGGCGAACATCAAACGAATAATTTCAACAGCAAATGCGGGTCTAGCAGAGGCTCACACCAGCCCAATAAACTCAGCATGTTCCTCTGGCAAATATAAGAGTACCCTCAGGAATTTCAGCAAAGTCAATATTTCCCTTTTATGCAACATACCTCAGGCCCATCCTGTAGTATGCAGCACCAGAATGGAACCCACACGTGAAACAGCATCTTAAGAAACTGGAGTAAGAGCAGTTATGTAACGAAACTAGTTCCAGAGCTAAGGGGTATGAGCTACGAAGAAAGGCTAACAAATATGAATCTAACGACACTGAAGGACAGAAGAACCGGGGGACATGATAATATACAAAATACTCAGGAGAACTGACACAGTAGACAGGGACAATCTATTTGAGAGGTGTGAAACAGGTACTCTTGAATAGAGATGAGCAGCATTTCTTCAGTCTCAGGGTGGTCGGAAAGTGGAATGATCTCGACGAAGAAGTGGTAGAGGTAGGATCCATACATAGTTTTAAGAGTAGGTAATGACAAGGCCCACGAGGCTCGGAGGGAGTGAGTCTGGCAAGTGGCAAGCTGATAGGCGGGTTCAGGCGCTGAAACTCAGCCCATGAAACCACAAATAGGTGAGTACATGCGCGCTTCTCCGTGGCAGAGTCCCTGTGAAATACTAATCTGGAAAATACGAAGCAGTGATGGCATAAAAGTAAAAAACTATGACAGTGATGAAGAAATTTTCAGTTTGAAAAGTAAATGCAGACAGTGATAAGATAACAGATGCACCCAATGGGAAAATGTCAGCCGCGCTCGCAGGAATATTGATTATGCGATGAAATATTAAAAACGCCAGATAGATAGCTCGAAGAGGAATTTTAGGAAAAACATTACAAACGTAAATCATGTAAATGAAATCGTGAGAAACTCTTTGACTGTATTAGCAAACTTCAAAGTAGGCTACACATGTATTGATGGAAAAATGCAAAAAATAAATTTTCGCTACATTGTTAGGCTAAAGTTAGATTGTACAACAGCGGAAAGAAAATGTTTAAAGACGCAAATAACTTATTCTTTATCTTTCTTTCAACACACCGGCCGTATCCCACCGAGGCAGGGTGGCCCAAAAGGAAAAACGAAAGTTTCTCCTTTTACATTTAGTAATATATACAGGAGAAGGGGCTACTAGCCCCTTGCTCCCGGCATTTTAGTCGCCTCTTACAACACACATGGCTTACGGAGGAAGAATTCTGTTCCACTTCCCCATGGAGGTAAGAGGAAATAAACAAGAATAAGAACTAGAAAGAAAATAGAAGAAAACCCAAAGGGATGTGTATATATATGCTTGTACATGTATGTGTAGTGTGACCTAAGTGTAAGTAGAAGTAGCAAGGCGTACCTGAAATCTTGCATGTGTATGAGACAGAAAAAAAAGACACCAGCAATCCTACCATGTGTAAAACAATTACAAGCTTCAGTTTTACACTCGCCTGGCAGGACGGTAGTACCTCCCTGGGCGGTTGCTGTCTACCAACCTACTATATATATATATATATATTATATATATATATATATATATATATATATATATATATATATATATATATATATATATATATATATATATATATATATATATATATATATATATATATATATATATATATATATATATATAATACATATATATAGATAGATAGTTTTAAGTGGCAGTACTTAAATTATTATTATAATCAAAAAGAAGCGCTAAACCACAAGGGCTATACAGCGCTGCTCAGGCAGTACTTACTAAAGCATTTACCACTTGTCTGACAAAGGCTATTTTCTCACTCTAGTTTCAATCACGCAAACATCTTGGCAATATTTTGTATGTTAGCAAGACCAGAGGTCCAGCAAGGTGTACTAATTAACGGTATACTACTATATAGTTCATCGGATATACCTGGAAGGTAGTTTACCTAGAGGGTGGTATACCTGGAGGTGGTATACCTGGAGGGTGGTGTTCAAGGGGTCCACGGCCCCGCGGCCCGGTCTATGACCAGGCCTCGTGGTGGATCAGGGCGTGATCAACCAGGCTGTTACTTCTAGCCGCACACCAACCAGCGTACGGACCACAGCTCCTTGAAGACAGCCAGGGGTCTACTGATAATCCTCCCCCATATGTACGTAGGAGGCATTTGAACAGTCTTGGGCCCCTGACACTGAGGAATGTATTTCTCTCAGAGTGTATATACTGAGAGGTTATTTTAATCTCTATTTTAAATATTATAGTGTTCTTGTCTGGTGGTGAAAGATTATCCGGCAGTTTTTTTTGACGCTGGAGTAGTCGATAGGCTTCAAACCCCATCAACCAACTAACCATTTCGAGATTAAAAAAAAATAATTAAAAGTCGTATTTTCTATTAGCTTAGGCCTTAGAGTTTTTTTTCGAAAAATTTCAAGACCTTTAGATATCCCTAAAAAGGATTCTTAGTATTATTACAAAGTTTGTCTGATCTAAAATTATGTTGCTCGCTTTAGTATACAAACTAAGTTTTTATAGCAAATATTAAGTGACAATGATTTTTTCCCAGTGGAAAATTATATACAAAAAAAAATAAGAAGAGAAAAATATTAAAAAAAAAATGGTTTGTAAAATAGGCTTTGTATAACATTAATTTGTCTTATCTAAACTTTCTTTAATTTCCTGGATATCTTTATTAATCTTATTCCGAATCTTAATACATCGACACCATGCCTAACCCTTCTAGGGTAGGGTAGGTGCCTGAGTCCGAGCCTTTAGCTCATAAGACTGTCATTCCCATTTGCCCCCTTGGGGCGGGGATGGCAGACCAGAGAGGCCTAGCTTGTGGCTAGGCCTGGGAACAGTTGGTCCCAAAGATGAGGAGGTATTTGTGCCTCCTCCCATGGGAGACTTAGGTCTCAGACACTCCCTAAAGAGGGAGCCAAGGCCGGGCCACCACTTGGAAAAGGCCCGGGCCGGGAGAATACCGGCGAATCTTTAATAATAATAATAATAAGAAGAAGAATCTTAATAATTAAAAACAACACCTAACTGTTGATGGTAAACATAAGTGATTGTGAAGATGGAGTTTTAAGTGTATTTTAAGTTGAAGACAGGAGGTGGTGATGCTGGTGTTGTGGCGTTGTTGTACTTGACTCACGAAATCGTAATGACACGATTACAAACAAACCATACCACGGGTGGATTTGAACCCGCGGTCAGGTCTCAAAACTCCAAACCGTCGCGTTAGCCACTGGTTTGTTGTACTTGATTCTGTCCTCACATCTCTTTATTCTCCCTCAATGCTATTTCATTTTTCTTCCTCTGCTTCTTTATATTCCCTTCATTTTTTATCCCTCTTTAAATGTTACTCGCTTCTACATTTGTTCCTATCGCTGTTCATCTGTATTATTATACAGTATATATGAAATAAGTCACTTCGTCTGACTTTTTTGGGTTATCCTAGGTTATTTACACATATGTTACAATGCAAAATAACCAAAGGTGGAGTTGATTGATAGCTCTAGGCCTTTCTTGTTGCAATCAACACATCTTCAGGAGCTTGCAGTGTTGCAGAAATGAGTAGGTAGATTCGTTCAGGGGAACGGCTCTAGCTAACTAGAAAAACCCAGAGCTATCATTCAACTCCCCTTGTTATTTTGTTAGTTCGTTCGCGAGTACTGCATATGTTACTAGGTATGACAATTGTAATCATCTACATTTTGGTAACTGTATTTACGTGTCCCTGTGTCTAAATAAACCTATTTAACATAGTTTACATGACCCTACAAGCTGCAACATCCATACCCTTCCTTCAGAGTACACTCTGTGCTTCCCACCTCCAGGACTCAAGTATATCCAACTGGAATTCCTGAATCCTTTCATTAATGTTACTTTGATCACTCCAAAAGCACATTGAATCTCATGAACCACTTGTCTCTACTCCACTCTAATACACTCACATAAGCCTGCTAGATACTCATGCCCCCAAACCTTTAGCATATGTTTTTGTCAAACTTTCCCTCCATCCCTTGTGTGTGTGTGTGTGTGTGTGTGTGTGTGTGTGTGTGTGTGTGTGTGTGTGTGTGTGTGTGTGTGTGTGTGTGTGTGTGTGTGTGTGTGTGTGTGTGTGTGTGTGTGTGTGTGACCCAGTTAGTATTTGCACTAATAAGTCATTACAGTTGTGACCGGGTGTGGACGTGTGAATTGCTCATTACTTTGTAATTTGCTCATGATTGTAACCACCATGTATAACGTGTGAATGATTCGTTACCTTTGTAACTTGGTCATGATTGTGACCAGATGTACCTGGAGTTCATTACCTTTGTAATTTGTTCAGCTATCAAAACTTTGGGGCCCAGTCCCTGGACCCATTATGTATCTGTAATCCTTTGACTACCACCCACAGGATGGGTATGGAGTGCATAATAAATATATTAAACTAAACTAAACCTTCCTGGGACGAACCCTACAGAGTCTATCCACTCTGGAATTTATGCAGCCTCATGTTCAACCTCTCTAGCTCCGTTCTAACACCTCTTCCTCTTTCTGAATTGCTGTTGATGTCTTTTTGGATAACTGACATGTTATAAATGTTTCTTGTACAATATAACAGAAAGACTAATACAATATATATATATATATATATATATATATATATATATATATATATATATATATATATATATATATATATAATATATATATCAATAACAACACTGCACTAGCCAAGGAATCGAACCCATGCTGCTTTGGCCTGTCTCATGGTGGGCGAAGACACATGACGCCCTAATCCACTGGACCATACGAGAGAGAGAGAGAGTAGCTCCACTTTCTTGGTTTGCCTCCCCCCCCTCTCATCTGCGACTGCTTGACAGAGTAGAGAACAAAGCAAGACGTCTCAACCCTCGCCTGGACCCATCCTGGATAGATCTGTCATTTCAGCAGAGCCTTCAACACAGGAGGGATGTGAGTGGCCTTACTGTTATGTACAAGGCCAATATTGTCAAAGTACCACACTTGAATCCACTTCGAGGACAACGTGAAACAAGCTTTTATGCCATAAGACGGGCAGAAAGCAGCAACTTCACTCTGGCTGTACCCTTCTCCAGAACATCACTCCATCTGAATTATTTATCAACAGGATGACTCGAGTCTGGAACACATTCGTACGGCATAATGATGTCAACGAGATAAAGTCAGTTGATCAAATGAAAATGACGGCCCACAGATGACTCTAACTTCATCCTATTCCCTACTTGTATGTTTCATAACAATAAAAATGCTTTCAAATGAGCTGATGTAGGTAACAGCTCTCAGCTTGTCAATAAAGTTAGGAATCCTTAACTTGTCAACAGTTTGTCAATAAAGTTAGAGATCCTTAACCTAACCTTGTCACACTCTGTGTAAGAGGGAGAGAGAGAGAGAGAGAGAGAGAGAGAGGAGAGAGAGAGAGGAGGAGAGAGAGGAGAGAGAGGAGAGAGAAGGAGAGGAAAGAGAAAGAGAGAGAGAGAGAGAGAAGAGAGAGAAGAGAGAGAGAGAGAGAGAGAGAGAGAGAGAGAGAGAGAGAGAGAGAGAGAGACAGAGACAGACAGAGAACTGAAGTTCATTAAATCTGTATAATTTAATTTCCAAGAATGTTATGACACTAAATTCAGGACATCAATACACTTCCCGGGAGCAACAAACATGTCAACAAAACTGGAAAAAATATGCTGCAAAACAATGTAGGGTCAGTCGCGATAGTATAATTATAATTTTTTTTTCATTATACGTAAGATGTAGCATTAAGGTGGCAATATTTACACCATGTGCAAATATTCGGAATGTGCAACTATTGTTCCGTGACGAAATCTTAATTGTGCCTGTATTGATTTGCCACTTTATTCTTATAGTTGTGTGTGGATCTTGCCTCTGCCATTTTATTGTTCATGTCGTTTCATTTCCTGACCATTCTGAGGCTGAAGCAATGTTTCCTAACATCCTTGTGACTCATCTGTGATTTTAAACTTGGGATCTGACATGAAGAGGGCAATAAACCAAAGAAAAGTCATAATGAACGATTGCCAATGAATAAACAGAAGAATGGTCAGGGACTTGAACCGTGGTCCACATGTATAGCAGGCCCAACGCCGTAACCACTCCATCAAGGAGCTTACAATAGGATAGTTTTACAACCAGCATTTCTGAGACATGGTTTAATTATTGGCATTAACTGTGATTACAGCGTAGGGCCTGCTATTTTTCAGTTTATTCATCAGAGAGCAAGTCAGCGTGTATCTAACACCAAGAGAAAGGATCTAATTTATATCTAAACACCAAGTGGTCACGCCTAACGCCAAGAGATGATTATTTACACTGTCAACAAGAGAACAAAAGTCTAACCGCAAATCAATACCTCCAGGTAGGCTAACCTTGAGTGCAGGTGACGCCATACACGCGGAACGCCCCCAGAAACATTCCATCACCACCCATCATGTTCATGTCGTCCAGGCTATTTGGTGAAGCCCTGCACCTTCTGAATATCCCGCGCCTGCCTCCTCTAGGAGGCTTAGGCATGGGTAGTGTGGGCATGGGTGGTGGCAGCAAAGGCTTCTTCAGACCAAGTCACCGATGCATCAGCCTCACTCACAATGGTGAGTCACGGCTTGCCAAATGAGCTAATAAAATCCCTATTATATTACTATAGCATAAGAAAGTGATAACCTTTGTAAGGATTATAGAGCCCCTGGAGAATGACAGGTAATCTTATTTGATCCGAGGGAGGGGAGAAGAGCTCAATTTCCGTGGATCAAAAGTCCTTCACTAGTATCAAGGTACCACAGATGTAATATCATGGTAATGGTGTTAAGTCTTTTGTTTATAATGGTTTTCTTCTCATTCATTTTGACTTGATTGTGAATCGATATATAATTCTTAACTAATATTGCAAAATTGTGAATTGATGTTATTCAATGTTACAAATTAGAGACTCCTCGCCTAATGAACTTTTAAAACCACCATAAATATCCTCAACTTATTTACACGAATTTCAAAATAAGTATAAGCCCGAATAGGCTTTTAATGTTTACGTTTGTCTGTCTTATCTATACATTTTGAAGGAAAAAGTTCGGCAGCCTTGGAATTGGATTTTGGGAACCACAAGACAGCCTTCAGACACAAGACAGCTAGAGAGCTGCTCCGAGGACTGGTGGTGCTCTACGCCTGTGCTATCGACCCTTTGGTCAACCATAGCTACAAGGTCAGTCGACCAATTGGTTAACCACAGCTACAAGGTCAGTCTATCCCTTGGTCAACCACAGCTACAAGGTCAGTCGACCCCTTAGACAACCTCAGTTACAAGGTCAGTCGACCCCTTGGTCAACAACAGCTACAAGGTCGGTCAACCAATTGGTCAATAACAGCTACAAGGTCGGTCAACCAATTGGTCAACAGCAGCTACAACATCAATCGACCCCTTGATCGGTTAAAGTTACAAGGTCCTCTCATCTTATCTCTTTTAATATAGTTTATTTGATGGAAGTGGGTTGCTTTGGTGTTGAAAATATGCGATTCTCTATGTGTGCTTAATATACAGAATAAAATATTGTATATACAAATTATAGTACAGATAGAAAAAATTATGTAGACTAAAATAGTGAGAGCGAAATTATATATATACTTTAGTACTGACAACAAGATGAGTAGTGTATGTACTCACCTATATTTACTCACTTCACATATGTGGTTGCAGGGGTCGAGTCTCAGCTCCTAGCACCGCCTCTTCACTGGTCACTACTAGACCCACTCTCTCCCGGCTCTACGAGCCTTATCGTACCTCTTCTTAAAGCTATGTATGGATCCTGCCACTACTACGTCGCTTTTCAGATCGTTTCATTTATTGATAACTTGAAAGACCTGAAGAAATATTTCCTAACATCCCTATAACTCATCTGAGTTTTTAACTTTCAGTTGTGTCTTCTTGTTCCTGTGTCCCAAGTCGGAAACATTCTGGCCCTCTTCACCCTGTCTAGTCCTCTTAGCATTTTATACTTCGTTATCATGTCCCCTTCTGTCCTCCAGTGTCATCAGATTCAGCTCCCTTAACCTCTCCTCGGAGGGCATAACCCCTTAGCGCCATGACTAGTCTTGTTGCAAACTTGTGCATTTCCTCTAATTTCTAGACGTGTTTGAACAGGTGTACGTTTAATACTGGTGCTTCGTACTTCAATATGGGCCTGACGTAAACGGTGTACAGTGTCGTGCACGACTCCTTACTTAGATGTCGAAACGCTATTCTAAGGTTTTGCCGGCCCCCTTCTGTTGCAGTAATTATTTGGCTCATGTGCGCCTCAGATGTGCTCTGTATGATACCCACCCCAATATCCTTTTCTTTGAGTGAATTATTATTATTATTATAATCAAAGGAGAAGCGATAAACCCGGAGGATTATACAGCGCCTGGGGGGAGGGATGTGGAAGGCATTCAGGCTTAATTTGGGGAGCTGGAGCAAGATCCAATCACTAAATCAAGAGCCCCTCACCAACATCAAGGAACCTTCCTTGAGGGGTCTTTGAGTGAAGTTTGCAGCCTTTGGTACCCGAGCCTGTATCCCATCTGCGATCTTCTTTGTCCTTCCCTAAGCTTCATAACTTTGCACTTGGTGGGGTTAAACTCCAGGAGCCATTTGTCAGACCAGGTTTGCAGATTTTCTAGATCTCTTTGTATCTTTGTAGTCTTTCCTAATCCTCGTCCGCTTGTATTCTCATCAGTTTCACAGCCTTCCGTATGTGTGCGTACTCACCTAGTTGTGGTTGCAGGGGTCGATTCATAGCTCCTGGCCCCGCCTCTTCACTGGCCGCTACTGAGTCACTCTCCCAGCACAATGAGCTTTATCATACCTCTGCTTAAAGCTATGAATGGATCCTGCCTCCACTACATCGCTTCCCAAACTATTCCACTTCCTGACTACTCTGTGACTGAAGAAATACTTCCTAACATCACTGTGATTCATCTGTGTCTTCAGCCTCCAATTGTGTCCCTTTGTTGCTGTGTCCCATCTCTGGAACATTCTGTCTCTGTCCACCTTGTCAAATCCTCTCAGTATTTTGTATGTCGTTATCATGTCCCCCCTATCTCTCCTGTTCTCCAGTGTCGTCAGGTCGATTTCCCTTAACCTCTCCTCGTAGGACATACCCCTTAGCTCTAGGACTAGTCTTGTTGCAAACCTTTGCACTTTCTCTAGTTTCTTTACGTGCTTGGCTAGGTGTGGGTTCCAAACTGGTGCCGCATACTCCAACATTGGCCTAACGTACACGGTGTACAGGGTCCTGAAAGATTTCTTATTAAGATGTCGGAATGCTGTTCTGAGGTTTGCTAGGAGCCCATATGCTGCAGCAGTTATTTGGTTGATGTGCGCTTCAGGAGATGTGCCTGGTGTTATACTCACCCCAAGATCTTTTCCTTGAGTGAGGTTTGTAGTATCTGGCCCCCTAGACTGTACTCCGTTTGCGGTCTTCTTTGCCCTTCCCCAATCTTCATGACTTTGCACTTGGTGGGGTTGAACTCCAGGAGCCAATTGCTGGACCAGGTCTGCAGCCTGTCCAGATCCCTTTGTAGTTCTGCCTGGGCTTCAATCGAATGAATTCTTCTCATCAACTTCACGTCATCTGCAGACAGGGACACTTCGGAGTCTATTCCTTCGGTCATGTCGTTCACAAATACCAGAAACAGCACTGGTCCTAGGACTGACCCCTGTGGGACCCCGCTGGTCATAGGCACCCACTCTGACACCTCACCACGTACCATGACTCGCTGCTGTCTTCCTGACAAGTATTCCCTGATCCATTGTAGTGCCTTCCTGTTACCCCTGCTTGGTCCTCCAGTTTTTGCACTAATCTCTTGTGTGGAACTGTGTCAAACGCCTTCTTGCAGTCCAAGAAAATGCAATCCACCCACCACTCTCTCTCTTGTCTTACTGCTGTCACCCGTCATAGAACTCCAGTAGGTTTGTGACACAGGATTTCCCGTCCCTGAAACCATGTTGGGTGCTGTTGATGAGATCATTCCTTTCTAGGTGCTCCACCACTCTTCTCCTGATAATCTTCTCCATGACTTTGCCTCTATACATGTCAGTGACACTGGCCTGTAGTTTAGTGCTTCATGTCTGTCTCCTTTTTTAAAGATTGGGACTGTGTGTGTGTGTGTGTGTGTGTGTGTGTGTTAGTTACCATTTTGTCCTAGGCACATGTCGATTAGACACTAGGCTGTGTACGTGTTGTATTGTGTGTGTGTGTGTGTGTTTGTGTTGTGTGTTTTGTGTATGGGGAGAGTGGCATGTGTCTGTGTGTTGTTTGTGTTTGCGTGTGTGTGTGTGCTCGTGTGTGTGTCTGCGTGTGTGTCTCGTGTATGTCTCGTGTGTGTGTCTGCGTGTGTGTCTGCGTGTGTGTGTGTGGTTGTGTGTGTGTGAGTGTCGGGTGGTGGGTTTTGGTGGGGTGTGTGAGTGTGTGTGGTTGTGTGTGTGTGGTTGTGTGGTGTGGAGGTTGGTGTGGTTGTGTGTGTGTGGTTTTGTGGTTGTGTGTGTGGTTGTGGGTTGTTTTGGGGGTGTGTGTGGGGTGGTGTGTGTGGTGTGTTGTGTGTGGTTGTGAGTGTGTGGTTGTGTGTGGGGTGGTGTTGTAGTGTGTGGTGTGTGGGGTGTGTGGTTGTGTGGGTGTGGTGTGGTGTGGTTGGGTGTGTGGGGTGTGGTGTGGGGTGTGTGTGTGTGGGGTGTGTGTGTGGTTGTGGTGTGTGTGTGTGTGTGTGTGGTTGTGTGGTTTTGGGGTGTGGGGTGTGTGTGGTGTGTGTGTGGTGTGTGTGGTGTGTGGGGTGGTGTGTGGTGTGTGGGGTGTGTGTGGTGTGTGTGTGGTGTGTGTGGGGTGTGTGTGTGTGTGTGGGGTGGCGTGTGTGTGTGTGTGTGGTGTGTGTGTGTGTGTGTGGTGTGTGTGTGGGGTGTGTGTGGTGTGTGTGGGGGTGTGGGGTGGTGTGTGTGTGGTTGTGTGGTGTGGTGGTGTGTGGTGTGTGTGTGGTGTGTGGGGTGTGTGTGGTGTGTGTGTGTGTGTGTGTGGTGTGTGTGTGTGTGGTGTGTTGTTGTTTTGGTGTGTGTTGGTGTGTGTGTGTTGGTGTGTGTGTGGTGTGTGTGTGTGTTGTTTTGGTGTGTGTGGTGTGGGTTGTGTGTGGGTGTGTGTGTGGTTTTGTGTGGTGGTTGGTGGTGTGTGGGGTGGTTGTGTGGTGTGTGTGTGTTGTGTGGTGTGTTGGTGTGTGTGGTGTGTTTGTGTGTGTGTGTTGTGTGTGTGTGTGTGTGGGGTTTTTGGTTTTTGTGGGGTTGTGGTGTGGGTGGTGTGTGGTGTGTTGTGGGTGTGTGTGTGTGTGGTGTGTGTGTGTGTGTGGTGTGGGGGTGGTGTGGGGTGGGGTGGTGTGTGTGTGTGTGGTGTGTGTGTGTGGGGTGTGTGTGGTGTGTGGTGTGTGTGTGGTGTGTGTGGTGTGTGTGTGTGGTGTTGTGTGTGTGTGTGTGTGTGGTGTGTGTGTGTGTGTGTTGTGGTGTTGGGGTGTGTGTGTGTGTGTGTGTGTGGGGTTTTGTGTGTGTTGGTGTGGGTGTGTGTGTGTGGGGTTTGTGGGGTTGTGTGTGTGTGGGTGTGTTGTTTTTTTGGGTTGGTGTGTGTGTTGTTGTTGTTGTGTAGGTGTAGGGTTTTTTTTGGCCCTTTGTCCCGGGTTGGAAATAGGCCTTTGATGAGTGTGTGTGTATACCTTTTGTGGTTAGGGTGGTTCCTGCTCCTGGCCTTTCAAGTTTATCCATTGCCCTACTAACATCCCCTCCCTTTATATTGAGTTCCACCATGTCTTCTGGTTTGGTTCCTCCCTACAAATCCTTTCCTCTGCTATCCACTGCCTTACTCTTTTGGTATTCTACATCCTCGCTTATTTTGTTTCCTCCATTGGGCTTTTTGTTCCCTCCTATCTTCCTGTCTAGGATTTCTATTCCCCATAGTTTTTTTGTTTTGTTTTCTGTGTGTTGGGGTGTGTGGTTTTTTAGTTTTTTATGTGTATTTGTGTGTGTGTGTGTGTGTGTGTGTTGTGTGTTGTGTGTGTGTGGGTGTGTGTGTGTGTTAGTGTGTGTGGTGTGTGTTGGTGTGTGTGTGTGTGTGTGTGTGTTTTTGGGGGTGTGTTGTTGTGTTGTTATGTGTGTGTGGTGTGTGTTTATTGTGTGTGTGTGGTGTGTGTTTTGATGTGTATGGGTGTATGTTGTGTGTGTGTTGTGTGTGTGGTGTGTTTTGGTGTTGTGTTGTGTGGTGTTGTGTTGGGGTGTGTGTGGTGGTTGGTGATTTGGGGTGTTTGTGTGTTGTGTTGTGTTTTGTGTGGTTGGCGAATGGTAAACTTTGCGATCTTGCTTAAAAGAAGTTCATTGTTGGCAATGAAATTTGTGTATGCAATAAATCGCAATCACTGCCTAAGGGAAAAAAAAATTTTTATGTGTTTGTTAATATTAAAATTCCCTTAACAAATAAAATTTATTTACTGGTTAGTAAAATTAAATTCGTAAAAATATATTAAGTTTAAGTTTTGTGAAAATTTTAATTTTTTAATAATTTAGAAAAATTTTTTCTTTAAAAGTAAAAAAATTTTAAAACTTAATTTAATATTCTTAAACAAAAATTTTTAAAATATTGAAATACATCAAATAATTATTTTATATATTAATATATATTTATATATATTATAAATATATTTTATATATTTTAATATATATATATATAATATATATATATATATATATATATATAAAATATATATATATAAAGTGGATAAAAAGGCTTCAAGGAAAAATATTAGGATTTCTTCCTGAAGCCGTTTGAATTTCCACTTCCCCTACCACCCCATCTTTTCTTTTTTTTTACCAACAGGTATTTTTTAAATTTCATAATATGGTACAAAAGATTTAAGAGATACATAGTTGATATATGAACCTCTTCTAATTAAGGGTCCAATTCTACAGGTAGTTATTATTTTGGGGATTTTGCATATGAATAAAAACATTTGTGTCACTCTTTCCCAGGGAAGGGGTGGTAAGGGTCCCTAGTTTTTTACCCGGGGAATACCTGTGGTCGGTATTGGGGGGTTCCTTATATTCTTGATTCAGGAACAAAGGGGTCAGGATCTAATGACCCTGACCCACTGTAAGTAAAAGAGGGGCGCCAGGGGAAATATTTCGACCCCCTTCAATACAACCCTGGTGAGTACATAGTACACACCACTGCCAGCGCTGTTAACAAGAAGCACCCCCTCCCCCTCCCCCCTTCTTCCTGAAACCCCCAACACCAGATAGTGTTTCCACCTCATCGAGAGGAGGGGTAGAGCGTGCTCATGAACCCTCTCTCATAGTGGGAGGGGAAGGTTAGAGTGAGCCTCGTCATCAACCCTCCCTCTAAAGGGAGGGTGGGGATAGAGTGTAGTGTTCCCGGTGGGGGGGGGTGAGTGAGTCCTCGTCTAACCCTCCTATAAGGGGGGAGGTGGATAGAGTGAGCTGTCATCAGACCTCCCTATAAGGGGGGGGAAGTGATAGGAGCTGATGCTCGTCATCAACGTGTGTGTGTGTGTGTGTGTGTGTGTGTGTGTGTGTATGTGTGTGTGTAGTGTGTGCAGTGTGTGCGTGTGGTGTGTGAGTGTGTGCCGTGTGTGAGGTGTGAGTGTGTGCTGTTGTGTGGTGTGTCAGTGTGTGCCGTGTGCACTGGTGTTGTGTGTGGTCTGTGTGTGCTGTGTGGTGGTCAGTGTGTTTGTGTGTGTGTGTGAGTGTGTCATGTGTGTGATGTGAATGCGAGATTAGTGATGCCAGTGTGTACATTGTTTGAATGGTGTGTGTTGTGTGTGTGTGTTGTGGTGTGTGTGTGTGGTGTGTGGGTGTGTGTGGTGTGTGTGGTGTGTGTGTGGTGTGTGTGTGTGTGTTGGTGTGTGTGGTGTGTGTGTGTGTGTGTGGTTGTGTGGTGTGTGTGTGTGTGTGTGTGTGTGTGTGTGGTGTGTGTGTGTGTGTGGTGTGTGTGTGTGTGTGTGTGTGGTGTGTGTGTGTGTGTGGTGTGTGTGTGTGTGGTGTGTGTGTGTGTGTGTGTGTGTGTGTGTGTGTGGTGTGTGTGTGTGTGTGGTGTGGTGTGTGTGTGTGGGTGTGTGTGTGTGTGGTGTGGGTGTGTGTGTGTGTGGTTGTGTGGTGTTGTGTGTGGGTGCGTGTGTGTGTGTGTGTGTGGTGTGTGTGTGGTGTGTGTGTGTGTTGGTGTGTGTGGTGGTGTTGGGGTGTGTGGTGTTGTGTGTGTGTGGTGTGTGTGTGTGGTGTGTAGTGTGTGGATGTGGTGTGTGTTGTGTGTGGTGTTTATGTGTGTGGTGTGTATGTGTGTGGTGTGTATGTGTGTGGTGTGTATGTGTGTGGTGTTATGTGTGTGGTGATGTATGTGTGTGGTGTGTATGTGTGTGGTGTTATGTGTTGGTGTGTGTGTGGTGTGTATGTGTGTGGTGTGTATGTGTGTGGTGTGTGTGTGGTGTGTGTGTGGTGTGTGTGTGGTGTGTGTGTGGTGTGTGTGTGTGTGTGGGGTTGTGTGTGGTTGTGTGTGTGCGGTTGTGTGTGTGGGGTTGTGTGTGTGGGGTTGTGCTCACCTAATTGCTCACCTAATTGTGGTTGCAGGGGTCGAGACTCAGCTCCTGGCCCTGCCTCTTCACTGATTCCTACTAGGGCCTCTCTCTCTCTGCTTCCTGAGCTTTATCATACCTCTTCTTAAAACTATGTATGGTTCCTGCCTCCACTACTTCACTTGCTAGGCTATTCCACTTGCTGACAACTCTATGACTGAAGAAATACTTCCTAACGTCCCTGTGACTCGTCTGAGTCTTCAGCTTCCAGTTGTGACCCCTTGTTCCTGTGTCCCCTCTCTGGAACATCCTATCTCTGTCCACCTTGTCTATTCCCCGCAGTATCTTGTATGTCGTTATCATGTCTCCCCTGCCCCTTCTGTCCTCCAGTGTCGTCAGTCCGATTTCCCTCAACCTTTCCTCGTGTGTGTGTGTGTGCGTTGTGTGGTGTGTGTGTGGTGTTGTGTGTGTTGTGTGTGTGTGTGTGTGTGTGTGTGTGTGTGTGTGTGTGTGTGTGTGTGTGTTGTGTGTGGAGAGAGTGTGTGTGTGTGTGTGTGTGTTAGTTACCATTTGGTGTGTGTGTACTCACCTATTTGTACTCACCTATTTGTGGTTGCAGGGGTCGAGTCCTAGCTCCTGGCCCCGCCTCTTCACCGGTTGCTACTAGGCCCTCTCTCTCCCCGCTCCATGAGCTTTATCAAACCTCGTCTTAAAACTGTGTATGGTTCCTGCCTCCACTACGTCATTTTCTAGGCTATTCCACTGCCTTACAACTCTATGACTGAAGAAATACTTCCTACTATCTCTCTGACTCATTTGTGTCTTCAACTTCCAAT
Organism: Cherax quadricarinatus; assembly: GCF_026875155.1. Classification (NCBI taxonomy): domain Eukaryota; kingdom Metazoa; phylum Arthropoda; class Malacostraca; order Decapoda; family Parastacidae; genus Cherax; species Cherax quadricarinatus. The sequence goes on along the minus strand of NC_069440.1, from coordinate 7,507,829 downwards.
TGTGGCCTCTTGTTTCTGTGTCCCCTCCCTGGAACATCCTGTCTTTGTCCACCTTGTCTATTCCACGCAGTATTTTATATGTCGTTATCATGTCTCCCCTGACCCTCCTGTCCTCCAGTGTGGTCAGGCCGATTTCCCTTAATCTTTCCTCATAGGACATTCCCCTTAGCTCTGGAACTAACCTTGTCGCAAACCTTTGTACTTTCTCTAGTTTCGTGTGTGCGTGTGTGTGTGTGTGTTTGGGTGTACTCACCTATTTGTACTCACATATTTGTGTGTGTGTGTACTCCTGGCCCCGCCTCTTCACCGACCGCTACTAGGTCCTCTCTCCCCCTGCTCCATGAGCGTTATCATACCTCGTCTTAAAACTATGTATAGTTCCTGCCTCCACTACATCGCTTGCCAGACTATTCCACTTCCTAACTACTCTATGACTGAAGAAATACTTCCTAACATCCCTTTGACTCATCTGAGTCTTCAGCTTCCAATTGTGACCCCTTGTTTCTGTGTCCCATCTCTGGAACATCCTGTTTCTGCCCACCTTGTCTATTCCACGCAGTATTTTGTATGTCGTTATCATGTCTCCCCTGACCCTCCTGTCCTCCAGTGTTATCAGATCGATTTCCCTTAACCTTTCTTCATAGGACATTCCCCTTAGCTCTGGAACTAACCTTGTTGCAAACCTTTGCACTTTCTCTAATTTCTTGACGTGTTTGACCAGGTGTGGATTCCAAACTGGTCCAGTATGGGCCTGACGTACACAGTGTATGAAGTCTTGAACGATTCCTTACTGAGGTACCGGAACGCTATTCTCAGGTTTGCCAGGCGCCCATATGCCGCAGCAGTTATCTGGTTAATGTGTGCTTCTGGCGATGTACTCGGTATTGTACTCACTCCTAGGTCTTTCTCCTTGAGCGAGGTTTGCAGCCTTTGGCCACCTAGCCTATACTCTGTCTGCAGTCTTCTTTGCCCTCCTCCGATCTTCATGACTTTGCATTTGGCGGGGTTAAATTCTAGGAGCCAGTTTCTGGACCACGTGTGTGTGTGTGTGTGTGTGTGTGGAGCTTTTTTTTTTAGGACGAAGTTTACAATCTTTGCTCATACAGCAACGACCTTCTCGCCCAACAAGCTGAGTGTTAATTCATTGTAACAATAACTCCGAGAAAACCTGACTGAATGTTACAAAACTGTCGTTCAGTAATACTAGCAAAATTTAGTTTGGCGTAAGAGGAGTTTGTTAGGACTAAGCTTAATTATATTACTTCAGTTTTAAGAAGGTTAGGGTAGGTTGATAAGTTAGTTTTGGTGCATGCAACAAGCTAACATGGTTTAGTTTTTTTTTACCAAAAGTAACATATCAAGCTAATCTAGCCTTGCACATGTTCCTAGTATTCTCTCTAATAGCTAGGTGACATTCTCTCTAGTATACATAAAGGAGATATTCTTGATTTAAAATTATAAATTAAAATATTTGACAGGCATTAATTAAATCTAACTAAACCAAAGAATATACCTTTCACTTACTCGAATTAAACCTGATTACCTCCCATTTCCCAGAGTCTGTATGACCCTTATGGGTTTAGCACTTCCCCAGGAATATAACAATAATAATATACAACTTGCAGTGTTGCGGTACTCCCACTGAACGTAATATATGTGTTGCTGCAGTTACTGACGCTAGGAGAGCGGGTGCTGGGGGAGAAGTTGCTGGGCTTTTTGGTGGCACCCTTCTATAACCAGTTCGTGGCTGGTGACTCCGGGAAAGAGCTGGGCGCCGTCAGCAGGCGCTTGGCCAGCGTCAACGTCAGATTGATGGTGGCACCCATGCTAGAGACGGATGTGGGCGAGGGCCATGATATGTAAGTTTCTCCTGCTAACCTGTTATCTTAAGAGTGGTGCCTGGGACCATGATATTAAGTTTCTGCTGTTAACCAGTTATCTTAAAATGTGGGGCCGAGGGCCATTTCTCCTGCTAACCTGTTATCTTGAGGTAACCATGCGTATGTAAACAATTTTGAGAACGTAAGGAAAAGAAATGTCAGCATTATCAGTAGATTGCTGTTTTTCGACGTTTTATCTAAATACATTTAAATTAACGTAAGGAACTAAGTATAACAACGCAACAAAAATGCAAAAATATTTTTACGATACATAAAGCCTGAAAACCAGGACAACTTTGGTGAACGTGTTTTTTTTCACGCTTTTTAAAATGTGAAAAAACACGCTTTCATATGAGGATACGAAGCTTGGTTTTAGTTTGGCCCTAAAATCTGGAATACCCTACCTGAGAACTCTAGAACTGTCAGACACATTCATCACCTTCAAAACTACCATTAGAAAACATCTTATCACCCTGATACACCCCGTCAACTAACTACACGAATACCACCTGGTGGTTCACACTTACACTCACTCACTCATTTGACCATAAACAGAAATATTAATCTCAATGTTAAAATAATGAATCCTGTGATACTCCAATACTGAAACTCTGTACTGTGCCAAAACAAAAGCATTCACATTGCTAAACTCACAAACTAGTATTTAGTCACTTAGCCATAATACCAACTTACCTCATAATTTGTAATATTTTACAATTAAGAATAAAACTAAGTATGCCCGAAATGCCTAGCCATGCTAAGCGTTCTAGTGGTACACTCTGTAATCACAATTTTACTACATGTAAACCACACAATAACCAAATTTCTGTAAACTCAGCATTGTAATCCTTATAGAGAATAAACTTTGAATTTGAATTTGAATTGAAAGGGAGAGAGGAACTGCCTTGATACTAGTTAAGGGCTTTTGACCTAAGAAAGTAGAGCAACTCTCCTGTACATCAGATCAAACCTGATTACCTCCCATTCCCCAGGCGCTGAGCCCTTACGTAGTTAGCGCTTCAGGATGAAAATAGAAAAAATAATAAGTTCAAGGCTTTTCCATGGTTGCACGAACAAGTAAATAAGACTGATGTTCTTTCCAGAAAAGAAATGTACATCAAGAATTTGAACAAGACGTTGAACTTAATTGAACTAAGCCACCAACACTCTACCTTGAGGGGCACCAGACCCATCTGTCAGACTAAGATTACTGCTCACCTAACTGCTGATGTTCTGGTCAGTTACCTGTGCTTGTAGCTCCTACTACTGCTGCACCGCTACTACCACAACTACTACCATTATTATTATTATTATTATTATTATTATTTATTATTATTATTATTATTATTACCACTACTACTACTACAAAGAAAAATAATAATATTATTATTTTTAACCACAGCGGCAGTCTCCAAGGTAGGGTGACTTATGAAGGAATCATTCACCATCATTCGTGCAATAGCTGTCTTACCAGAATTCTGTTAGCATCACAGTTCAGAGGAGCCTCCGAAGTGCAACATCCCCACCTCTCCTTCAGAGTGCAGGTACTAGACTTCCCACCTCCAGAACCCTAGTAGACTAACCAGCTTCCCTGAATCTCTACATAATTCTTACCTTACTCACACCCCGACAGCACGTTATATCATTGAAACTACTCGCCACTCCGAACTACGTTAACACACACACACACGGGGCCACGAGCTGTGAATCGACCCCTGCAACCACAAATAGGTGAGTACACACACGCGTAGTAGATCAATATATTGAATTATAAAAAGAGGTAGTAAGTGCTTCAACTACTGGATATTTTTTAAATTATATGAGGAACATTACGAGCAGAGTTCTGCTCCTCTAGCTACAAATAGGTAATTACACATAGGTAGTTAAGATAAGATTGCGTTCGGATTTTTAACCCCGGAGGGTTAGCCACCCAGGATAATCCAAGAAAGTCAGTGCGTCATCGAGGACTGACTAACTTATTTCCATTGGGGTCCTTAATCTTGTCCCCAGGATGCGACCCACACCAGCCGACTAACACCCATGTACCTATTTGCTGCTAGGTGAACAGGACAATAGGTGTGAGGAAACGTGTCGATATGTTTCCACCCGCCGGGAATCGAACCCGGGCCCTCCGTGTGTGAAGCGGGAACTTTAGCCACCAGGCCACCGGGCCACAGCCACCAGGCCACAGATGTAAACACCTGCTAATGCTCAATCCCCTAGCACTTAAAACAGCCTTCAACCCTCCAACCTTTCCTGGGACTACCCATACCTCTTCTGCCTTCCACACCTGATTTAATTTTATGATAATAATAATTAGTTGTAGCATCAGCAGCAGTGTAGTAGTAATAACTGTAGTAGTAGTAATAGTAGAAGTAGTATAATAGTTGTAATAGTAGTATTAATAGTGGTAGTAGTAGTTGTGGTATCATAATTACATTATTATTGTTATTTTAGCTATCGTTATTCCTATTTAAGGATGAACAAATTTCTGTTTAGAAGCTAAGCTTGTTTGGTTTATAATAAAATATATTCAATTTCATCATACAGTATTAGGCAAAAAGTTGGTTTAAACCTGTCGTTGGGAAGTTATTATTAGTGACCCATAGATTATCATATAGCTATTTAAACCTTAAAATGCATATTTTAAAATTTGGAAACTTCGAGAAATTCATTCGCCGGGCAAAAATATATTGAAAAAAAAAAAACAGGCTAAACACATTTGGATTAAATTATAGGTTGAGGGCTAAAATTTTGGGAGAAGCCTAATATTTACCCTGAAACTAAGGTTGATTTTGTAACCTAATGATGTTAGGTTGTAACTTGCAGCTGCTATATGGTAATGTATATTTATTTGACACTGGAGCACTCTCGATTATTACTGAGCTCCATATGTCTCCTAGTGAACTTTCCGTGTCACTTTCTGAGCTCCAGATACCTGGAATATACCTAGTGGAGCATTTTCTTATCACTGATCTCATACCAGCTGGAGCACTCCTCGCCTTTTTGAGTTCCAAAATACGTACTAGATGACTCTCTGGGCTGTATATCCCGCAGGCAAGAGTGTCGACGGCCTACCAGTCTCTGAGTACTGAGGGGCGGGTAGCAGCCGTGGCAACCACAGCCAAGTTGCTAGCACAGGCAGGGAAAGAACATCCTGCAGCCTCCAGCTGTGTTCAGGCACTCCAGCCACTGATCCTGAGTGACGCTGACGCCGAAGAGCTCATCCTCTCCCTCCCTCGCCTCTATAAACTCGGTAAGTGTTGATAATTCAGCGAGTGAATATTCTCCAAGACACCGTTTTGCACTCGAGCTCTCCCTCTTGACTCCTATATTTCTCCATAGTATACATCCTCTTCCAACGCGGTGTTGTATAACCCATGCTGGTTTAGCTCTTGTTTTATAATGAAGTGTACGCGATTTTGTGCTGGTGGGGTTGAGCTAGCAAATTAGCTACTCAGTTCGTAATTATCTGAAAATCGTTCATCCCTTCTCTTCAAGGGAGGGCTCTTGATCTAAGGAATTGGACCAAACTTTCATTTCCTTGGATCGAACCTGAATTCCTCCTATTATCTCCTGGACACTGTACGATCCCTACGGATTCAGCGCACTCCCATATATGAAATAACAATTTAAAAGAAAAGTCACTGGTTTGGCACTAGTGTTGTAGGTGAATGCAGTGATTTGTCAAGTATATTAATAAAGCGAGCTCTTTCGGAAGCTTTAAAAGTTAGACAAATATGAGTGGGAATAATTGAGGGCGAGTACGATCTACCTGAGCCAGTAGGCTTGATGTAGTTTAGCTAAGTAACTCATTACGATTATAAGATTTTAGATTTTGCCACTGAAGTGGCTAGTTTATTGTGCACCTCATATCCATCCTGTGGACGGTAGCGCAAGAGCATATGGATACACAAAAGGCCCAGGAACTAGGCCCCAAAAGGGTTAACAAGTATACATATGGGTTTATATCTACATATCTACAGTTCACTTATCTTTTACAAGCAAATTTAGGAAATTTGCATAGTATATCTGGTATCTTATTTTCATTAATAAGATATCTTGACATGTCACATAGGTTATTATACTGTCTATATATAAACTTTTAAATAGTTCATTATTACTGACTTGCTAAGCTAGCAAAACTCTGAGACCCGCTCCCTTGGACCGATTGTCTCTGTAATATTTGTACTAGTGCTTACACCATGGGTATGGGATGGATAACAAAGCTATCAAATTAAATTGAACTATTATACACCTGATACTTATCCTCTAGTGGTCCTCTGGCTTTGCATTCTGAAGAAAGGCTTGCTTTACTGGTACAGGAGATCGGTGTGTGGCTCTGGGAGTGGTACTAGCCGTGGACGCTGAGTATACATACACCAACCCGGCCATCAACTTGCTCACCCTCGCCATGATGAAGGTCTTCAACTGCTCCTCCACTCCCATTATTTGGAACACCTACCAGGGCTACCTCAAGGTGCGTATCATAGTTTTCTCAGCCTCTTTAAAAATCATATTATTTCACAAGTTTACTTAGAGCTTGAGCATCCAACAGGCGTGTGTGAATCTATTAAAGTGGAGTTTGTCGAAGTGGGATTTGACATGTTGTTGGTTAGTTTAATACAGAGGCGTCGTAAGGACGGGGGGCGGGCCGCCCCGGGTGACACCATTTAGGGAGTGACTCCATAGAGCCTCTAAAGAAGGTGACACTAATGCACAAAACAGTGCTGCACCAACATAAGAGAAGAATCCTTCGGAGAAGCAGCTTATAAACCGTATGGCAGGAGAGGTGTAGCAGTCATAGGTAGTGTCACATTTGTTCAATGTGGAAGTAGGTTGTGCCCAAGAATTAGGCAAGCGAAGAATTCCTAAGTATTAAGATCCTAAGAAGTTGCAGTGTCTGACAGGTTTATAAGCTGCTTCTCCGCTCATCTGCCGTATTCTACTCAAGATTGATGGACTGAACACATCGACTCAAGGTTGAGGGACTGATTACCTCATTCTCCTCCTGTTCTTCAAGTTTCTCCTATGTATGGACTGATGAAGCCACTGTGTGGCGAAACGTTTCCTCAATAAAGATACCCAAGAGTTGCACATGTGTCTAATTTATCAACATGTCGGTTCTGTGAACCATTCATCTACAAACCTGTCAGACACTGCAACTTCTTAGGATCTTAATACTTAGGAATTCTTCGCTTGCCTAATTCTTGGGTACAACCTACTTCCACATTGAACAAATGTGACACTACCTATGACTGCTATACCTCTCCTGCCATACGGTTTATAAGCTGCTTCTCCGCTCATCTGCCGTATTCTACTCAAGATTGATGGACTGAACACATCGACTCAAGGTTGAGGGACTGATTACCTCATTCTCCTCCTGTTCTTCAAGTTTCTCCTATGTATGGACTGATGAAGCCACTGTGTGGCGAAACGTTTCCTCAATAAAGATACCCAAGAGTTGCACATGTGTCTAATTTATCAACATGTCGGTTCTGTGAACCATTCATCTACATACAATAAGTGTCAGGGGCCCGAGACTGTTCAACTGCCTCCCAGCACACATAAGGGGGATTACCAACAGACCCCTGGCAGTCTTCAAGCTGGCACTGGACAAGCACCTAAAGTCAGTTCCTGATCAGCCGGGCTGTGGCTCGTACGTTGGTTTGCGTGCAGCCAGCAGCAACAGCCTGGTTGATCAGGCTCAGATCCACCAGGAGGCCTGGTCACAGACCGGGCCGCGGGGGCGTTGAACCCCGGAACTCTCCAGGTAAACTCCAGGTAACTCCTCACCCCTGCGCGTCTCCCCCGCCTCACCCACCCAACTCCCAGCACCACCCCATCTGTAGAGGGTACTTCTCCCCTAACCCACGATGTCAGCGATGGCACTGCAGAGAGTGCCGGGTTCACAGGAACTTCCACTACAGGGACAGCATTGTGGAGTTCGACCGCGAGGCAGCTGACAGGTGTGCCACAGGCAGTGTGTACTCAGTTCCTCAAGCTTCAATATCCGTGCACACGAGGGCCTGGGATCTTCAGTCAACTTGGCGTCCACCAGGACGCTGACATGTCCCTAGGACAGCTCTCCATCGGGCTGCTAACGGAGTCACTGGCTTCTTGGACCTCTTGGGGAGGGTCGATGGTGCTTGTGCAAGCAGCAGATCCCGGGGCAACTTGCTGCTGTTTGCAATGGCTGTCTGCCGAGGAGAGACAGGCACCTAGCAACATCTGTTGGGCAATGGATGAATTCCCTACTATGTTTGTTAACTGCTCATTACTCTGTAATTTGTCTATGATTGTAATCATGTCATAACGTGTTTATCATTCATTACCTTTGAAACTTGTCATGATTGTGACCAGCTCTACCTGGAACTCATTACCTTTGTAAATTCTCATGATTAATGTGTTTATGATTCATTACCTTTGCAATTATTCATGAGTGTGACCAGCTCAACCTGGAGCTCATTACCTTTGTAACTTGGTCATGATTATGACCAAATCTAGTTCATTACCTTTGTAACTTGTTCAGCTATCAAAACTTTGGAGTCCAGTCCCTGGACCAATTATGTACCTCTGTAATCTTTTGACTACCGCCCACGGGATGGGTATGGGATGCATAATAAACATATTAAACTAACTAAACTGCACCCCATACCCATCCTGTGGGCGGTAGTCAAAAGATTACAGAGGTACATAATGATTGCTGAACTAGTTACAAAGGTAATGAACTCCAGGTAGATCTGGTCACAATGGAGTTCATTACCTTTGTAACAAGTTCAGCTATCATAACTTTGGGGTCCAATCCCTGGACCCATTGTTATTGGAATGTAAATATGTTAACATCTATATATGTAGCTAGTATGTCTCCTCTCTACCTCTTATCAGTTAATAAGAACATTTTTTCAACCTGTCATCATAATTCACATTGCTCAACTCCGTCAGCCATTTTGTAGCTCTTCTTTGAACATTTTCAAACTTATGTGTTTTTTCAGGTGCTGGCACCACACAACCGATGTGTGTGTGTGTTTATTTACAGGTGTCCTCTTATCATGGTACTTTTCAGAGAGGTCGTGAGAACTTGGAACACGACCTTCATGTAGTCCAGGCCCTGGGGGCCGAAGTAGGCTTTGGTGCTAAGTTGGTCCGTGGAGCCTACCTGGAACGTGAGAGGTCACAGGCACAGCTCCAGGGCTACCCTGACCCCGTCAATGATACCTATGAGAACACCAACGCTATGTATGACAGGTCAGCCACCTGTGCTAATTGATTCAGACGTTTGAGAATTATATTATTCATGAGGAAACGGGTAGGGACAATCAGGTTTGATCCGTAGACTGGAAGGTTACCTAAATAATTCCTTGTTTCAAAAAGTGAGATGTTGCAGACTATTTGATCTCCCTTGTTGGTCCTTACACTCCATCTTCCGGATCATACCTTAGTGCCCTAACATTACTAAGAAATCAGGCTCATTGCTATGAAAATTTCCGCCGCTGTCTTTCTCTAAGAGCAAGTTGAGTAATGATTATTATTATTATTATGGGGGAGAGCTAAACCAGTAGGATTATACAGCGCATGTGGGGGGATGGAGGGTATTCAGGCTCAGTTCAGGGAACCGGAGCACAGATCCAATTCCCTAGACCAAGAGCCCCTCACAAAGGTCAGTGAACCTCCCTTGAGGGGAGTTGAGCAATAAGCAGCTATGGGAACAGCCAGCTGTGACCCAGCCATCATGATAAATACAAGTATGGGTTAGTCTCCTAGGCTGGGAAGCAGTGACCCACCTACCACCTGTAACCATTGCGAACCTTATTTCTTTTTTACCCAAGTCATTTTAAGTTTAATGTCTTTATTATGCACCCCATACCCATCCTGTCAGTTTAAGGCTGAGTTGTTTTACTTGGGCTCATTTCAAGGCTCAGCCCTAAGACTTATTATTATATTATTATTTAGGGAGAAGCTCTTAACCCATAGGGATCATACTGCAATTGGGGAATGGAAAGCAATCAGGTTCGATCCAAGGAAGGGAAGGACGAGTTCAATTCCTTGAATCAGGAGCCTCTCACCAGCAACAAGGAACCTCCCTTAAGGGGTATTATCGCCCGTCCCAAACAGCTTCAGCTCCAAGGTAGAAGCAAAGGGGGCAGAAGCCACCATAATAACCATTATCTCCCCAAATAAATAATAACGTAGCCTCTAGAAGTACCCCTAGCCTCCCTCTTGCAGCTGAATTGTCGCACCTAAATCCCTATATAGAAATTCTTGAGCTGCCCCTGACCTATTTCCCAGGATGCTACGTGAACAGCTAAAAGGTGTAAAAAGACCTGCAAGCGAGTCTCGACTCTCCCATCGTTGAACCAGTTCCTTTGAAAGTTAAGACACATGTGCAACATCTGGATATCTTTATTGTAGTAGACGTTTCGCCATCCAGTGGCTTTATCAATACAGATTCTAGGACATAATAGGAAGACAGTAGAACTATATACAAAAGATGAGGTAATCAGTCCCTCGGCCTTGGAGTTAGTGTTCACAGCATCGTGGTGGAGGAGAGTCTGGAGCAAAGGCAAGAAGACTGGCGCTTTTTATAGGCGTCAGTGAATGGGACGGGCAGCAGACGAGGGCAGTCACTGGTAGGCGGGATTCCCCAGTGGAAGTAGGTCCTTCCCAAAGAGATGGGTTAGTTGCAGCAGCCGTGAAGAAGGTCTTGTAGATGTCCTCTGAACCAAGATTCCATGATGTTGCAGTGTCTGACAAGTTGTTCTGAACACAAGGTGCTATTATGCGAGAAGGCATCAAATTATTATTGCACTTATGAATAAGTGATAAACTCATGGAGGTCACAGTGCCGGGGACAATGAGAGGAAATCAGGTTTAGTCTAATGATTATTATTATAATAATCATGGGATAGCGCTGAACCCGTAGGATTATACAGCGCATGTAGGGGAGGGGATGGAAGGTATTCAGACTCAGTTCAGGGAACCGGAGCACAGATCCAATTCCCTAGATCAAGAGCCCCTCACTGACCTCAGTGCAACTCCCTAAAGGGAAGTGGGTACAAAGCTTGCATTGAGATGAATTATAAAACTCCTTCAGTCTAGTCAGTGGATTATTATAATCATAACTAAGCACTAAAATCATAAGGGTAATACAGCTCTAGTCAGTGGAGATGCTGTTTTTCTTCTGCAGAACACTTGCAGTTTGCTTCGAGATGATCATTATATCCGCTCATCCACACACCACAGCGAACACGTCCCTTAAACGAAAGAGGGCAAAAAACTCTTTGTTACTGACCCTGTAGGGGTCATTCAGCATTTGGGGAAATGGGAGGCAATCAAGTTTGGTCCAAGGGAAGAGATCATGCCTATTTCCTTGGATCAAGAACCCTTTGCTGGCATCAAGGCACCTCCGAGGGAAAAATTATGGACTAAATGTAAGAAATATTAACGTCTGTATAACTGTTGCAGCATGGTGAAGGTGATGTTGCAGGAGGTTGCAAGGAAGCGAGATAGGAGAGCAGTGGTGGTTGCGACCCACAACGAGGCTTCAGTTAAGCATGCAGCTGCCACGATGGAACGACTGGGTATTGAACCCCTGGAGGGCAGTGTGGTGTTCGGCCAAGTATATGGCATGGCTGAGAACATCTCCGTGCCCCTAGGTCGGTACCAATATGTACGTTACTTGTTATACAATATGGTAACACTTTGGGGGTTAATGTTATAATTAACTGAAGCACTAAACTCGTAAGAGCCAGACAGCATCGCAGGGAGGGATATATAAAGGTTATTATCATTATTATTATAATCATAACCAAGCACTAAACCCGTAAGGGTCATGTAAAGGTTAGGAATGAGAAGGGTGTAAAATATAAATCCATTAAAATGTTATGCATCAAAAGTGGGACTTTCGGTGAGGAGGTTATTGGATTGTGTTGGAGTCATGAGATGACAGAAGGGAATCCTGCACACCCATTGAGAGGACATTCTAATATAATATGGTAGACTGATAGTGTGACCTGATAGCCCTTGCAGAGTGGTGCTGGGCATTTCTCCATGTGGTACCCGTGAGCAAATTGCATGTGTCCAATACATAAGCATGAGGGTGCAATCTCCTTAACCTGAAAGCTGTGGGAAGATGGATAGAATTCAGAATGTAGTTCGATAAAAAAAATTCTTGTGGTCCAACTTGAACTAATGTTTTTGCCAGCAGTTGTGGTGCTTGTGGCAAAGCACTGAAAAAAGGTCTGAGAAAGTACTCTTCCCCGTGGGAAACTGGAAGGTCAGGAATACCTGGCCAAATGACTAAATCTGCTTGTTCATTGCCCTGAACATCAGCATATCCAGGAACCCAACAAAAAAGACTATTTACTAGAATTGTGACATAACCAAAGATTTTTTTTTTTTTTCAACAAGTCGGTCGTCTCCCACCGAGGCAGGGTGACCCAAAAAAGAAAGAAAATCCCCAAAAAGAAAATACTTTCATCATTCAACACTTTCACCACACTCACACATTATCACTGCTTTTGCAGAGGTGCTCAGAATATAACAGTTTAGAAGCATATACGTATAAAGATACACAACATATCCCTCCAAACTGCCAAAGATATGTATAAAAAAATGGGGAGTTGAATTTCTGGAGAGCTTGTAATGCACTTTGGGACTCGGAAATAACTACATGTGACAAGGCAGACAGGGTCACAATGATAGTAGTAAGAATTACATATAACTACTGTGAAAACACTGGATGATTCTAGTAAATGACCTTGGATCATTCTTTCAGGAAAAACAGCTGCATGCCTGACATGGGGGGGATTGAGGACCATCAGTGTACAATGCAGTAGCATGAGAATGAGAATGGAAGTGTTTAAGAAAGCGTGAGCACAGAGTTATAGTAGAAAAATGAGTTTTTGCACATGGAAGCAGACATGAACAAACGTCCCAGGGAGGGAGGGAAAAACAAGATGTAGAGTGAACATAAAGGGGAGGTAAATCAAGGGAGGTCAGTAGAGAGCAAAGGGCATAATAAATAGGTGTGATGATTAAATAACCTTAAAAATATGTTACCATTCTGTATGTGGAAAGATTATATTGGTCATGGATTCAGGAAAAATAGTGGAGATAATGAACATAGATTCAACCTTACAAATTGAAGAGTTTGCCTGTATATAGGCTTGAAAAACACCGTGACACAAATGTAACCCTTTACGATATATTCTTTAAGAACTGCTGTATTTTTAATGCAGAACACAGACAGTAAGCAATGGCTAATAACCAACCAACTTAAACAGAGGGGCAATAAAACAGAAGATGAGTAGTCCGCTTACGTTTCAGTCTCAATTTGCTGAATATTACATTCATGAGGGGAGCACTAATCCTGAATGGATCATGCAGTACCTGAGGGAATGGGAAGCCATCAGATCAGTCTGGGGAAGGAGAGGTCAGGTTCAATTCCTTGGATTCAGAACCCTTCAACAGCATCAAGGAAGAGTTTTAGTGTGAAGGAAAAATGTACAGTATACAATAATCATATTTTTGTTTTCTTTTTTTGCCTCCATGCAAGTTCTTTGTAATACAAATGTTCATGATGAGTAGGAAATTTTTGTTAGTGTAATTAAATTTTCATTAATTCACCTCTGGAGAACTGTATTGGAGAAATAGGCTGCAACTTCTATAGGGAATTTGTTTTGATGTTGCTGTGTAATGGGTTCCAGCAATATTTCTTAAGTTGTAATAGCATTAGAGCTCCAGTGATGTTACCTCTGTGATTTTTAACCACATTTCTCCTGTAGCTGCATCAGGGTTCTTGGTGTACAAGTCGGTCCCATCTGGAAGTATGTTGGAGGTGATGCCATATTTATCAAGACGTGCTAATGAAAACAGGGCGGTGTTGCGTGGCGCAAGGAGGGAGCGACAACTTCTTTCTGAAGAACTTCTGTCAAGGCTTTCCTTCTTCCGTTGACATATAGGGTGAGGGGAGTGGTGAAGATAACATGAAGTGTGAGAGAAGTGGAATGATTTTTTATTTTAATCAGGGGGAGGCACTAAATGAATAATGGTCATACAGTGCAAGGAAAATGCGAGAATGAGATTCAAACAAGAGTTCCTCACTGGAATCGAGGAACCTTGCTAGAGGGACACACCTTTTTGTGAACCTCTGGATGGGTTATCTTATGACCTTGGTAACTATCATTCCATATTATTAATAACATTATTTTTCTATTAAAGTGATAAACCCTGTAGTTTTCTTCCCTCTCTATTCCTAAATTTGTAAATATCACGACAGTGAATCTATGTATTTATGGGTAATGCTAAATCACTAGGGTTCATACAGTGCCTAGAAAATGAGAAATGGAAAACAGTTAGGGTTGATTCAAGAAAGTGGATGGTAGCTGATGTTAAATCCCGATACTAAATTTTTTTTACAATACATATATGTGTTGCGGTTTTATTAGTGTAAATTTTTTTGCAATAAAAGATGCACTTATAATCTATATCTGTTCTTGTGACCTTGTGATATGAAAGAGATAAAAAAAGGGTACTGATACCACAGTTCAGATGCCCCCCTCGGTGAACTCTGATAAGGGAGATGTGTGTGTTTCCAAGATCAGATCTGGTTCTTCAGATCAAGAGGAACTGGACTTCCCTTCAAGGGTAAAATATTTAAAAAGTGTTGTGTTGCTGTAGCATTTAATCAGACTTATAGTGAGAAGCAGAGGCCTAGATAATGAAATATTGGAACAATTCTTGAGTGGGATAGACCAGTAATGCTGCAGAAGTCTACAGCATTATTACGAGCTGAAGTAGGCCTGCTGGTAAAAATGTTAAAACAAAAGAGGGGAGATGTTTGACAGGAAGGTGGTGTTGGTTGGGAAAACGAAGGGAATATTTTAAGGACCTTTTAAATGTTGAAAAGGAAAGGAAGAAATTTCATGAATTAGGTAGGGAGGAATGACATAAGACAGGAAGAGACAGATGCATGTATGGTGGTGTGTGTGTGAGACAGTGGACAGAATGAAAGAGGGTAAAGCAGCCAAGATATAAGGGATTAAGACAGAGATGTTAAATGCAATCGATAACATATCGCAGTTTTGGAATGGCTGGCAAGTTTTAATACATTCATGAACGAAGAAAAGGTACCTAGGGATTGGCAGAGAACATCCATAATTCCTTTATAAAAGAAAAAAAAGGACAATAGAAAGTGTTTGTATTATTGGGGGAATAAATAAAATGGGTAAAATGTATGAAAGAATTTTTATCAAAAAGAGTTAGGGACAAGACAATGTATAATTGCAGGGAAACAAAGATGATTTAAGGTTAGGGGATGTGAACAATACAGTGAAACCTCTACTTGCGAGTTTAATCTGTTCCATGACCTTGCTCGCAACTGGATTTGCTCGTTTGCAGAGTCAATTTTCCTCATTTAAATTAATTGAAATGCAATTAATCCGTTCCAGTAGAATTCCGTACTTCAATAATTTCGCTAATATCAACTCTACAGCTTATTTATCTATCTCATTTCATCTGACATAATAAACAATATAACTAACATAGAAACCTGATATATACTCTAAAATGAATAAAATATGCCATTCATGTAGTGGTATGGGTGGTGTCAGCGGTGGATGAGAGTTTATCTGGAGACCAGGCAAAATACTTCATGAATAATTTTGCTAATATCATCTATACGGCTTATTTATCTATGAAAGTTCATCTAATATGACATAACAAACAATATAAATAACAAAGAAACATGATACATACTCTAGAATGAATAAAATATACATTATTGTAGGTAGTAGGTTGGTAGACAGCAACCACCCAGGGAAGTACTACCGTCCTGCCAGATGACTGTGAAACAGAAACCTGTAACTGTTTTGCATGATGGTTGGATTGCTGGTTTCTTTTTCTGTCTCATAAACACGCTAGATAACAGGGATATCTTGCTACTCCTACTTACACTTTGGTCACACTTCACAGACATGCACATGCATATATATATATATACATACATCTAGGTTTTTCTCCTTTTTCTAAATAGCTCTTGTTCTTTATTTCTTCTATTGTCCATGGGGAAGTGGAAAAGAATCTTTCCTCTGTAAGCCATGCGTGTCGTATGAGGCGACTAAAATGCCGGGAGCAATGGGCTAGTAACCCCTTCTCCTGTAGACATTTACTAAAAAAGAGAAGAAGAAAAACTTTATAAAACTGGGATGCTTGAATGTGCGTGGATGTAGTGCGGATGACAAGAAACAGATGATTGCTGATGTTATGAATGAAAATAAGTTGGATGTCCTGGCCCTAAGCGAAACAAAGCTGAAGGGGGTATGGGAGTTTCGGTGGGGGGAAATAAATGGGATTAAATCTGGAGTATCTGAGAGAGTTAGAGCAAAGGAAGGGGTAGCAGTAATGTTGAATGATCAGTTATGGAAGGAGAAAAGAGAATATGAATGTGTAAATTCAAGAATTATGTGCATTAAAGTAAAGGTTGGATGCGAGAAGTGGGTCATAATAAGCGTGTATGCACCTGGAGAAGAGAGGAATGCAGAGGAGAGAGAGAGATTTTGGGAGATGTTAAGTGAATGTATAGGAGCCTTTGAACCAAGTGAGAGAGTAATTGTGGTAGGGGACCTGAATGCTAAAGTAGGAGAAACTTTTAGAGAGGGTGTGGTAGGTAAGTTTGGGGTGCCAGGTGTAAATGATAATGGGAGCCCTTTGATTGAACTTTGTATAGAAAGGGGTTTAGTTATAGGTAATACATATTTTAAGAAAAAGAGGATAAATAAGTATACAAGATATGATGTAGGGCGAAATGAACATAAGAAAGGAGGAACACTGCAGGAGGCCTGTTGGCCCATACTAGGCAGGTCCTTTACAATTCATCCCACTAACAAAACATTTGCCCAACCCAATTTTCAATGCCACCCAAGAAATAAGCCCTGATGTGAAAGTCCCACTCAAATCCAACCCCTCCCACTCATGTACTTATCCAACCTAAATTTGAAACTACCCGAAGTCCCAGCCTCAATAACCCAACTAGGTATACTGTTCCACTCATCAACTACCCTATTTCCAAACCAATACTTTCCTATGTCCTTTCTAAATCTAAACTTATCTAATTTAAATCCATTACTGCAGGTTCTCTCTTGGAGAGACAACCTCAAGACCTTATTAATATCCCCTTTATTAACCCTTTGACTGTTTCAGGCCCCTCTCTGAAACTGTCATTCTATGTCGCTCAATTTTTGAAAAAAAAAAAAATTATTTTTTCTTATGAAATGATAGAGAATCTTTTCCCGATGGTAATGACACCAAAAGTTCGAAATTTGGTCGAAAACTCGTGGAATTATGCTCCCGCGAAGTTAGCGGTCTCGGCGACATGTGCGTATCGGCGATTTCGCCGACTTTGAGCCCAATTTTCAGCCAATTCCATTGTTCCAGTTGACCAAACTCATAGCTATTTCTTTAGAACTCCATTTTATCTATCAGCTGAGCACAAGAAACCTCCCATTTACTAACTTGGACTACCCAATATGGTGGTCAGAAATTGGCAATTTGGCCAATTTCACGCAAAATAAAAAAGATGCCAATTTCAAAATAGGGTCCAGAATAAACAAGGTAGACATTCGTGGCACTAAAATAACATATGCTCTGTTCATTAGTCACATCTCTAGGCCCCTCTTATATTATTATTGCTTTCTATTTTGATTTTTTATTCATACAAAAAAATACAAAATTTACTGTTATGCAGACGACTGCATTATTGTAAAAATGGTATAAATAATATCAGTGCACTAGTGAAAGAATATTAGACTCCCCAGTTGACGTGTATTGGACGTGTGGTGTGATTTATTTACTCTTGAACATTGGTAAAAATCGAACATTTCCGCTACTTTGAGCTCAGTTTCAAGGTCATTTTCATCGTAAAAGTAATGAAAATCATCTCTATTTCTGTAATATGTTTTCCATTTTATCAACTAAGACCATGAAAACGCGAATACAACGATAAATACTATACGAAAATACACCTCAAAGTCGGCGTTTTATTCCAAAAAAACGATCAGAGTTTTTTTTTTTCTCATTACGCAATGTGTGCTGCAGGATTTTTTTTATGTGGTGCACACTGACCACACAGACCCATTCTCTCACATGTGGGCCTACCAGCTTTCTCCCACTTGATTTGAAGCCGCTAGAATTATTGAGTATATATACGTCAGAAACATTGGCTCGTAAGACGTATTTATACGTCGAAAACAGTCAAAGGGTTAATACTACCTATCTTCCACTTATACACTTCGATCAGGTCTCCCCTCATTCTTCGTCTAACAAGTGAATGTAACTTAAGAGTCTTCAATCTTTCTTCATAAGGAAGATTTCTAATGCTGTGTATTAATTTAGTCATCCTACGCTGAATGTTTTCTAACGAATTTATGTCCATTCTGTAATATGGAGACCAGAACTGAGCTGCATAATCTAGGTGAGGCCTTACTAATGATGTATAAAGCTGCAGTATGACCTCTGGACTTCTGTTGCTTACACTTCTTGATATAAATCCCAGTAATCTATTTGCCTTATTACGTACGCTTAGGCATTGCTGTCTTGGTTTAAGGTTGCTGTTCACCATAACCCCCAAGTCCTTTTCGCAATCTGTATGGCTAAGTTCTACATCATTTAACTTATAAGTACTAGGGTTATGGGCACTCCCAAGCTTCAGAACCTTGCATTTATCTACATTGAACTGCATCTGCCACTTTTCTGACCAAGAATAGAGTTTGTTTAAATCCTCCTGAAGTTCCATAACATCTACGTTTGAATCAATTATCCTACCTATCTTTGTGTCATTGGCGAATTTGCTCATATCACTAGTAATTCCCTCATCAAGATCACTGATATATATTATAAACAACAATGGGCCCAAGACTGATCCCTGTGGAACGCCACTTGTTACAGATCCCCACTCGGATTTAACCCCATTTATGGACACTCTCTGCTTCCTGTCAGTGAGCCATGACTCGATCCACGAGAGCACTTTTCCCCCAAAGCCATGAGCTGCCACTTTCTTTAACAGTCTATGGTGCGGAACTCTATCAAAAGCCTTACTAAAATCTAAGTAAATAATATCAAATTCTTTATCGTGGTCAACAGCCTCAAAAGCTTTACTGAAGAAAGTTAATAAATTAGTTAGACAAGACCGGCCTCTTGTGAATCCATGCTGAGTATCATTAATCAAGCTATGCTTATCGAGATGGCTTCTTATAATCTCAGCTACAATTGACTCTAGTAATTTGCCTACAATTGAGGTCAGGCTTACTGGGCAGTAATTTGACGGTAACGACTTGTCCCCTGTTTTAAAAATAGGAATTACATTAGCCATCTTCCACATATCAGACACTACACCTGTTTGAAGAGATAAATTAAAAATATTAGTTAATGGTTCACAGAGTTCCATCAGGACCCGGCGACTTATTTTGCTTCAGTCTGTCTATCTGCTTCACAACCATTTCACTAGTGACTGTGATGTTACATAATTTATCTTCTTCTAGCCCACTATAAAAATTAATTACTGGAATATTGTTAGTGTCTTCCTGTGTAAAAACTGAGAGAAAATAATTATTAAAAATCGAGCACATTTCATTCTCTTTGTCAGTAAGGTGCCCATAGTTATTTTTAAGGGGACCTATCTTATCTCTAACTTTTGTTCTATAGACCTGGAAAAAACTTTTTGGGTTAGTTTTAGAATACCTAGCAACTTTAATTCCATAGTCCCTTTTAGCTTTTCTTATCCCCTTTTTAATGTCCCTCTTAATGTCAATATACTGCTTCATAAGATGACCCTCACCTCTTTTGATATGCCTATAAATTCCTTTCTTATGCCCTAGTAGATATTTGACAGTAGTTTGTTGGATTATGTATTGGTAGATAAAAGACTGTTGAGTAGACTTCAGGATGTACATGTTTATAGAGGGGCCACAGATATATCAGATCACTTTCTAGTTGTAGCTACACTGAGAGTAAAAGGTAGATGGGATACAAGGAGAATAGAAGCATCAGGGAAGAGAGAGGTGAAGGTTTATAAACTAAAAGAGGAGGCAGTTAGGGTAAGATATAAACAGCTATTGGAGGATAGATGGGCTAATGAGAGCATAGGCAATGGGGTCGAAGAGGTATGGGGTAGGTTTAAAAATGTAGTGTTAGAGTGTTCAGCAGAAGTTTGTGGTTACAGGAAAGTGGGTGCGGGAGGGAGGAGGAGCGATTGGTGGAATGATGATGTGAAGAGAGTAGTAAGGGAGAAAAAGTTAGCATATGAGAAGTTTTTACAAAGTAGAAGTGATGCAAGGACGGAAGAGCATATGGAGAAAAAGAGAGAGGTTAAGAGAGTGGTGAAGCAATGTAAAAAGAGCAAATGAGAGAGTGAGTGAGATGTTATCAACAAATTTTGTTGAAAATAAGAAAAAGTTTTGGAGTGAGACTAACAAGTTAAGGAAGCCTAGAGAACAAATGGATTTGTCAGTTAAAAATAGGAGAGGAGAGTTATTAAATGGAGAGTTAGAGGTATTGGGAAGATGGAGGGAATATTTTGAGGAATTGTTAAATGTTGATGAAGATAGGGAAGCTGTGATTTCGTGTATAGGGCAAGGAGGAATAACATCTTGTAGGAGTGAGGAAGAGCCAGTTGTGAGTGTGGGGGAAGTTCGTGAGGCAGTAGGTAAAATGAAAGGGGGTAAGGCAGCCGGGATTGATGGGATAAAGATAGAAATGTTAAAAGCAGGTGGGGATAGTTTTGGAGTGGTTGGTGCAATTAATTAATAAATGCATGGAAGAGGGTAAGGTACCTAGGGATTGGCAGAGAGCATGCATAGTTCCTTTGTATAAAGGCAAAGGGGACAAAAGAGAGCAAAAATTATAGGGGGATAAGTCTGTTGAGTATACCTGGTAAAGTGTATGGTAGAGTTATTATTGAAAGAATTAAGAGTAAGACGGAGAATAGGATAGCAGATGAACAAGGAGGCTTTAGGAAAGGTAGAGGGTGTGTGGACCAGGTGTTTACAGTGAAACATATAAGTGAACAGTATTTAGATAAGGCTAAAGAGGTCTTTGTGGCATTTATGGATTTGGAAAAGGCGTATGACAGGGTGGATAGGGGGCAATGTGGCAGATGTTGCAGTGTATGGTGTAGGAGGTAGGTTACTGAAAGCAGTGAAGAGTTTTTACGAGGATAGTGAGGCTCAAGTTAGAGTATGTAGGAAAGAGGGAGATTATTTCCCAGTAAAAGTAGGCCTTAGACAAGGATGTGTGATGTCACCGTGGTTGTTTAATATATTTATAGATGGGGTTGTAAGAGAAGTAAATGCGAGGGTCTTGACAAGAGGCGTGGAGTTAAAAGATAAAGAATCACACACAAAGTGGGAGTTGTCACAGCTGCTCTTTGCTGATGACACTGTGCTCTTGGGAGATTCTGAAGAGAAGTTGCAGAGATTGGTGGATGAATTTGGTAGGGTGTGCAAAAGAAGAAAATTAAAGGTGAATACAGGAAAGAGTAAGGTTATGAGGATAACAAAAAGATTAGGTGATGAAAGATTGAATATCAGATTGGAGGGAGAGAGTATGGAGGAGGTGAATGTATTCAGATAATTGGGAGTGGACGTGTCAGCGGATGGGTCTATGAAAGATGAGGTGAATCATAGAATTGATGAGGGAAAAAGAGTGAGTGGTGCACTTAGGAGTCTGTGGAGACAAAGAACTTTGTCCTTGGAGGCAAAGAGGGGAATGTATGAGAGTATAGTTTTACCAACGCTCTTATATGGGTGTGAAGCATGGGTGATGAATGTTGCAGCGAGGAGAAGGCTGGAGGCAGTGGAGATGTCATGTCTGAGGGCAATGTGTGGTGTGAATATAATGCAGAGAATTCGTAGTTTGGAAGTTAGGAGGAGGTGCGGGATTACCAAAACTGTTGTCCAGAGGGCTGAGGAAGGGTTGTTGAGGTGGTTCGGACATGTCGAGAGAATGGAGCGAAACAGAATGACTTCAAGAGTGTATCAGTCTGTAGTGGAAGGAAGGCGGGGTAGGGGTCGGCCTAGGAAAGGTTGGAGAGAGGGGGTAAAGGAGGTTTTGTGTGCGAGGGGCTTGGACTTCCAGCATGTATGCGTGAGCGTGTTTGATAGGAGTGAATGGAGACAAATGGTTTTTAATACTTGACGTGCTGTTGGAGTGTGAGCAAAGTAACATTTATGAAGGGGTTCAGGGAAACCGGCAGGCCGGACTTGAGTCCTGGAGATGGGAAGTACAGTGCCTGCACTCTGAAGGAGGGGTGTTAATGTTGCAGTTTAAAAACTGTAGTGTAAAGCACCCTTCTGGCAAGACAGTGATGGAGTGAATGATGGTGAAAGTTTTTCTTTTTCGGGCCACCCTGCCTTGGTGGGAATCGGCCAGTGTGATGATAAAAAAAAAATAAATCCTCACACGTGTTAAGTGGATAATGAAGCCCCCTCTCAAACCTTCTTTACAACCCTTCCTTGAACATCTCTTACAACTCATTCCATTCACACCTAATTTATACATCTTAAAAAGCATATCTTACTACAGCCTATACATATGGCCAAGCCATCTTGATAACCCCTCTTCTCATGGAGTTATACTATACTTTATATACAGGTCATTAAAAAATATATTAAAAGGAAACTACATATATTTGCAGCAGGTTCTTTGTACTGATTGCTTCAGTATTTTACAAGAAAGGAAATACAATATGAAGTCTTTGTATATTTATAAAGAGTAATTAAACATATGCCAGAGGAACCTGTTCTTCATGGAAAAATATCTATCATATTTAAAACATTTACAAATTATTTGCTTTATACAGTTTGCTAATATGAATTGTAATAATCATAGTACTATACGTGGCTAATGGTAATAAAAATAAGGCTGAGATTAACATTCATACCTGATAGCACAATGTGTAGTGACTCATCAGATAAATGAGTTGTGTAGAAGTAATTTTCTGTACATTTAGACTCTTACAGATGACAACGTGAGTTTTGTTTCCTAATCAACAAAGTAAACATTTATATATATTTTTATATACAATATATACCTTATATCTTACAATGCTTTGAACAATATAAACACATTAAGTCATGGAAGCTTTGTGCTCCCTTAAATTATAACTGATAACACCTAGCAGACATACTGTACATACAAAATGTTTTAATGTGAAAATGCATAAAAAATCTGAAACAGAAGCACTTAAGGAGAAACCTTTTTTTGTATTTACAAAGCTAGAATAAGGCATATTAAAATTTAGCTTAGTGAAATGTCACTAAATTCTAGCCTACTGTCTTTAAAATTCAAGGATGTTCAGATTTCTTGATCCTAAATATAGTCAACAAACTTTTTTGGTCTGTTAATAAGAAGAATTCTCCTTTTCAAGCTGGCAGACTGTTTCCCAATACACAATGCCTTGCTGCTATTAAAGAGATCTCGGCAAATCATGTTAAAAAAAAAAAATCAACAAAGTCTAACCACTTGTCTCTTGACAGTTACCAGCCTCTTGCAATGCCAATCTTGCCAGTAATCAGCTCAAAAATTCTCACAGGTATGGTGCTTTCTACGAGTATAATAATAAACTTAATCAACTATTCGCACAAACTTTTGGCCTATCCACATATGTATTAGTACTCTAACTTAAGAGGATATACAAGAAACTTACCAAAGCTACAGACTAGTAAAATTTGGGGAAATGCTATTTCTGGGTTTTAATTCCTCAGGGATGAAGATATATATTGCAGTAACTGAAAATAGCAGACAAATAAGAGTACTAATAAAAATTAATCATAGGAATGTACGACATTGAAGCTTTAAAATAGTAAGGAGTTACATGGTCTAATCTGCTGAAGAACAGGAGGTAAAGATAAATGGAGAGAGAATAAAATAAAAATTATTAGACCAACCAAATCCTTCAGTTAAAACTTAAAGTTTCAATCTGCAAATTTAATTACATATAAGTTATATAATATACATGCATCTGTTCCCCTTTTAAAAAAAAAAAAAGGTTGGTGCACTGGTTCTGCCCCAAACAATTAAAGAAACAAAATACAGTGGAACTTTGGTTTTCGTATGCCGTAGTTGGAGAAAATTCTCTATAAAATGTATTTTTGGGTGTCTGGAACGGATTAATTGGTTCCGTTCCAGACACCCAAAAATATTAACAAAAAATACATTTTGTAGATAATTTTCGCCAAGAATTTTCTCCAACTAGGGCATGTGAAAACTGAGATTCCACTGTATATTAAATATCTGTTGGTATACTTGTTGGTATAGAGCTTGCAATTTCCTACTTTTCTGTTCAGAGTATTATAGAATAAAAAAGTAGCCAAATAAAAAAAAAAACTAAATATTTAATCCAATGTTCAATCTTCTTTCTTTCAACACACCAGCCGTATCCCACCGAGGCAGGGTGGCCCAAAAGGAAAAACGAAAGTTTTTCCTTTTACATTTAGTAATATATACAGGAGAAGAGGTTACTAGCCCCTTGCTCCCGGCATTTTAGTCATCTCTTACAACACGCATGGCTTACGGAGGAAGAATTCTGTTCCACTTCCCCATGGAGATAAGAGGAAATAAACAAGAATAAGAACTAGAAAGAAAATAGAAGAAAACCCAGAGAGGTGTGTTCAATATTCTTTATAAATTCTGAAAGAATCCTCAATTACTGTATTTTGTGGCAAACAATATGCTCCAGTGTTGAGGATGCCCTTCCCCCCCCATTCTGACTGGCTAATTTTGGAAAAAATAGAAGACTTACCTAAAATGAGCTGAAATGTGCTAAATTTGCTAGAGGCAGCACTAAAAACCAATCTAACGCTATTAATTATTAAAATACCACATTATGCACTGCTTTCACTCTCCAGTTGTAACTGGCCATATTCTCTTTCCACTCACTGTCTCAATATCATCAACAGGACTGCATATTGATTTGTGATTTTTTTTTCCATGTGTTTTAAAAATATTTCATGTTTATGTTTTTAAGTTTATTGATTTTACTATTTAATAAGCAGTAGATTTATTATTATGCAAGGAACTACATTATTGTAATAGTAATTGCATAAATAATGTAAGAACAATAGTGAGCACATATTAGACAAGCACTTGGACATGTATTAGACGAGTTACATGATTAGTATCCTTTGGAATATTGATAAAAATCGAATATTTCTGCTATTTTTTTCAGTTTCAAGCTACTTCCAATCCTGAAACCAATCAAAATCATCTCTATTTCTATAATATATCTTCCATTCTATTAAATGATACTAAGAAACTGAGAATAAAACCATAAAAAACATCCAAAAATACACCAAAATTTTGCAATTTTAAACCATACACATGGTCACAGTTTTGTTTTCTCTATCATGCACTATATGGGGCAAGATATTTTTGATATGGTGCACACTCACCCCACAGACCCATTCTCTCATATCTAAGCAAAAATTTACCAATCACAGCTTATCTGAGTGAGCTGAGCTCATCACATAGTACTATGGCATGGACCCTCAGCTCAAAGCTATAGTACTACAGCATGGAAGCCGAAAAGGTTAATTAATATCAAGTGTGTTTGAGGTGAGTAAAAATATTATCAGAACATCCAACTCCATCGGTGCTAAGGTGCCAACGAATTTTTACGATTGTTCTTTTTGACATTTTACAATTATTTTTTTACAAAATAGTTTATATGATTCATTACTGGGTCATATACAAAAGCTTAGGTTGAGGCCTATAAAGCAATGCAGTTTACTTTCGACTTACAAGAAGCCGAGTAAATTTTTGAGACCTTTTTGGAAAGAAAAAAAAAAAAGAAATAGTTTCTTTGATGCCATAAAATACGGTTTCCATGTTTTCCAAAAACTTCTGAAATGGTAGAGAATCTTTTCTGAAGGTAAAGACATCAAACAATATGAAATTTGATGGAAACCTTACAGAATCACACAGCCACAAAGTTAGTGTTTTTCGTGCAATTTAAGCAACAGCGATTTCCCCAACTGAGTCCTATATTAAGTCAATTTCATTTCTCCAATTGACAGAATTCTTAGCTATTTCCCTAGTATGCCTCCCATTTTATCAAATGAACACAAGAAATTGCACATTCATCTATTTCACCTATCCTATAAATTTCACAGAAGTTTGTAATTTGGCCAATTTCACACAAAATTAAAAAAGATACCAATTTAAAAATAGAATCCAAAATAAACAATGAAAATATTCCTGGTACTAAAACATTTCCACTGTTCATTAATCACATCTCCAGTCCTCTCCTATATTAAACTAATTTACATTTTGAATTCATAATCACATAAAATAAAAGGAATGATTGACATGATTTACAGTGTCCCAATAATTAAATCAGACCTATTAAAAACCCATAAAACACACTGGGGGTGTAGGAGGCTTTACCCATCCTCAAGAAAATTGGAAAAATCTAATATTTCTGCTAAATGATGGTAAAAGTGTTTCTTTCTTTTTGAGTCACCCTGCCTTGGTGGGAGATGGCCAACGTGCTAAAAAAATATTGTATGTATGTATGTATGCATGTATGTGTATGTATTTTTTTTTTTTTCAACAAGTCAGCCGTCTCCCACCGAGGCAGGGTGACCCAAAAAAGAAAGAAAATCCCCAAAAAGAAAATACTTTCATCATCATTCAACACTTTCACCACACTCACACATTATCACTGCTTTTGCAGAGGTGCTCAGAATACAACAGTTCAGAAGCATATACGTATAAAGATACACAACATATCCCTCCAAACTGCCAATATCCCAAACCCCTCCTTTAAAGTGCAGGCATTGTACTTCCCATTTCCAGGACTCAAGTCAGACTATATGAAAATAACCGGTTTCCCTGAATCCCTTCACTAAATATTACCCTGCTCACACTCCAACAGATCGTCAGGTCCCAAGTATCATTCGCCTCCATTCACTCCTATCTAATACGCTCATGCACGCTTGCTGGAAGTCCAAGCCCCTAGCCCACAAAACCTCCTTTACCCCCTCTTTCCAACCCTTTCGAGGACGACCCCTACCCCTCCTTCCTTCCCCTATAAATTTATATGCTTTCCATGTCATTCTACTTTGATCCATTCTCTCTAAATGACCATACCACCTCAACAACCCCTCTTCTGCCCTCTGACTAATGCTTTTATTAATTCCACACCTCCTAATTTCCACACTCCGAATTTTCTGCATAATATTTACACCACACATTGCCCTTAAACAGGACATCTCCACTGCCTCCAACCGTCTCCTCGCTGCTGCATTTACCACCCAAGCTTCACACCCATATAAGAGTGTTGGTACTACTATACTTTCATACATTCCCTTCTTTGCCTCCATAGATAACGTGTTTTGACTCCACATATACCTCAACGCACCACTCACCTTTTTTCCCTCATCAATTCTATGATTAACCTCATCCTTCATAAATCCATCCTCCAACACGTCAACTCCCAAGTATCTGAATACATTCACTTCTTCCATACTCCTCCTCCCCAATTTGAGATCCAATTTTTCTTTATCTAAATCATTTGACACCCTCATCACCTTACTCTTTTCTATGTTCACTTTCAACTTTCTACCTTTACACACATTCCCAAACTCATCCACTAGCCTTTGCAATTTTTCTTTAGAATCTCCCATAAGCACAGTATCATCAGCAAAATGTAACTGTGTCAATTCCCATTTTGAATTTGATTCCCCAAAATTTAATCCCACCCCTCTCCTGAACACCCTAGCATTTACTTCCTTTACAACCCCATCTATAAATATATTAAACAACCATGGTGACATTACACATCCCTGTCTAAGACCTACTTTTACCGAGAAGTAGTCTCCCTCTCTTCTACACACCCTAACCTGAGCCTCACTATCCTCATAAAAACTCTTTACAGCATTTAATAACTTACCACCTATTCCATATACTTGCAACATCTGCCACATTGCTCCTCTATCCATTCTATCATATGCCTTTTCTAAATCCATAAATGCAATAAAAACTTCCCTACCTTTATCTAAATACTGTTCACATATATGCTTCAATGTAAACACTTGATCTACACATCCCCTACCCACTCTGAAACCTCCTTGTTCATCCGCAATCCTACATTCTGTCTTACCTCTAATTCTTTCAATTATAACCCTACCGTACACTTTTCCTGGTATACTCAGTAAACTTATTCCTCTATAATTTTTACAGTCTCTTTTGTCCCCTTTCCCTTTATATAAAGGGACTATACATGCTCTCCGCCAATCCCTACGTACCTTCCCCTCTTTCATACATTTATATACAGTGGACCCCCGGTTAACGAACTTTTTTCATTCCAGTAGTATGTTAAGGTGCCAGTACTGACCGAATTGTTCCCATAAGGAATATTGTGAAGTAGATTAGTCCATTTCAGACACCCAAACATACACGTACAAACGCACTTACATAAATACACTTACATAATTGGTCGCATTTGGAGGTGATCGTTAAGCGGGGGATCCACTTATAATAATTAATATATTTATTGATATATATATATTATATATATATATATATATATATACAGTGGTCCCTCAATAATCGACCGGCCTGAAAGTCGACCATTCGGAAATCAACCGGTTTTTTTTCGACAAAATATTGACTCGGAAATTGACCGAAATTCGTTTATCGACCCGTCCGACCCGAGACGCGTATGCACGAGGTAAGCGGGCCTCGACCCGCCTCAGCCTTCCTTCCCAGCCAGTGTGCCATTGTTTACCAGTTAGCGGCGGTCCTCTCACGTGCTCCAGTGAAATATTTCATATTTCATTTATTTTAGTGCTTGCAAGTTATTTAAGTGCTAAATAAGCTACCATGGCTCCAAAGAAAGCTCCTAGTGCCAAACCTTTGGTAAAGAAGGTGAGAAATACCATTGAATTTAAGAAAAACATCATTGAACAATATGATAGTGGCGTACGTGTTGGCGAACTGGCGAGGATGTATAACAAAAATCATTCAACCATATCTTCCATCATAGCCATGAGAAAGGAAATCAAGGACGCTGTTGTTGCAAAGGGGGTAAATATGCTGACAAAAATGAGATCACCAGTACTGGAAGAGGTTGAGAAGTTATTATTGGTGTGGATAAATGGAAACAATTAGCAGGAGACAGTCTTATGACCTCGATTATTTGTGAAAAGGCTAGGCAGTTGCATGAAGATTTGGTAAATAAATTGCCTGCAAATAGTGGTGAAGTGAGTGACTTTAAGGCCAGCAAAGGCTGGTTTGAGAGATTTAAGAAGCGTACTGGCATACACAGTGTGGGTAAGGCATGGTGAGGCTGCCAGTTCGGACCACAAGGCGGCTGAAAAATATGTGCATGAATTCCAGGAGTACATAGAGGCTGAAGGACTGAAACCTGAACAAGTGTTCAATTGTGACGAAACAGGCCTCTTCTGGAAGAAAATCCCAAAAGAGGACCTTCATTACACAAGAGGAAAAGTCAATGCCAGGACACAAGCCTATGAAAGACAGGCTGACGCTAATGTTCTGTGCTAATGCTAGTGGGGATTTCAAAGTGAAGCCGTTACTAGTGTACCATTCTGAAAATCCCAGAGCATTTAAGAAAAATAATGTTATGAAGAGTAAATTGTGTGTTTTGGAAATCTAATAATAAGGCATGGGTCATGAGGGAAATTTTTGTAGAGTGGTTCAACGAAGTGTTTGGCCCTAGTGTGAAGAATTACCTCCTGGAGAAGAAATTGGATCTCAAGTGCCTGCTAGTAATGGACAATGCACCTGCTCATCCACCAAACTTGGATGACCTAATTCTGAAGGAGTTTGGGTTCATCTCAGTAAAGTTCTTGCCCCCGAAACCACTCCTCTCCTCCAACCCATGGACCAGCAGGTCATTGCAAACTTTAAAAAACTGTACACCAAAGCAATGTTTGAAAGGTGCTTCAATATGACCTCAGACACTCACTTGACCCTACGAGATTTTTGGAAAGAACATTTCAGTATTTTCCATTGTGTAAGCCTTATAGGTAAGGCTTGGGAGGGAGTGTCTACCAGGACTTTGAACTCTGCTTGGAGAAAATTGTGGCCAGATTGTGTCGACAAGAGGGATTTGGAAGGGTTTGGGGCTGACCCTGATGAGCCTATGTCAGTTTTGAACTCTATTGTGGCACTGGGGAGTTCCATGGGGTTGGATGTGAGTTTGGAGGATGTGGAAGAGTTGGTGGAGGACCACAACGAAGAGCTAACCACTGAGGAGCTGCAAGAGCTTCAGCAGGAAGAGCAACAGATCGCAGCTCAGAATCTTGCTGCAGAGGAGGAGGAAGAGAGATGGAAGAAGGTGCCTTCTTCAGAAATTAAGGAGATTTTTACTATGTGGGGTAAGATGGAAAGATTTATGGAGAAACATCACCCAGAGAAGGATGTTGGAAACCATATCGGCAACTTGTACAGTGACAGAGTCTTGGCCCATTTTAGGGAAGTTTTAAAGAGACGCCAGAAACAGAGCTCTCTGCACAGTTATTTTGCGAGACAGGACTCCAGTGACTCTCAAGCTGGTCCTAGTGGCATTAAGAAACAGAGAAAAGAAGCAACCCCAGAAAAGCAAATGGTACCTGAGGTGTTGCTGGAAGGGGATTCCCCTTCCAAACTATAAACAATCCACTCTCTCCTCCTCCTCCTCCAGTCTCCCATACACTAAGAAGAATCTCCAATAAAGGTAAGTGTTATGCTGTTAATGTTTCATTCATCATTTCCCATTGTATTGTTTATGTACTACATGAATATTTCATGTAAAAATTTTTTTTGTTTTAATACTTCTGGGTGTCAGGAACGGATTAATTGAATTTACATTATTTCTTATGGGGAAAATTGATTCATAAATCGACCATTTCGATAATCGACCGGCTTCCAGGAACGGATTACCGTCGATAATCGAGGGACCACTGTATATATATATATATATATATATATAATATATATATATATATATACACACACACACACACATATATATTTTTTTTAACAAGTCGGCCGTCGGCCGTCTCCCACCGAGGAGTACTACAGGTTTGAACTCTAAGTCTGTGCAGAACTACGTGATAAGCTCAGTTCACTCGGATAAGCTGTGAGTGGTAAATTTGGGCCAAGATATGAGAGAATAGGTCTATATGGTAAATGTGCACCATATAATAAAAAATCCTGCCCCAAGCAGTGCATGACAGGAAAAAATGCTGTGACCGTGTTTTTGGTTTAAAACAGTGACTTTGGAACAAACTCTTGAGTACCGTCACAGAAGCTAAAACATTGTGTAGTTTTAAAAATAGGTTAGATAAGTACATGAGTGAGTGTGAGTTAGACCTGACTAGCTTGTGCTACTAGGGTAGATGCTATGCTCCTTTCTTAAGTGAACATGATTGACCTGACTAGGTTAAGGCACTGGCTTAAGCCAGTAGGAGAATTGGACCTGCCTTGCTGCAGTGTTCCTTCTTTCTTATGTTCTTATGTTCTACATGGAGATGATTTTGATTAGTTTCATGACAAAGTAGCCTGAAATTGAGCTCAAAGTTGTGGAAATGTTCGAATTTTGCTGATGTTCCAGAGTACACAAATAACATCATTTGTTCAATGTGTCAAACTGGTCAGTCTAATATTCATTCACAAATGCACCAACATTATTCATACAATTATTACAAAAATGCAGTAGTCTGCCTAACAGTAAGTCTTCTATTTTTTGTAAAAAAAATAAAAAATGGAAACCAAGCATAATATTGGAGAGGCCTGGGTACATAATAATATCTTTATTTCTACATGTACAAGGTACAGTGGAACCCCGCATAACGATATTATTTCAACCCAGAAGTCTGTTTGGGTGCCGTTATAGACCGAATTTGTTCCCATAAGAGATATTGTGAATTAGATTAGTCCGTTTCAGACCCCGAAAAATACACCTACAAAAGCACTTACAAAAATACACTTACATAATTGGTCAAGTTGGGAGCTGATCGTTATGCGGGGGTCCACTGTATACAGGTCTAGCTGACATCAATGACATACTACTGTGTAGAAAGCTGCTTGTTATGTAGAGCATTTCAGGCAAATTAGGTAAATTTTGTCCCAGGATGTGACCCACACCAGTTGACTAACACCCAGATACCCATTTTACTGATGGATGAATACGGACAACTGGCGTAAGGAAACATGGCCAGTATTTCCACCCTTTGATAGGAATCGAACCTGGATCCTCACCATGTGAAGTGAGAGCTTTTGCCACCAGGCCACAGGCCACCGTAACAGGGGAAATGTTTTTTAGTGCCGAGAATGTGTGAAATTCCCAAATAACTGATTTCTGATCACTTTATTGGGTAGTTGAATGGGTGGTTTCCTGTACTCAGTTGATAGAATAGAAAGAATACTAGCAAAATAGCTGAGTTTGGTCAACTGGGCAATGGAATTGGCCTAAATAGGACTCAAAGTGGGTGAAATCGCCAATGTGTAAATATCACCGAGACCACTAAATATGCAAGAGTGTAATTCCATAAGCTTTCCATCAAATTCCATACTTTTGGTTTCATTACCTTTCAGAAAACGATTATCATTTCCTAAGAAAAAAATATATATATATATTTTTTTAAATTCTTCGACCTGAGAGCAATTCTCAGATCAGGGGTCCTGACCCTGCAAAGGTTAAAATCAAACATAGCATTCCTCAAATTCAATATGATATTAAACCCAATGTGCACTACTGATGATTTATTAGTTCAATTGTGTGTAACTTTTAAACATATTTGTTTTAAAATATAAAAAGCAATATATACTGTGGCTGTATTAATCTTATTTTCATGTGTTAATTATGTGTAACTTATTATTAGACTAATTTTATCTTACAAAACAATGGCAACTGTGTAACCTACACGATCATTTTTATTCTTATTATTATATTAATACTGCATAACTTATCCTTAGAGTTCAGCATTATACTGTGGTAAAAACTTTCCAAACATTTGTGAATAAGGTTTGTGTAAATAAAAAAAATTGTTGTTCAAAATACAGTGGAACCTCAGTTTCTGTTTGCCCTGGTTTTCGTTGAATTCGGTTTTCGACGACTTTTTTTTGTCAAAATTTTGTCCCAGTTATTGTTCATCACCTTAGTTTTTGTCAGTCCACTGTACCGAACATGTCCGCCTGACCGCGCCTACACAAAGCATCCCACGCGTTCTGAGTCGGTCTTGCTCTGTTTCTCATCGAGTGGGCATTACCCTGCATGTTCATCCGAAACATTTCGTAATAACCCATTGCTTTTTGTGCTTGTTTACTGATTATGACTGCTAAATAAGCCACCATGGGGCCAAAGAAAGTTCCGAGTGCCAGCCCTTTGATAAAAAGGCTAGAAACACGATAGAATTCAATTGTGGCCAGAATATGTCCAAGAGAAGGATTTTGAAGGGTTTGAGGCTGACCCTGATAGCCCTATGCCTGTTGTGGAATCTATTGTGGGTTAGGGGAAGTCCAAGAGGTTGGATGGGAGTGGCCAGGATGTGGAAGAGTTGGTGGACGACCACAGGGAAGAGCTAACCACTGAAGAACTGCAACACCTTCAACTTGAACAGCAACAGAATGCAGCCAGGAAATTGCTTCAGAGGAGGAGGAGGAGGAGGAGGAGGAGGAGGAAGAGAGAGGCGATAATGTGCCTTCTTCAGTGATTAAGGACGTGTGTGCAAACATGAGTGAGTTGCAAAGTTTTGTGGAGAAATATCACCCTGCAACATGTTCAATGACAATGCCCTGTCCCATGTTAGGCAAATCTTAAAGAGATGCCAGAAACAGACCTCTCTGAACAGATTTTTTGCACAACAGGGGTCCAGTGCCAGTAAAAGACAAAGAAAAGAAGTAACCCTGGATAGGGACTTGATACCTAAGTCCTTATGGAGAGGGATTTCCCTTCCAACCAATAACCTCTCCTCCTCCCTCTCCCCTTCTCGCATCTTCCATATGCCAACAAGAGTCTTCAATAAAGGTAAAAGTGATATTAAATGTTCATTGATCCATTTCATTAGTCCTTTATATTTATTTCTCATCGTTTTCTCTATAAAATATATTTTTTGTTAATACTTTTGGGTGTCTGGAACAGATTAATTCTATTTATATTATTTCTTATGGGAAATATTGCTTCAGTTTTCATCGAATTCGGTTTTCGTCAGGCTTTCTGCAACGAATTAATGATGAAAACCTAGGCTCCACTGTACAGCCTCTATTCACTTAACGACGGAGTTCTGTCAACCATCTTTGATATTGTTTTAATGTCACCTTTGCATCATTTATAATATTTCTGGTATATTTTTAAATGTTTATACAGCAGTGTACTGTATACTGAAATAAATAGAATAGAGGAAATTAGCTCTAATATACATTATTTAGGTATGAATACTGGTCAGAGAGCCCATCATAAGTCCGAGGCGTCGGTAAACAAGTAGTCGCTAGGTGAGGAGAGGCTGTATTCATGCGAAAGTTACCGAGTTGGTCATGCTCAAGAAAGAGTGAATTAGTTTAAGTATTTGAGGGGTTGACTATACTCAAAGAACAGTAAGCTGAAGCACACATGATAATGTGCATGGTTGCTTGTCTATTATTATGAAGGATAACAAACACTACAAAAAAAAAAAGTGGCAGAAGAAACAAGGAACCTGACTAATTTCTTTCACTCTAAAAGCATTAAACTGTATATAAAAAAAAATATGTGACTGATATGTATAGTATAATATGTATAAGCAAAAATAATAACTATTATAAAAAATGATGACCTATTTTTAAAATCCCATATAAATACCTCCTCCAAAATTTTTTTTTGAAGGAAAAAAGACAATAATGATGTTTGAATGTGTTTAAACATACCTTACATGTTATTCAAGGAATTGCTGATTCAAAAACACTACAGATACAAAATTTGATATTATAATGCTAATGTT
The DNA here is from genome assembly GCF_026875155.1 of Cherax quadricarinatus. NCBI lineage: Eukaryota > Metazoa > Arthropoda > Malacostraca > Decapoda > Parastacidae > Cherax > Cherax quadricarinatus. The sequence goes on along the minus strand of NC_069440.1, from coordinate 7,472,971 downwards.
TGCATAGGGATACAATAACCCTTCCACCCACCATTCATTAGTACAAAAAACCTTGCATCCTATCATAAGGGAAAGGAGAGGTGCCAAGAGGTCAATCTCTCCACTAAAGGAAGAAGGAAATAATGATGGATGGCTACTTAAAGTTTGTACAGTAGCACAAACTTCTAAATATTACAACTATTATCATTTGGCAATTCATTTTTTAATACTTTGGTAATAAAATAGACAAAATACTATAATCTTGTGTAAAACCTAAAACAATTTTGGATAATTAAGTATTATGACCAAGAGGCAACAAAGCAAATCCCATCACATAAGTAATTTTAATTAGAATTTTTTGTTTTATATTTTTTTTAACACATCGGCAGTTTCCCACCGAGGCAGGGTGACCCAAAAAGAAAGAAAAACCCAAAAAGAAAGAAAAATACTTTCACCACCATTCAACACTTTCACCATACCCCATACATAATCACTTTTTTTGCAGAGGCGCACAGATACGACAGTTTAGAAGTCCCTCGAAACTGTTAATATCCCAAACCCCTCCTTTAAAGTGCAGGCATTGTACTTCCCATTTCCAGGACTCAAGTCTGGCTAACCAGTTTCCCTGAATCCCTTCACAAAATATAACCCTGCTCCATTCACTAACACACTCAAGCATGCTTGCTGGAAGTCCAAGCCCCTTGCCCACAAAACCTCCTTTACCCCCTCCCTTCAACCTTTTCGAGGACAACCCCTACCCCGCCTGCCTTCCTCTACAGATTTATACACTCTTCAAGTCATTCTACTCTGTTTCATTCTCTCTAAATGACCAAACTACCACAACAACCCCTCAACTAATACTTTTAGTAACTCCACACCTCCCCCTAATTTCCACACTACGAATTCTCTGCACACTATTTACACCGCACATTGGTCTTAGACACGACATCTCCCCTGCCTCCAGCTGCCTCCACGCTGCAGCATTTACAACCCATAGTGTTGGTACCACTATACTCTCGTACATTCCCTTCTTTGCCTTCATGGATAATGTTTTTTGTTTCCACAGATACCTTAACAAACCACTCACGTTTTTTCCTTCATCAATTCTATGGTTAACCTCATCCTTCATAAACCCATCAGCTGACAAGTCAACTCCCAGATATCTGAAAACACTCACTTCTTCCATACTCCCTCCCTCCAATGTGATATCCAATATGATGTAGAATCAAAGCAGCAATGTGGAGTGGAAGCACACAATATCACCTGTGATAGAGAGGTCATACGGCTACATTCTGAAACATTATTCTAACTAAACTAAATGTTAGCAGATATCTTCTAAGCCTCCTATCCCAGGATGTGACTGAGCTGTAATGCAGTATCTCACATCATGTGGCTGGACCCATGAAGAATGCCACAATCATCAAATACTTTGTACAAGACATGAATGTTTAGAAGCATGTTCAAATGTGGCTACATACTGATTATAAGAGGTTTGTGCTGTAACTCTCTAGATGATACTAATGTGGAAAATCCACTTACCTCCTCAGGTATTATTCTGAAATATGATAGAGAGTATGTGTCGCATGCTACATAAAGAGCTGCAGAGAACAAAATGGAATTAATTACTAGCTCTTCATTATACTGTAAAATTATCTCATCATACAAGAATACCATTCAATTATTGTGCACTGGCTGCATCACACATGTACAATGTGCAATACTCATCCTGACTGTCATAAGGAGAAACCCTGTAAACCTTACTAGATGAGAAATCATCCTGCAGACCTTACTGATAAAAAGTCCTTAGGCTCCACATGACAAGTACACTTGTAATAATACCTTCCATTAGAATGGGACTGGAATCCATACAAACTTCACTAGATGACAATTGACTTACAGTATTTTATTAATTCTTACTGAAAAAGAAGTGTGCCTGTTTATTTGTGCTCACCTATTTGTGGATGCAGGGAGTCAATCTTCAGATCCTGACCCTTCTTCTCGACCTGCTACCTACCAGATTCACTCCTAGCCTCCTGAGCCCTATTGTACCTGATCTTAAAACTATGTATAGAGCTGGTCTTCACCATTTTTTCACCAAGATCATTCCACTTCCTGACCACCCTGAAGCCGAAGAAATGCTTTCTGACATCTCTGTGGCTCATGTACATTAAGCTCCCAAATGTGTTCCCGAGTGCCTGTTTCTTGCCTCTCAAACAGCCTGTCCCTGTTTACCCTATCAATTTCACTGAATATTTTACATTTTGTCTCCCCTGCTTCTACTGTCCTCCGATGTAATTAGATCAGAGTCCATTAGGCTCTCCTCATAGCTGATACCCCTCAATTCTTGAGCATCTCGCTGCACTTTCTCTTGTTTTTAACATGCTTTTACAGATGCGGTTGCCATACTGGTGCAGCATACTAAAGATGGACCTGATGTATGTTGTATAATGGGCTGGAATAACTATCGAAATTCCTGATTCAGTGGTCGATTTACCAAACGACCACGGACACCTGGCACTATGTAATGAAGATTGAGAAAGGGGCATGAAGGCTAGACATGAAGTATAGATTCCGTGAATAGATGCTGCAGACCTCACTTAAGCTAGTACAGCTTACGACCCAGGGTTTTTGACGTACTAGTACGCTTAAATTCTAGCGCCCTCAAATCTAGTGGGAGAAAGCTGGTAGGCCTACATATGAAAGAATGGGTCTATGTGCTCAGTGTGCACAGTATAAAAAAAAATCCTGCAGCACACAGTGCATAATGAGAAAAAAAAACTTTGACCATTTTTTTGGAATAAAACAGCGACTTTGCACTGTATTTTCGTATGGTATTTATTGTTGTATTCTAGTTTTCTTGGTCTCATTTTATAGAATGGAAGACATATTATGGAAATTGAGATGATTTTGACTGGTTTTACAATAAAAAGTACCTTGAAATTGAGCTCAAAGTAGCAGATATGTTCGATTTTTACCAAAGTTCAAAAGTAAACAAATCATGTCAAGCGTCCAATACACATCAACTGGTGAGTCTAACATTCTTTCGCAAGTGCGCCAATATTATTTATACCATTTTTTTTACACTAATGCAGTAGTCTGCATAACAGTAAATCTTCTATTTTTTGTGAGAATAAAAATTCAAAGTGGAAAGCAGAAGAATGTAAGAGGGGCCTTGAGACGTGACTAATGAACAGAGGAAATGTCATTTTAGTGCCAGGAATGTCTTTCTTGTTTATTCTGGACCCTATTCGGAAATTGGCATTTTTTAAAATTTGTGTGAAACTGGCAAAATTGCTAAATTCTGACCACTGTACTGGATAGTTGAAATTGATAAATGGGTGGTTTCTTGCACTCATTCGTTAGAAAAAAATGGAGTTCTAGCGAAATACAGTGGACCCCCGGTTAACGATATTTTTTCACTCCAGAAGTATGTTCAGGTGCCAGTACTGACCGAATTTGTTCCCATAAGGAATATTGTGAAGTAGATTAGTCCATTTCAGACCCCCAAACATACACGTACAAACACACTTACATAAATACACTTACATAATTGGTCGCATTCGGAGGTGATCGTTATGCGGGGGTCCACTGTATTCATGTTTTTTTTCGACTAGTACAGTGGAATTGGCCGAAAATGGGGCTCAAAGTGGGCAAAATCGCCGATGCGTAAACATCGCCGAGACCGCTAACTTTGCGAGAGCATAATTCCGTAAGTTTTCCATCAAATTTCAAACTTTTGGTGTCATTATGATCGGGAAAAGATTATCTTTTCATAAGAGAAAGTTATTTTTTTTTTTTTTTAAATTTGGCCGACTCTGAGAACGAGTCTTAGAGAGGGCCTGTCGACCCTCAAAGGGTTAAAGAGAAAGAATTATAGGTGAGCACAATACCTGGTCTATCACTAGAGAATCACATCAGCTGAATAACCTCTACACCCAATGCTCATCTGGTAAATCTAAGAATAGCTTTCAGGAATTTCAGCATAAAGTCATTCCAGACTCTATACAGCATATATCAGGCCCATATGGGAGCATGCTCCACCAGTGTGGAACCCACACCTTAGACTAGAGGCTTGACAACATAACTGTGATGTCTGCACATTTCTAGCAAGACAGGGATTGAATGAATGTGGTGAATATTGTTTCCTTGCTTTAGGGACACTACCTTGGTGGGAGATGGCCAATAAGGTAATAAAAATTATAATATATGTACAGTAGAACCTCAAATTTCGAACGTATCGCTTATTGAACTCTTCGAAAATCGACCGTTTTTTTCGAACCAACTTTGTCCCTATTATTGAACTTGCCCCTATTTTCGAAATGCCGGGTACTGGACCTGTCCGCCAGCCCACTCTGTCCACATCCCGCGCAGGCGCCGTGAGCCAGTCTGGCTTTGTTGATGCTCGAGTTAACACTAACCTGCGGTCTCATTTAACCAATTTACGATTAATTCATTGTGTTTAGTGCGTGTGGGACTGTGAAATAAGTTACCATGGGCCCAAAGAAACTTGCTAGTGGTACCCCTGTGGTAAAGAAAGTGAGAAACACCATAGATGTGAAGGAAACAATACAGAGTTATGAGAGTGGTGTAAGGCTTGAGCTTGCCAGGATGTATGGGAAAAACAAATCGACCATCGCTTCTATCCTGGCAAAGAAAGAACAAATCAAGGAAGCTGATGTTGCAAAAGTTGTTAATATGCTAACCAAAAAAAGACCACAGACAATCGATCAGGTCGAGAAGTTGTTGCTGGTGTGGATCAAGTTTTTTGTGAGACAGGGGTCCAGTGACTCTCAAGCTGGTCCTAGTGGCATTAAAAGACAGAGAAGGGAAGTAGCCCCAGAGAGGGCTTTGATACCTAAAGTCCTTATGGAGGGGGATTCCCCTTCCAAACACTAACTCCAACTCCTTCTCTCCTCCTCCTCCCTATCTTCCAGATGCCATCACCAATCTTCAATAAAGGTAAGTAAAAATGTTATTTTATATGTTTATTTAAATTTATTAATAATTGTACACTATATTTGTTGTGTGTATGTAAAACTATAATGTAATACTATCTATAAAATGTATTTTTTTGTGAATATTTTTGGTTTTCTGGAACAGATTAATTGTATTTCCATTATTTCTTATGGGAAATATTGCTTCGCCTTTCAAACTTTTCGAATTTAGAACTAGCTCCTCGAACGGATTAAGTTTGAAACTTGAGGTTCCACTGTACATACATGTGTGTGTGTGCATGTGAGTGAGTAAGCATGTGTGAGTGAGAGTACATGTGAGTGTAACAGTATGTGCATGCATGCATGCATGTATGCGAACCTGTGTGTACATGCCAGTACGTCAAACCATAAAAACCACTCTTCTCCACTCATTCCAAGACTATGTTGTTTTCCAGGTAACTGATAAAGGCTCACAAATTACCCACACTCAGGAGAGGAAACCTGAGACATTTCGGTCTGTTCTGCACCACTGTCATGGAATTGACAATGGTCCTGGACACAGAAATATTATCTGAAGTTTTTCCTACTAAATGTGGATTATTTGTGATTTGTTCCAGCCATGGTATTGTGATTTGTTCTCCTACTGATAAAAAATAAATTAAAAACTGACCCTTAGTAATATTGCAAAAGTTCCTTGAATTAAAATGAGATTGGTTCTTTCTCCACTTGATTGTATAATCAGGAAATTATGTACATGATGAGTAAAAATTATGGAGGAATCAATGCACCAGCATCATAGTTCATTAAATCTTCAAACCTTGGCTTTGTTTTCTTCTCAGTGGATCCACGCACTTTCTCAACAGCCTTATTTTTATCACTCTGAGCTACAGCTGAAATTTCCGTTTTCCCTACCTCACTTTTGAATCCCGTTTGTGACTTTGTTACTTTCTGCATAACTTTGTGTGTACTTACAGCTTTTGACGGAGCGTTGACAGGCTGTGCCAAGTCTGTGCTGAAGGTTTTCAAGAAAGGCACGGGACTATTTTCCGATACCAATACCTTGGGTTGAATTTTTTTGGTGCTGCTGCTTTTCTGCTGCTTTTCGTTCAATTTTCTGCTTTTTTCATTTGCTATGTGTTTGCATATTTTCTTACCATGTTCTGAATCTTGACACTCATTGACAGTGTCCTCTGGTGCCATTTTTGTAGTTGCATCTGGTAAGGATTTTGGTAACACATATGTGGGCTCTGTGCTTGTGCTTGAAGCTGTTCTTTCATTTCCTGCACTCTTGTCCTCTTTATTTGTGGCTAAAACTGTTCTCTCTCTACTTTTACACTTCTCTTTATTAGTAGTTAAAACTGTTCTCTCACTATCTTTACTCTTCTCTTTATTTGTTGTTAAAGCTGTTTTCTCACAACCTTTACTTTTCTCTTTATTTGTAGTTAAAGCTATATTCTCATTTCCTTTACTCTTTTCCTCTTTATCTGTGTCTGAGGCAGCTTTCTCACTTTCTTTACGCTTCTCTCTATTTGTGGTTAAAACTATATTCTCATTTCCTTTACTCTTTTCCTCTTTATTTGTGGATGAGGCAGTTTTCTCATTTCCTTTACTCTTCTCTTTATTTGTGGTTAAAGCTACCCCATTTCCTTTACTCTTATCCTCTTTATTCAAATCTTTGACCATTTTCTCATTTCCTTTAACCTTATCATTTTTATTTACAGATGCTATGATTTTCTCATTCCCCTTATCCTCTTTATTTACAGATGCAACCATTTTCTCATCTTTACTGCTTCCTTTATTCTTACCATCTTTATTTACAGATGCAACCAGTACCTCATCTCCTTTACTGTGATCTTTATTTACAGATGCAACAAGTAGTACCTCATCTCCTTTACTGTGGTCTTTATTTACAGATGCAACTGTTTTCTCGTCTTTATTCTTATCCTCTTTATTTACAGGTGTAACTATTTTCTCATTTTCTTTACTCCTATCTTCTTTATTTGTGGATGTGACAATTTTCTCATTTCCTTTACTCTTTTCCTCTTCATCTGAAGATGAAATAATTTTCTCATTTCCTTTCTTATCCTCTTTATCTGCATGTACAACAGTTTCCTCATCCCCTCTACTCTTTGTCTCTTTATTTGGAGATAAAGCAATTTTCTCATTTCCTTTGCTCTTTTCCTCTACATCTGAAGATGAGATAATTTTCTCACTTCCTTTCCTCGTATCCTCTTTATTTGTACATGCAACAGTTTCCTCATCTTGTCTACTCTCTTTCTCTTCATCTGAAGATGAGGTAATTTTCTCATTTCTAGTGCTCTTATCTGCAAGTGAAGGTGAAATCCTTTCTTTTAATAATTTATTTTCTAAATCTTTGCATGCAGATGTTATGTTGGCTCGAGTCTTAAGCAAATGTGCTTTATCTCGTTGTCTTCTTAGTTTAATTTTATTTTCAAGTCTGTTTACACACTTCTTTTTAAACATATTCCCCTTTTTCTTGTATATAAATTTTTGGTGGGGATGCTTCTCAGAAGAGTTACATGTAGTCAAACCTGAAGAAGATGGAGTCGCTTCTGAAGATGTATGAGGAGTGGAGCTTATTTTACTCATGTGTGAGGCTGCAAGCAAATCAACTGTGTTTTTATCTCTGCTAGTCGACTCTGACTGATTCAACATTGCATCCTGTCTGTTATCAAGACAGACGGACACTAACATCCGATTATCTTCAATTAATTCTTGGTTACGTTTCTTCATCTCATCAAGTTCTCTTTCCAGCTCCTGCATCTTAATGACTAACATGTTTGATATCTGGTGAGATTCATTTTTCATGTTATCATCAATAACTGGGTTGTTAACGTTTAAATCAACCTGCTGGCTCAGTTTTGCTTGCAATTGTTTTTGCTCTTCATTTTTCATTGTAATAATTTTCTTATATTGTGATTTAACGTTATCAACACTCCGGGTAAGTCGTTTCCTTTTAAACATCTGCCTTCTGCTTCTATTATGCAGCTTATCTTCAAAATCACGACCATAAGTCACAATTGCTTCCTCCCTTTTCACCTGGCCACACTTTTTCTCTATGCGATTTTCTATATCTTCATTACAGTTGGTTTCAAATTCACTATTTTTAGATACTTTAGGCAAGTGTAGAAGGCTGTCCAGCGCCTTTGTAACTTTGAGAGAGGTACTTTCATCACTACTGGCACAAAGTGAAGAGTTCTCTGACACTGCTCCAGTTATATCAGTGGTGCTCTCCTCATTGTACCCCTGTTCAGATGAAAAACTTACAGAAGTTGTAAGAGCTTGATTTTGAGAGAGGTTTTTCTTTCTATTTACAGTCACTGTATTGTCTGACAGAGTAAGAGGTCGTTTCCATGACCAACATCTCCTCTTGAGACTATTTTTTTCTGGCCCAGGCTTTCCTAAACTGTTAATTTCCTTCAATTTATACATATCTTCAGGATGTTTTTCTAAGTGATTGTGCAGTGGGCCTGCAGAAGTTACAACTTTTTCAAGCTCTTCTTTCTGCATAGGATATGGCGATAATTGCCCCAGCCAGTCTACAACAGCACGATCGTCTTCTCCCAGCATCCGTGAAACCCTCCACAGTGCATAGAGAACACCATTATTAAACTGTTTTACAGATAAGGGTTTAGCTTTACCTTTCATTAATTCATCAATGTTTACCGATGTCAAATATTCCTCCCAGCTTGCTTCAGCCCTATCACTCGAATCATTCTCCATCCTGTCTGATGCATCATCTTTGTTATGCTGTTGCATATCTTTTTCTGTTGTTATGCCAACGTTAATTTCATCTTGAGTTTTGGTATCCAAAATAAATACCCCTGGTGGAATTACAGAATTCAGTCTGTCTTCAGTAAATACATTTGAAGATTTTGTTACGCTCAAAATAAACGTGGCCAAATTACTCTGGCAAGGGCGCAATCCCTTATTATACATTTCCGTGGGCATCAGTCTAATTAGCCATTCTGCCAAGTCCCCTATGCCTGCCCCTGTCTGAACTCTCAAGTCATTCAGAACTAACAACAACCAGATAGAGAAATCTTTTACGTCAAGAGGCTGCCGGTGACTCTTGCCAACAACATCATCAATGCTGAAGCTTTGTATCACTGGTAAAATCTTCATTAACAGCTTGCCGGCCTCCTCCTGAAAGTCACAGAAAATATTAGAAAGGACAACTATTAGACTAACTAAAGTAACAATTTTTTTATACCACCCTTGGCCATTTTCCATGAGGTAGGGCAACCTGAGGTAAAACACAATCAACATTACTTATTCTCAAGCTGTCTTTCCTCAACTCCACCCACACAGCAATTCAAATCTACACATATTAGGAAAGAACTTATATGAGAAGCATATTTAGTAACCTATATGTAGGTATGTACTCACCTATTTGTACTCACCTATTTGTGGTTGCAGGGGTCGAGTCACAGCTCCTGGCCCTGCCTCTTCACTGATTGCTACTAGGTCCTCTCTCTCCCTGCTCCATGAGCTTTATCATACCTCGCCTTAAAACTATGTATGGTTCCCGCCTCCACTACTTCACTTTCTAGGCTATTCCACGGCTTGACTACTCTATGACTGAAGAAATACTTCCTAACATCCCTTTGATTCATCTGAGTCTTCAACTTCCAATTGTGACCTCTTGTGTCTATGTCCCATCTCTGGAACATCCCGTCTTTGTCCACCTCGTCTATTCCGCGCAGTATTTTATATGTCGTTATCATGTCTCCCCTGACCCTCCTTGCCTCCAGTGTCGTCAGGCCGATTTCCCTCAATCTTTCTTCGTAGGACAATCCCCGCAGCTCTGGGACTAGTCTTGTTGCAAACCTTTGCACTTTCTCTAATTTCTTGACGTGCTTGACTAGGTGTGGATTCCAAACTGGTGCTGCATACTCCAGTATGGGCCTGACGTAAATGGCATACAGAGTCTTGAACGAATCCTTACTGAGGTATCGGAACGCTATCCGTAGGTTTGCCAGGTGCCCGTATGCTGCAGCAGTTATCTGATTGATGTGCGCCTCGGGAGATATGCTTGGTGTTATACTCACCCCCAGATCTTTTTCCTTCAGTGAGGTTTGCAGACTTTGGCCGTCTAAACTATATTGTGTCTGCGGTCTTCTTTGCCCTTCCCCAATCTTCATGACTTTGCATTTGGCAGGGTTAAACTCAAGGAGCCAGTTGCTGGACCAGGCTTGTAGTCTGTCCAGGTCTCTTTGTAGTCCTGCCTGATCCTCATCCGATTTGATTCTTCTCATTAACTTCACATCGTCCGCAAACAAGGACACTTCTGAGTCTATCCCTTCCGTTATGTCATTCACATATACCAAGAACAGCACAGGTCCTAGGACTGACCCCTGTGGAACCCCGCTTGTCACAGGCGCCCACTCTGACACCTCGTCACGTACCATGACTCGTTGTTGCCTCCCTGTCAGGTATTCTCTGATCCATTGCAGTGCCTTTCCTGTTATGTGTGCCTGATCCTCTAGCTTTTGTAGTAACCTCTTGTGAGGAACTGTGTCGAAGGCCTTCTTGCAGTCCAAAAAATGCAGTCGATCCACCCCTCTCTCTCTTGTCTTACTTCTGTCACCTTGTCATAAAACTCTAATAGGTTTGTGACACAGGATTTTCCCTCCCTGAAACCATGCTGGTTGTCAATTATACACTTGTTTCTTTCCAGGTGCTCCACCACTCTCCTCCTGATGATCTTCTCCATGACCTTGCATACTATACACATTAGTGATACAGGTCTGTCTCCCTTTTTAAAAATCTGGGACTACATTTGCCATCTTCCATACCTCAGGGAGTTGCCCAGTTTCAAATGATGTGTTGAAGATCTTTGTTAACGGTACACACAATATCTCTGCTCCCTCTTTAAGAACCCACGGAGAGATGTTGTCTGGTCCCACCGCCTTTGAGGTGTCAAGTTCGCATAGCAGCTTCTTTACCTCCTCCTTGGTTATATGTACCTCATCCAGCACTTGCTGGTGCACCCCCCTGCTCTGGTTTCCTGGAGTCCTACTGGTTTCCACTGTAAATACTTCTTTAAATCTTGTGT
>NC_069440.1:7354479-7456979 GCF_026875155.1 Cherax quadricarinatus | reverse complement strand
ATTTCTCACATGACTCCTCTAGAAGTTGCTATATTCCATTTGTCTAGTTCTTGCAAATCACAGATACTGGTAGATCAATTAGCCATCATAAAACAGGGAGGGGTTCAGATTATGAAAAGGTCATCAGAATTTTATGCATTTTTTTTTTTTTTACCAAACAAATGTGAACTCACCACACCTTCATCAAAAGACCATTTACCAAAAAATGATGTTTTTTTTCTTTTTTTTTAACAAGTCGGCCGTCTCTCACCGAGGCAGGGTGACCCAAAAAGAAAAAAATCCTCAAAAAGAAAATACTTTCATCGTCATTCAACACTTTTACCTCACTCACACATAATCACTGTTTTTGCAGAGGTGCTCAGAACACAACAGTTTAGAAGCATATACGTATAAAGATACACAACATATCCCTCCAAACTGCCAATATCCCGAACCCCTCCTTTAGAGTGCAGGCATTGTACTTCCCATTTCCAGGACTCAAGTCTGGCTATATAAAAATAACTGGTTTCCCTGAATCCCTTCACTAAATATTACCCTGCTCACACTCCAACAGATCATCAGGTCCCAAATACCATTCGTCTCTATTCACTCGTATCGAACACGCTCATGCATGCCTGCTGGAAGTCCAAGCCCCTCGCCCACAAAACCTCCCTTACCCCTTCCTTCCAACCTTTTCAAAGACGACCCCTACCCCACCTTCCTTCCCCTACAGATTTATACGCTCTCCATGTCATTCTACTTTGATCCATTCTCTCTAAATGACCAAGCCACCTCAACAACCCTTCTTCAGCCTTCTGACTAATACTTTTATTAACTCCACACCTTCTAATTTCCACACTCCGAATTTTCTGCATAATATTTGCACCACACATTGCCCTTAGACAGGACATCTCCACTGCCTCCAACCACCTCCTCGCTGCTGCATTCACAACCCAAGCTGCACACCCATATAAGAGTGTTGGTACTACTATACAGTACTTTCATACATTCCCTTCTTTGCCTCCATAGATAGCTTTTTTTGTCTCCACATATAACTCAATGCACCACTCACCTTTTTTCCCTCATCAATTCAACAATTAACCTCATCCTTCATAAATCCATCCGCCGACACGTCAACTCCCAAGTATCTGAAAACATTCACTTCTTCCATACTCCTCCTCCCCAATTTGATATCCAATTTTTCTTTATCTAAATCATTTGATACCCTCATCACCTTACTCTTTTCTATGCTCACTTTCAACTTTCTACCTTTACACACTCCCAAACTCATCCACTAACCTTTGCAATTTTTCTTTAGATCTCTCATAAGCACAGTATCATCAGCAAAAAGCAACTGTGTCAATTCCCATTTTGTATTTAATTCCCCATAATTTAATCCCACCCCTCTCCTGAACACCCTAGCATTTACTTCTTTTACAACCCCATCTATAAATACAGTATATTAAACAACCATGGTGACATTACACATCCCTGTCTAAGACCTACTTTTACTGGGAAGTAGTCTCCCTCTCTTCTACACACCCTAACCTGAGCCTCATTATCCTCATAAAAACTCTTTACAGCATTTAGTAACTTACCACCTATTCCATATACAGTGGACCCCCGCATACCGTTGGCATCACATACCGTTTATTCCGCATACCGCTCACTTTAATCGCAAAAATTTTGCCTCGCATACCGCTCAAAAACCCGCTCACCGCTGTTCGTCCGAGACGCGTCCAATGTGCGCCTTAGCCAGCCTCACATGTTCCGCCAGTGGCATTGTTTACCAGCCAGCCTCCGCGGTAGCATCCAAGCATACAATCGTAACATTTCGTATTATTACAGTGTTTTTGGTGATTTTATCTGGAAAATAAGTGACCATGGGCTCCAAGAAAGCTTCTAGTGCCAACCCTACAGCAATAAGGGTGAGAATTACTATAGAGATGAAGAAAAAGATCATTGATAAGTATGAAAGTGGAGTGCATGTCTCCGAGCTGGCCAGGTTGTATAATGAACCCCAATCAACCATCGCTACTATTGGTGGTACAGCTGCTGCTGCTGCTGCTGCTGCACTGTCAGCTGCTGCTGCTGCTGTAGCATCGTCTGCTGCTGCTGTAGCATCGTCTGCTGCTGCTGTAGCATCGTCTGCTGCTGCTGTAGCACTGTCAGCTGCTGCTGCTGCTGTAGCATCGTCTGCTGCTGCTGTAGCATCGTCTGGTGCTGCTGTAGCATCGTCTGCTACTGCTGTAGCACTGTCAGCTGCTGCTGCTGCTGTAGCATCGTCTGCTGCTGCTGTAGCATCGTCTGCTGCTGCTGTAGCACTGTCAGCTGCTGCTGCTGCTGTAGCACTGTTGTTGGTGTGGCTTATTGAGAATATACCAAGAAACAATTAACCCCAGAGGATTTTCCACCCAGGATAACCCAAAAAAGTCAGTGTCATCGAAGACTGTCTAACTTATTTCCATTGGGGTCCTTAATCTTGTCTCCCAGGATGCAACCCACACCAGTCGACTAACACCCAGGTGAACAGGGAAAAATGCCTGGAACTAGTGCTCATATTGGTGAATTTAAAGCCAGCAAAGGTTGGTTTGAGAGATTTAAGAATCGTAGTGACATACACAGTGTGATAAGGCCTGTTCTGGAAGAAAATGCCAAACAGGACCTACAGTACTCAGGAGGAAAAGGCACTCCCAGGACACAGTGTCTCATCAGTCATTGCTGCATCTTCAATAAAGGTAAGTGTCATTTATTCTTCATTTAGTAGACTAGTACATGCACAATATATACTGTGCATGTACTACTCTACTATTGTGCATGTATCCTTCTCTTTGTGTGTAGGAAAATGTATATTTCATGTGGTAAAAATTTTTTTTTCATACTTTTGGGTGTCTTGCACGGATTAATCTGATTTCCATTATTTCTTATGGGGAAAATTCATTCGCATACCGATTATTTCGCATACCAATGAGCCCTCTTGCACGGATTAAAATCGGTATGCGGGGGTCCACTGTACTTGCAACATCTGCCACATTGCTCCCCAATCCACTATCATATGCCTTTTCTAAATCCATAAATGCAATAAAAACTTCCCTATCTTTATCTAAATACTGTTCACATATATGCTTCAATGTAAACACTTGATCTACACATCCCCTACCCACTCTGAAACCTCCTTGCTCATCTGCAATCCTACATTCTGTCTTACCTCTAATTCTTTCAATTATAACCCTACCGTACATTTTTCCTGGTATACTCAGTAAACTTATTCCTCTATAATTTTTACAAACTCTTTTGTCCCCCTTCCCTTTATATAAAGGGACTATACATGCTCTCTGCCAAACCCTAGGTACCTTCCCCTCTTTCATACATTTATTTTTTTTTTTATTATCACACTGGCCGATTCCCACCAAGGCAGAGTGGCCCGAAAAAGAAAAACTTTCACCATCATTCACTCCATCACTGTCTTGCCAGAAGGGTGCTTTACACTACAGTTTTTAAACTGCAACATTAACACCCCTCCTTCAGAGTGCAGGCACTGTACTTCCCATCTCCAGGACTCAAGTCCGGCCTGCCGGTTTCCCTGAACCCCTTCACAAATGTTACTTTGCTCACACTCCAACAGCACGTCAAGTATTAAAAACCATTTGTCTCCATTCACTCCTATCAAACACGCTCACGCATGCCTGCTGGAAGTCCAAGCCCCTCGCACACAAAACCTCCTTTACCCCCTCTCTCCAACCTTTCCTAGGCCGACCCCTACCCCGCCTTCCTTCCACTACAGACTGATACACTCTTGAAGTCATTCTGTTTCGCTCCATTCTCTCTACATGTCCGAACCCCCTCAACAACCCTTCCTCAGCCCTCTGGACAACAGTTTTGGGAATCCCGCACCTCCTCCTAACTTCCAAACTTACGAATTCTCTGCATTATATTCACATCACACATTGCCCTCAGACATGACATCTCCACTGCCTCCAGCCTTCTCCTCGCTGCAACATTCATCACCCATGCTTCACACCCATATAAGAGCGTTGGTAAAACTATACTCTCATACTTCCCCTCTTTGCCTCCAAGGACAAAGTTCTTTGTGTCCACAGACTCCTAAGTGCACCACTCACTCTTTTCCCCTCATCAATTCTATGATTCACCTCATTTTTCATAGACCCATCCACTGACACGTCCACTCCCAAATATCTGAATACATTCACCTCCTCCATACTCTCTCCCTCCAATCTGATATTCAATCTTTCATCACCTAATCTTTTTGTTATCCTCATAACCTTACTCTTTCCTATATTCACCTTTAATTTTCTTCTTTTGCACACCCTACCAAATTCATCACCCAATCTCTGCAACTTCTCTTCAGAATCTCCCAAGAGCACAGTGTCATCAGCAAAGAGCAGCTGTGACAACTCCCACTTTGTGTGTGATTCTTTATCTTTTAACTCCACGCCTCTTGCCAAGACCCTCGCATTTACTTCTCTTACAACCCCATCTATAAATATATTAAACAACCACGGTGACATCACACATCCTTGTCTAAGGCCTACTTTTACTGGGAAAAAATTTCCCCCTTTCCTACATACTCTAACTTGAGCCTCACTATCCTCGTAAAAACTCTTCACTGCTTTCAGTAACCTACCTCCTACACCATACACTTGCAACATCTGCCACATTGCCCCCCTATCCACCCTGTCATACGCCTTTTCCAAATCCATAAATGCCACAAAGACCTCTTTAGCCTTATCTAAATACTGTTTCACTGTAAACACCTGGTCCACACACCCCCTACCTTTCCTAAAGCCTACTTGTTCATCTGCTATCCTATTCTCCGTCTTACTCTTAATTCTTTCAATAATAACTCTACCATACACTTTACCAGGTATACTCAACAGACTTATCCCCCTATAATTTTTGCACTCTCTATATCCCCCCCTGCTTTTAACATTTCTGTCATGATCCCGTCAGTTCCAGCTTCTTTACCCCCTTTCATTTTACGTAATGCCTCACGCACCTCCCCCACACTTACATCCTGTTCTTCTTCACTCCTAAAAGATGGTATACCTCCCTGGCCAGTTCATGAAATTACCGCTTCCCTTTCTTCATCAACATTTAAAAGTTCCTCAAAATATTCTCGCCATCTACCCAAAACCTCCATCTTCCAATCTGCTAACTCCTCTACTCTGTTTTTAACTGACAAATCCATTCGTTCTCTAGGCTTTCTTAACTTGTTTAACTCACTCCAAATTTTTTTCTTATTTTCATTAACCCTTTCAGGGTCCAAGGCCCAAATCTGGAGTCACGCACCAGTGTCCAAGAATTTAAAAAAAAAAAATTGTTATTTTTTCTTATGAAATCGTAGAGAATCTTTTTGTGAAGGTAATAAAACAAAAAGTACGAAATTTGGTGGAAAATTGACGAAATTATGCTCTCGCGAATTTTGATGTGTCAGCGATATTTACGAATCAGCGATTTTGCCAACTTTGACTCCCATTTTAGGCCAATTACATTATTCCAATCAACCAAATTCTTAGCTATTTCACTAGTATTACTTCTATTCTATCGATTGAGCACAAGAAATCGCCAAGTCAACTGTTTCAACTACAAAATAAAGTGATCGGAAATTGTTAATTTGGCCAATTTAACACAAAGTTCAAAATATTCCAATTTCAAAATAGGGTCCAGAATAAACAATGTAGGCATTCCTGGCACTAAACTAACATTTCCTCTGTTCATTAGTTATGTTTTGAGGCTTTACAAATAAATTCCATTTTGATTTTTTATTCACATAATGAATTTTTATTCACACCAAAAAATAGAAGATTTACTGTTATGCAATACTGTAATAATTGTATAAATATCATCACCATATTTGTGAATGTATATTAGACCCACCAGCTGACGTGTATTAGACGTGTGAGGTCGTTTGTTTACTCTTGAATATCGGCAAAAATTTAACATTTCCGCTACTTTGAGCTCAGTTTCAAGCCATTTTCCAGTGCTAAAAACCAATCAAAATCATCTCTATTTCTATAATATGTCTTCCATTCTATCAAATGAGACCAAGAAATCGCAAATACAACTATAAAAAAACATACGAAAAAACACTGCAAAGTTGCTGTTTTAATCGAAAAATCATGATTTCAGTTTTTTCTCTCATTATACACAGTGTGCTGCAGGATCTGTTTTATGTGGTGCACACATACCACATAGATGTATTCTCTCATATCGAGGCCCAAATGTACCACTCACAGTTTATCAGAGTGAGCTGAGCTCATGGCGTAGATCTACGGTTTGGACACTCACCGTAAAGCCGTAGATCTACGGGACGGACCCTGAAAGGGTTAAAATTCCTTGACAGTGCCTCTCACCACTCTCTTCACCTTTCTTTTACTCCCCATATACTCTGCTCTTCTTATAACACTTTTGCTTTGTAAAAACCTCTTATAAGCTAACTTTTTCTCTTTTATCACACCCTTTACTTCATCTGCACCCACCCTCCTATAACCACAAACTTCTGCCCTATATTCTAATACTGCATTTTTAAAACTATTCCAACCCTCTTCAATCCCTCCACTACTTATACTTGCACCAGCCCACCTTTCTACCAATAGTTGCTTATATCTCACCCGAACTTCCTCCTCCCTTAGTTTATACACTTTCACCTCCCTCTTGCTTGTTGTTGCTATTTTCCTCTTTTCCCATCTACATCTTACTCTAACTGTAGCTACAACTAAATAATGATCTGATATATCAGTTGCCCCTCTATAAACATGCACATCCTGGAGCCTACCCATCAACCTTTTATCCACCCATACATAATCTAACAAACTACTTTCATTACGTGCTATATCATACCTTGTATGGTTAAGAATTTTTTTTTTTTTCAACAAACCGGCCATATCCCACCAAGGCAGGGTGGCCCAAAAAGAAAAACAAAAGTTTCTCTTTTCAAATTTAGTAATTTATACAGGAGAAGGGGTTACTAGCCCCTTGCTCCCGGCATTTTAGTTGCCTCTTACAACACGCATGGCTTACGGATGAAGAATTCTGTTCCACTTCCCCATGGAGATAAGAGGAAATAAACAAGAATAAGAACTAGAAAGAAAATAGAAGAAAACCCAGAGGGGTGTGTACATATGTGCTTGTACATGTATGTGTAGTGTGACCTAAGTGTAAGTAGAAGTAGCAAGACATACCTGAAATCTTGCATATTCATGAGACAGAAAAAAGGACACCAGCAATCCTACCATCATGTAAAACAATTACAGGCTTTCATTTTACACTCACCTGGCAGGACGGTAGTACCTCCCTGGGCGGTTGCTGTCTACCAACCTACTACCTAGGTAAGAAATATGTATAGAAAATATAATTATGTACTAACTAACAATTCCAAACATAAAAATACTGTCCTACACATATGGATCAATTAAAAAAATCCATATACTCATTAAGGAATTTCATAAAGAAACATAAATAAAATACAGTAAATGATACTACAAATCACAAGTTACAGTATCATTTGTACTTCAACGAGATTTTAAACAGTATATTATATCTGAGATAATACCTTTTGGTTTGCTCCTTATTGTTTGTCAAGCTCTGGTTTGGTATATTTTTATTTCTAGTAGGTTATGTCATCTTTTGGTTCAAAGCAAACGTTTCACAGAGCTCCAATAGCTCTCAGGTATATACACTAATGTGTATATACCTGAGTTTGGACAGCTGATAGGAGTACGTACATACCAGACTGGCATAGTTCCTTGTGATAAATCCTTTGAGCCCCTTCAAGAATGCAACTTATTTGGTCAAGGAATAAGACTGCTCAGTTCAGGCTTACAATTTAGGTAGTAAAATGAACAAGGGTAAACAATGCATCATCAAATGTCAAATCCACTCCACTTCCCTTCCATATACAGTACAGTACAACAGAACACTTACTATATGTTCTCAAACTAGCCAACGATTATTTAACCCATTCTCTTGTGCCACCATTTAACTTACCTGCCCCCTCCTACCACTTCTATTCCAGCAAGAACACTAATATGTCAAATATGAAATGTCACACTAACCTTTCCTTCATCACGATCCCGCTGTGAGAGTTGAACAGGAGACACACTGAGGGAGAGACACACCCATCGTAATGGTACAATCAATGTTGGAGGCTTTATGTTTTCATCAATATTATGCCAAAACTTCCTCTGGACAGAATAGTTGCAGCCACACACCACACAACGGCCATTTATACATGAATCACTTTCTGTACTGTTGGAATTTTCAACATTGAGTTCTGTCTCTGGAGCACAATTATATGTGGAATTGGAATGTAAATATCCAGGCTGGAGAGAATTAGATAATGAATTAAAAATGAAGTGTAATGGTGAAGAATATGCACTTGGGTCAGGCTGACCAAGACTTGGATGGCAGTTTGATTTAGTCCAATTTTGAGTTTTGTCAGGTACAGAGTGGCTGAAGGAGTCAACTTGCTCGTAAATATTTTCTTCAATTGTCTCTGCTGATACAGCTTTTCCCCCAAAAGCTTCATGAGGGAGTAAAAACTTCAAGTCTTGAAGGACAACAACAGCTTTGGGCTTTGTGGATTTCTGAGGAGTTTTGTTTGGTTTCCTCCCTCTAGTGCCTATGGAAGCACGCAATTTTTTGGGAGAGTTACCCAACGTAGGACCATCACCTCCACTATCATTCCACATGTTATCATCTCTCAAACAAGACCGACTCCTCTGTCTAGTAGTAATTCTGTTTTGGCAGGTATCTTCAGGCAGATATTGCCTTGATTTAGCTTTGACATTATCGATGACACTAAAACTGTCACCATAATCCTCATCATCATCATCTGCATCTGCAATCTTCTTGCTTAATTTAATTTTCCTGCGACTTCTGGTAACATAAACAGCCTTCTGACACATACTTCTCTCTTTCTTTGCCCATACCAATTCCTCATCCTCATCCTCATTATTTACTTGGATGGTTTTATTCAGTTTTCTTTTACAAGTTTTAATTATTTTCCTTTTTCTTTTCATTTCATCTGCATCACTGCATTTTCTCTTTCGACCTTTTTTATCGCTAATTTTCACATTTTCCTTTTCAAATTCTCCAGTTTCCTCGTTCTTGGTTTCACAGCTCACTACTTGTGTATCCTCAGTTTTCTCAGTATCACTAGGTATGTTTTCATAAACAGATTTCAGATCTTCCTTTGGTACCATTCGAACTTTTACCTTTGATAAATTCACTTGAGAAACATTAATATTCTTCTGCCGAGCAATTCTCTGTATTACTTGAGACCTGAAATGTACGTGAAGAAAAAGCACTTTAATTACAATAAATGTAAAAACAACCAGATCAGGGCTTAAAAGTGCATTAAGATTTTTTTATAATTATTTTGCTTTTAATCCTTTCAGTGGCTGTCCTGTAGAACTACATACATCATTGAGGCAAGAGTCCCTCACATAGATCTACATCATGAGTTCGGCCCACTCAGATAAGCTGTGAGTGATAAATTTTTGCATAGATATGTAAAAATGGGTCTGTGCTGTGATTGTGCACAGTGCATATAAAAAAAAAATCCTGCCTCCACTCAGCGCATATACGAGAACCAAAACTCTGACCGTAAGAATGGTTTAACCCTTTGAGCGTCCAAGCTGTAGATCTATGTCATGAGCTCAGTTCACTCAGATAAGCTACAAGTGGTAAATTTGGGCCTAGATATGAAAGAGTGCATCTATATGGCAAGTGTGCACCATATGTAACAAATCCTGCAGTATGCAGTGCATGATGAAAAAAAGCGAGTGTTTTTTGGATTAAAACACAGACTTTGCAGTGTATTTTTGCATGGTTTTTACGTTTGTATTCACAGTTTCTTGGTCTCATTTGATAGAGTGGAAAACATATTACAGAAATAGAGATGATTTTGATTGGTTTTAGTACTGAAAATAGCTTGAAATTTAAAGTGTTCGATTTCTGCCAATGCTCAAGAGTAACCAAATGATGTCACGCATCTAATACATGCCAACTGATGGGTCTAATATACATTCACTAATGTGCTGATATTATTTATACAATTATTACAATATTGCATAACAGTAAATCTTCTATTTTTTGGTGTGAATAAAACTAATTAATTTTTTTTTTAACAAGTTGGCTGTCTCCCACAGAAGCAGGGTGACCCAAAAAGAAAAAAATCCCCAAAAAGAAAATACTTTCATCATCATTCAACACTCTCAAAGCATATATGTATAAAGATACACAACATATCCCTCCAAACTGCCAATATCCCAAACCCCTCCTTTAAAGTGCAGGCATTGTACTTCCCATATCCAGGACTCAAGTCCGGCTATATAAAAATAACCGGTTTCCCTGAATCCCTTCACTAAATATTACCCTGCTCACACTCCAACAGCTCATCAGGTCCCAAATACCATTCACCTCCATTCACTCCTATCTAACAGGCTCATGCACGCTTGCCCACAAAACCTCCTTTACCCCTCCCTCCAACCTTTTCGAGGATGACCCCTACCAGGCCTTCCTTCCCCTACAGATTTATCAGCTCTCCATGTCGTTCTACTTTGGTCCATTCTCTCTCAACAACCCCTCTTCAGCACTCTGGCTAATACTTTTATTAACTCCACACCTTCTCCTAATTTCCACACTCCGAATTTTCTGCATAATATTTACACCACACATTGATTGCCATTAGACAGGATATCTCCACTGCCTCCAACCGTCTCCTCGCTACAGCATTTACAACCCAAGCTTCACACCATATAAGTGTTGGTACCACTATACCTTCATACATTCCCTTCTTTGCCTCCATAGATAACGTTTTTTGTCTCTACATATACCTCAACGCACCACTCACCTTTCTTCCTTCATCAATTCTATGATTAACCTCATCATTCATAAATCCATCTGCTGAAACGTCAACTCTCAAATATCTGAAAACAATCACTTCTTCCATACCCCTCTCCAATTTGATATCCAATTTTTCTTTATCTAAATCATTTGATACCCTCATCACCTTACTCTTTTCTATGTTCACTTTCAACTTTCTACCTTTACACACATTCCCAAACTCATCCACTAACCTTTGCAATTTTTCTTTAGAATCCCCCATAAGCACATTTATCATCAGAAAAAAGTAACTGTGTCAATTCCCATTTTGTATTTGATTCCCCATAATTTAATCCCACCCCTCTCCCAAAAACCCCAGCATTTACTTCTTTTACAACCCCATCTATAAATATATTAAATAACCATGGTGACATTACACATCCCTTTCTAAGACCCACTTTTACTGGGAAGTAGTCTCCCTCTCTTCTACACACTCTAACCTGAGCCTCACTATCCTCATAAAAACTATTTACAGCATTTAGTAACTTACCACCTATTCCATATACTTGCAACATCTGCCACATTGCTCCCTTACCCACTCCATCATATGCCTTTTCTAAATCCATAAATGCAATGAAAACTTCCCTACCTTTATCTAAATACTGTTCACATATATGCTTCAATGTAAAAACACTTGATCTACACAATCCCCTACCAACTCTGAAACCTCCTTGTCATCTGCAACCTACATGTCTTACCTCTAATTTTTCAATTATAACCCTACCGTACACTTTTCCTGTTCCTCCAGTAAACTTATTCCTCTATAATTTTACTATCTCTTTTGTCCCCCCCTCCCTGTACTTTAAAGGAACTTACATGTTCCTGCCAATCCCTAGGTACCTTACCCCTTTCAAATTTATTAACAAAATCCAACCACTCTAACACTATTCCCCCCCCCCTGCTTTTAACATTTGTCATGATCTGTCAGTTCCAGTGCTTTACCCTTCATCTATGTATCCCACGCACCTCCCCACACTCGCATCCCTGCTCTTTTCACACCTAAAAAATGGTATACATCCCTGGCCAATGCATGAAATTACCACCTCCCTTTCTACGTCTACATTTAAAAGTTCCTCAAAATATTCCCACCATCTACTCAATACCTCCATCTCCCCATCTACTAACTCCCCTACTCCGTTTTTAACTGACAAATCCATTCGTTCCCTAGGCTTTCTTAACTTGTTTCACTCCAAATTTTTTTTCTTATTTTCATTAAAATTTCTTGACAGTGCTTCTCCCACTCTATCTTGTTCTCCTTTTGCACTCTCTCACCACTCTCTTCACATTTCTTTTACTCTCCATATACTCTGCTCTTCTTATAACACTTCTGCTTTGTAAAAACCTCTCATAAGCTAACTTTTTCTCTTTTATCACACCCTTTACTTCATCATTCAACCAATCACTCCTCTTTCCTCCTGCCCCAACTCTCCTATAACCACAAACTTCTGCCCCACATTCTAATACTGTATTTTTAAAACTATTACAACCCTCTTCAACCTCCCCACTATTCATACTTGCACTAGCCCATCTTTCTGCCAATAGTTGCTTATATATCACCCGAACTTCCTCCTCCCTTAGTTTATACACTTTCACCTCTCTCTTACTTGTTGTTGCCATTTTCCTCTTGTCCCATCTACCTCTTACTCTAACTGTAGCTACAACTAAATAATGATCTGATGTATCAGTTGCCCCTCTATAAACATGTACATCCTGGAGCCTACCCATCAACCTTTTATCCACCAATACATAATCTAACAAACTACTTTCATTACATGCTATATCATACCTTGTATATTTATTTATCCTCTTTTTTTATACAATATATATTACTTATTACCAAACCTCTTCATACCACAGCTCAATTAAAGGCTCCCCCATTTTCTTTTTCCCCCGGGCACCCCAAATTTTACCATATTTACCCTCCACAACATTTTACCCACTTTAGCATTGAAATCCCCAACCACCATTACTCTCACACTTGATTCAAAATCCCCACGCATTCACTCAACATTTCCCAGAATCTCTCTCTCTCCTCTACACTTCTCTTTTCCCAGGTGCATATATGCTTACTATAACCCACTTTTTCCCAATCCAATCTTTATTTTACTCCACATAATCCTTGAATTTATGCATTTGTAGTCCCTCTTTTTCCTGCCAAAGCTTATCCTTCAACATTATTGCTACTCCTTCTTTAGCTCTAACTCTATTTGAAACCCCTGACCTAACCCCATTTATTCCTCTCCATTGAAACTCTCCCACCCCCTTCAGCTTTGTTTCACTTAAAGCCAGGACATCCAGTTTCTTCTCATTCATAACACCAAAAATCATCTCTTTCTTATCATTTGCACAACATCCACGCACATTCAGACTTCCCACTTTGACAATTTTTTCCTTCTTATTCTTTTTAGTAATCTTTACAGGAAAAGGGGTTACTAGCCCATTTTTCCCGGCATTTTAGTTGAGTTTTACAACACGCATGGCTTACGGAGGAAAGATTCTTTATTTCCACTTCCCCATGGATATAAAAGGAAAAATAATAAGACCAAGAACTATTAAGATAAAATCAAAGAAAACTCAGATGAGTGTGTATAAAAAAAACGTGTACAGTATGTGTATTGTGACCTAAGTGTAAGTAGAAGTAGCAAGACGTACCTGTAATCTTGCATATTTATGAGACAGACAAAAGACACCAGCAATCCTACCATCATGTAAAACAATTACAGGCTTTCCCTTTTACACTCACTTGGCAGGACGGTAGTACCTCCCTGGGGGTTGCTGTCTACCAACCTACTACCTATATATATATATATATCTTTCTTTCTTTCAACACACCGGCCGTATCCCACCGAGGCGGGGTGGCCCAAAAGGAAAAACGAAAGTTTCTCCATTTACATTTAGTAATAAATACAGGAGAAGAGGTTACTAGCCCCTTGCTCCCGGCATTTTAGTCGCCTCTTACAACACGCATGGCTTACGGAGGAAGAATTCTGTTCCACTTCCCCATGGAGATAAGAGGAAATAAACAAGAACATGAGCTAATAAGAAAACCCAGAGGGGTGTGTATATATGTGCTTGTACATGTATGTGTAGTGTGACCTAAGTGTAAGTAGAAGTAGCAAGACGTACCTGAAATCTTGCATGTTCATGAGACAGAAAAAAGGACACCAGCAATCCTACCATCATGTAAAACAATTACAGGCTTTCGTTTTACACTCACTTGGCAGAACGGTAGTACCTCCCTGGGCGGTTGCTGTCTACCAACCTACTACATACATATACATATATATATATATATATATATGTATATCTTTCTTTCTTTCAACACACTAGCCGTATCCCACCGAGGCGGGGTGGCCCAAAAGGAAAACAAAAGTTTTCTCCTTTCACATTTAGTAATATATACAAGAGAAGGGGTTACTAGCCCCTTGCTCCTGGCATTTTAGTCGCCTCTTACAACACGCATAGCTTACGGAGGAAGAATTCTGTTCCACTTCCCCATGGAGATAAGAGGAAATAAACAAGAACAAGAGCTAGTAAGAAAATAGAAGAAAACCCAGAGGGGGGTGTATACATATGCTTGTACATGTATGTGTAGTGTGACCCAAGTGTAAGTAGAAGTAGCAAGACATGCCTGTAATCTTGCATATTTATGAGACAGACAAAAGACATCAGCAAACCTACCATCATGTAAAACAATCACAGGGTTCGTTTTTACACTCACTTGGCAGGACGGTAGTAACTCCCTGGGTGGTTGCTGTCTACCAACCTACTACCTATAATATATATATATATATATATATATATATATATAAATATATATAAAATATATATATATAAATATATTATATATATATATATAATATAATAATATATATATATAATATATATATATATATATATATAAATATATGCAGTAATGTTAAATGAACAGTTACGGAAGGAGAAAAGAGAATATGAATGTGTAAATTCAAGAATTATGTGGATTAAAGTAAAGGGTTTGGGTGCGAGAAGGGGGGTCATAATAAGCGTGTATGCACCTGGAGAAGAGGGAATGCAGAGGGAGAGAGAGAGATTTTGGAGATGTTAAGTGAATGTTTTAGGAGCCTTTGAACCAAGTGAGAGAGAAATTGTGGTAGGGGAAACCCGAATGCTAAAGTAGGAGAAACTTTTAGAGAGGGTGTGGTAGGTAAGTTTGGGGTGCCAGGTGTAAATGATAATGGGAGCCCTTTGATTGAACTTTGTATAGAAAGGGGTTTAGTTATAAAGGGAATACATATTTTAAGAAAAAGAGGATAAATAAGTATACAAGATATGATGTAGGGGGAAATGACAGTAGTTTGTTGGATTATTATTGGTAGATAAAAGACTGTTGAGTAGACTTCAGGATGTACATTTTATAGAGGGGCCACAGATACTCAGATCACTTTCTAGTTGTAGCTACACTGAGAGTAAAAGGTAGATGGGATACAAGGAGAATAGAAGCATCAGGAAGAAGAGAGGTGAAGGTTTATAAACTAAAAGAGGAGGCCGTTAGGAAAGATATAAACAGCTATTGGAGGATAGATGGGCTAATGAGAGCATGGGCAATGGGTCGAAGAGGTATGGGGTAGGTTTAAAAATGTAGTGTTAGGTGTTCAGCAGAAGTTTGTGGTTACAGAAAGTGGGTGCGGAGGGAAGAGGAGCGATTGGTGGAATGATGTAAAGAGAGTAGTAAGGGAGAAAAAGTTAGAAATAAGAAGTTTTTACAAAGTAGAAGGAATGCAAGGAGGGAAGAGTATATGGAGAAAAAGAGAGAGGTTAAGAGAGTGATGAAGCAATGTAAAAAGAGAGCAAATGAAGAGGGGGTGAGATTTTATAAACAAATTTTTTGTTGAAAATAAGAAAAAGTTTTGGAGTGAGATTAACAAGTTAAGGAAGCCTAGAGAACAAATGGATTTGTCAGTTAAAAATGGGAGAGGAAGTTATTAAATGGAGATTAGAGGTATTGGGAAGATGGAGGGAATATTTTGAGGAATTGTTAAATGTTGATGAAGATAGGGAAGCTGTGATTTCGTGTATAGGGCAAGGAGGAATAACATCTTGTAGGAGTGGGGGAAGAGCCATTGTGAGTGTGGGGGAAGTTCGTGAGGCAGTAGGTAAAATGAAAGGGGGTAAGG
The DNA here is from genome assembly GCF_026875155.1 of Cherax quadricarinatus. NCBI lineage: Eukaryota > Metazoa > Arthropoda > Malacostraca > Decapoda > Parastacidae > Cherax > Cherax quadricarinatus. The sequence continues at coordinate 7,440,936 of NC_069440.1, read as the reverse complement.
CAGCCGGGATTGTTTGGGATAAAAAATAGAAATGTTAAAAGCAGGTGGGGATATATTTTGGAGTGGTTGGTGCAATTATTTAATAAATGTATGGAAGAGGTAAGGTACCTAGGGATTGGCAGAGAGCATGCATAGTTCCTTTGTATAAAGGCAAAGGGGGACAAAAGAGAGTGCAAAAATTATAGGGGGATAAGTCTGTTGAGTTTTATCTGGTAAAGTGTATGGTAAATTTATTTTTTGAAAGAATTAAAAGTAAGACTGAAAATAGGATAGCAGATGAAAAGGAGGCTTTAGGAAAGGTAGGGGGTGTGTGGACCAGGTGTTTACAGTGAAACATATAAGTGAACAGTATTTAGATAAGGCTAAAGAGGTCTTTGTGGCATTTATGGATTTGAAAAAGGTGTATAAACAGGTGGATAGGGGGGCAATGTGGCAGAGGTTGCAGGTGTATGTGTAGGAGGTAGGTTACTGAAAGCAGTGAAGAGTTTTTACGAGGATAGTGAGGCTCAAGTTAGAGTACATAGGAAAGAGGGAAATTTTTCCCAGTAAAAGTAGGCCTTAGACAGGGATGTGTGATGCGCCGTGGTTTTTTTAATATATTTAATAGATGGGGTTGTAAGAGAAGTAAATGCGAGGGTCTTGAAAAGGGGGCGTGGAGTTAAAAGATAAAGAATCACACATAAAGTGGGAGTTGTCACATTTTGCTCTTTGCAAAGACACTGTGCTCTTGGGGATTCTGAAGAGAAGCTGCAGAGATTGGTGGATGAATTTGGTAGGGTGTGCAAAAGAAGAAAATTAAAAGTGAATACAGGAAAGAGTAAGGTTATGAGGATAACAAAAATATTAGGTGATGAAAAGATTGGATAAACAGATTGGAGGGGGAGAGTATGGAGGAAGTGAAGTATTCAGATATTTGGGAGTGGACGGTCAGCGGATGGGTCAATGAAGATGAGGTGAATCAAAGAACGATGAGGGGAAAAGGTGATGGTTTCAACTTAGGAGTCTGTGGGGACAAAGAACTTTGTCCTTGGAGGCAAAGAGGGGAATGTATGAGAGTATAGTTTAACCAACACTCTTATATGGGGGTGAAGCATGGGTGATGAATGTTGCAGCGAGGAGAAGGCTGGAGGCAGTGGAGATGTCCCTGTCTGAGGGCAATGTGTGGTGTGAATAAATGCAGAGAATTCGTAGTTTGGAAGTTAGGAGGGGGTGCGGGGTTACCAAAACTGTTGTCCAGAGGGCTGAGGAAGGGTTGTTAGGTGGTTCGGACATGTAGAGAGAAAAGGAGCGAAACAGAATGACTTCAAGAGTGTATCAGTTTTGTAGTGGAAGGGAAGGGGGGGTAGGGGTCGGCCTAGGAAAGGTGGAGGAGGGGTAAAGGAGGTTTTGTGTGCGAGGGCTTTGGGCTTCCACAGGCGTGCGTGAGCGTGTTTGATAGGAGTGAATGGAGAAAGAATGGTTTTTAATACTTGTGCTGTTGGAGTGTGAGCAAAGTAACATTTATGAAGGGTTCAGGGGAAAACCCGGGAGGCCGGACTTGAGTCCTGGAGATGGAAGTACAGTGCCTGCACTCTGAAGGAGGGGTGTTAATGTTGCAGTTTAAAAACTGTAGTGTAAAGCAACCTTCTGGCAAGACAGTGATGGAGTGAATGATGGTGAAAGTTTTTCTTTTTCGGGCCACCCTGCCTTGGTGGGAATCGGCCAGTGTGATAATAAAAATAATAAAATATGTATATATATATATTTTTTTTTTTTCAACAAGTCGGGGTAATTTCTTTTTAAGGGACAACAGTTTGGCCTTAAATACTTTAGACTGGCTGCAGTGGCTGAGTACCAATAAAGACCAACATTCATAGAGTCCAAGTGCAATGTTATTATCAAAAACTTGAATATTTTGTCAAGTAAAATAACTGCTAATTCTTTCTCCTTCAAAAATATAATACATCATGTTGTAGAGCATTTATAATCTCAGTGTCAGCAGCAAACATTATTTGGTAAATAATGTGGGTAAAAGCAAGTTTTAAATTTCCGTGTTATAGAAACAAGGTACGAGGACTGATTTTTATGCAGAATTAACATTGACAACTCTGGGCACAAATCTACTGTAACTACCCTGACATACTCATGTTAGATGCATGTGGTAACAGAAGCTGAAAAACTGAGCACTATAAATATACTTTACTTAACCAAAATACCTAAGTTGTATAACAACAGTCAGTGAACCAATAACTAAACATCTTTTTATACATACCAAAGGATGCTCAGTTTACCTAGAGATTCAGATGGCTATAAGACTATCACAACACAAAACCTTAACAAGGACACAAACTTTCTTCACCAAAGCCAGGGCAAATTCTCTCAAGAACATCAGAGTAAAAAAAAAAAAAAAAAAAAAAAAAACTTTGTTACTTCATGGCCACCAACCCTAGATCTGCATAAATTTATGGACAGCCAAACACTGGCAAACCTATTGCAGTACACCACTACACCCTATTACAGTATCTCTGGCATCCGTAGTGTGCCTCCAAAACTAGCTCGTCATCTGGCAAGACACCTTTTTAAACTCTTATACTATCAGTTCATTGCACCTAAAACATTCAGATAGCCTCACTTATCTCATCTAGGCAACACTACCATCAAAAACAAGAAATGCAGTAGCCTGGGTATCACTTTCTACTTCACCCAAATCTCCACTGAAAAAGTAATCACCTTTCCCTGGAACCCCACCTTCAAGGACTTTGATAGTTCCCTTTCCCTACGGACTTTAAGTTCATTGAACTTTTGAGTTCCTTCTATTGTCTTTGAACTCATTCTCAGTCCTAACTCTTTACCCCAACATCATTAAAAACCATGACAAATTATCAAGACTCATGTTTTTATGTATAAAAATAAATAAATAAATAAATGTATGAAAATTAGTAAATCACAACACAATATTAAAACAAAACTAATTATGAAATTACAAAAAAAAATTATTTTAAAATCCAGATAAGCAGTTTCAACACCGAAGAACATGGTATCTCGACAATTTTCTTTTGAAAGGTGAAATGCCTTTAGGTCTAGAGTAGAGGAACTGATAATGCCTATCAATTTTGAAAATCAAGGATAAAAAAAGACTAACTGCACTTCAATCCAGGCAATTTAACTGTTCTGTTAATATACCTATTTAACTATCCTTTATAATCTATTTTATATGAGGTGAATTATGCAACCATCTGTCTCCCTATGCTCATGTATATTGTCAACTTGTGAATATCAAAGTTAACAAAGTATACAAACACATTAATCTCTTTTACTACTCAAAACAATTAATTTAGGCAAGGCCCAACCCTCCACTTCCTCTGACATCCTTTCTTTCATTTATATGTGTAGTGTTCCTAACCACAGGAGTACTGGACTAATAACAAAACTACTAACCGAAAACCAGCAGATACTTTGCCATAGCATGGAAAGCACACTTGGCGTGCATCACATGCCTCCTTATTAGAATGGGCAAGCGAGGTCTCCAGTAGCTGTAACAAAAAACATTAAGTTTATTTCAATATTGGCAAAAATTAATACTATTACTTAATTAGATCATTTATTGTTTTACTAACACTCATACGTATTATCAAGCTACTGTAATTATAAACAATAACCACTTGGAAATATATTTTTTTTAAAAAATAAACAATATGAAAAACAACCATGGGGGAGGGGGGATTTAAAGCTCATTCAATTCCCCCCATGGTTGTTTTACATCTTGTATCGCTTGTTTGCGATTTCTGCATGAAACAACACAAAGCAAGTTTCTTGACCATATTCCCATCATGGGTAAAACATTAAGCCAAATCTTTATTGTATAAACAGCTAACCTAGAATTTTACAATGTGCAAAAAGCTTAGTCTTCTAACCTTCAGAGCCATTGAGACTGTAATACTCTCAAATCCAGATAATGGACTGGTAAGCATGTACCACCAATCTTCAGGTTTTCCAGTGAAACTTATTCCACAAATGTTACAGATGCCAGTGTGAGTCAACTCTTCAGCTGTTGCTGTAGTTTCATTCTGGCTATTCTTTCCTTTTTCTGGTGTTTTGGCTTCACCTTTTATGGGTGATAGTGTTTCTACTTGCCTCTGATTGTCATTACGGTTTGTAGCTAAGTGATGATGAGATCTTTTAGGCAACAAGACATTCTTTTTTTTACGTGGTGTGTCAAAAGTTTCATTCAAGTTTTCTTCTATTAATTCTTTGTTTTTGTCAACTCTCGCCACTGCCTCATCATCCGATCCTTGTGAACTCATTGCATCCATGTCTATGAAATAGTTGCCATGCTCATCCTGCGATACATTTAATCCCCCATCTTCGTCTTCAGCTTCTGTTTCAACTCCATTGTCATCCATGTATCCTTCTGGTTCATTTACAGACAAGACCTTTTGCTCACTGTTACTGTCGTCATGCATTATCCTATTAGGATCACACTCATTACTATTTCTATTATTCTGAGGTACAGATTCCACCTTGCTGGTACGATCTTCTAATCTTTTGGTCATACAATCACTGGTTAAAATCTTGTAACACTCAGCCAATGCAGGGGGTAGAAGTTTGGCCTGCAACAGATTAATGATAAGACAACAACTTAAATTTTGAAAGGGAAAAACTGCAACAGCATTTAGAAAAGAGTAGGAGTGCTCGGTTTAATAAAAAATGATTCCAATATTTACCAAATACACAATTTACAGAAACCTTATTACATGTGTGATTCCATATTACAGAATGTATTATAAACAATGTCTTAAAGCAAAAGGAAGAAATTTTGAAGTTAAGCTGTTTAAATGTCCATGAATGTAAAATATATGTTAAGAGAAGTGAGCATTGATGTTATAAATGAAAGGAAACTGTATGTCCTAGCACAATGAAACAAAGGTTAAATGGGTGGGAGAGTTGTAAAGGGAAGGAGTAAATGGGATTTACTCAGGTGTATCTCCCTTAATCCCTTTAATATACAGTGGACCCCCGGTTAACGATATTTTTTCACTCCAGAAGTATGTTCAGGTGCCAGTACTGACCGAATTTGTTCCCATAAGAAATATTGTGAAGTAGATTAGTCCATTTCAGACCCCCAAACATACACGTACAAATGCACTTACATAAATACAGTTACATAATTGGTCGCATTCGGAGGTAATCGTTATGCGGGGGTCCACTGTATTTACCAGATCACTTATTCACCAATAATTATTTAATTTTTTAAAAGGAGAAAACACTTGTCATTCACAAGGGTTATATTTTGATAAGAATGAGGAAATGGCTGCAAAAGGATCTGGACAAACTGCAGGGTTGGTTAGATAAGTGGTTGATTGAATTCAACCCCCAGCAATGCAAGGTTATGAAGATTGAGAAGAAACCAGAAGACTGAACACAGAGTATAGCCTAGGGGGACAGAGGCTGCAGACCTCATTCAAAAAGAACCTGGGAGTCAGCATAGTGCCTACCATATCGCCAGAGTCTCACATCAACAGAATAACCTCTACAGCCAAATGTTTACTTGGTACATCTAAGAGTGGCTTTCAGAATTCTTAACAAAGTCATTCCACATACAACATATGTCTGGCCCATCTTCGAGTATGTAGCATGAGTATGGAACCCACGCCTGAGGTAGAATGTTAAAAAGCAGGAGAAAATGCAGTAATATGAAAAGAGACTAGTTTTAGAGGTAAAGGGTATGAGCTACAAGGAAAGGCTAAAGGAACCGAATCTAATGCCCCTGGAGAATAGAAAAACCAGGGAAGATGTGATAACAACATACAAAATAATCAGAGGAATTGATAAGGCAGACAGGGTCAGGCCGTTTGAGAAGTGGGGAACAAGTACTCAGGATCACAGCTGAAAGTCAGAGACACAGATGAATCACAGGGATGTTGGGAAGTATTTCTTCACTCTCAGAGTGGTCAGGAAGTGGAATAACCTTGATGGAGGTGATGAAGGCAGATTCCATATACGTATAGTTTTAAGAATAGGAAAGAGTGAGTCTGGCAAGTGGCAAGTTAAGAAGTGGGGCCAAGAGCTAAGACTCAACGCCTACAACCACATACAGGTAAGTGCATGTGAGCGAGTACATTGATTGCGCAAATGATGGTGAATGTGTATTTTTGGGGAAATGTCACTCTGTGGGAGATATCCGTTAAGGGGAAAAAAATTACTCTCCAAGTGTGTGTGTGTGCTGCATCTACCTGGCTGAGATTTGCAGGTTTTGTGTTTCAGCTTTTAGGCATGCTTTATAACTTTTAGTCAGCTGACATTATCTAATTCTGTCATATTTACTTTTGACACCATGCATGGATTAAGCAACTACTGTGCCATGAACGTGAGTACATGCATATGTGTGAAGAGGAAAATCTGGAATGCGTAAAAAATGTAAATTTTCAATTCATATTTTCTAAATGTGTGAAACTGTGGTGACAGAGGAAGATTCAAGAAAACAGAAGAACCTCTATTTATGGAGGTACAGTAGACCCTCGGTTTTCATAATTAATCCGTTCCAGAAGGTTGGCCAAAATCCGAAATGACCGAAAACCAAAGTAATATTTCCCATAAGAAATAATGTAAATCCAATTAATCCGTTTCAGACACCCAAAAATATAAATAAAAAATAGATTTTATAGAGAATAACTACAGTTTTACATACAGAAAACAATGAAAAACAAATATAAATGGCTAATTTTAATGATAAATGAACATTACATATCTTTATTGAAGACTCTTGTTGGCGAGTAGTATTTATTTGTAGTCCCAGACGGACTACATCCCAGCGTATACCTACCAGTTACATACACTGCGGCCTACAGCCATATTATTACCATCAACATACCATGTTCACCGAGTTTAATCATTTCTAACAACTACCTTTAGATGCCATCATAGACAAAGGGAGAAGTTATGAATAATTCATGCAGATAATTGTAAACAAAAGCGGTTAAGGGCGGTTACTGGGCCAACGCAGATTCATAAAGTTTTCTCTAATGCTGGACCAGAGAAAACGTAATGTTTACCCTCCACCGCATATAAACATTGCATGTTTATGTGCTATGTAACGTGTTTCTTACATAATTTTGAAGAAAATATCATAGATGAATTAATGAAAATGTCTATATTAACCTAAACTAAGACAGTTAATGTGCCTAAGAGTGAATCACGAATGTACGAGCAGCCCAGGTGCATACGTCTAGTACCAATGATTTCCGAGGGGATGTACAAAACCCGGGGGGATATTTCGCCAAAAATAGTGCTCGAAATCCGAATTGTACGATTTCTGCACCGGCTGAAAAACAGGGGTCCACTGTACATGACATTTCATTCACACAATGAGGTTTCTCTAGTAAATCTAGGTTCTAAAGGTTCTTGTTTTCCTAGGTCTTTTTATTAGTATTTTCTAACTCAAGAAACACATATCACATAAACGTACAATTTCTGCAGCATGTTCTTCAGTTGTAGCTCTGTGAATTGGATTGCGAGAAGTTGCTGCAACTGGGACAGTACCTGAAGACGACCCCTCAACCGACGTGCCCTTCATGAGCTTGTTTTTGTAATTCCGCCGAATAATAACAAAACAGGGATTGCACACAAAACGAATCCCTTTCATCTTTGGTTCAATATGTCGAGCAAGACCCAATTGCTGTAAAGGCATAAAGATTTATGAGTAAAAACACTGCAAAAATCAATACTTTGGTTTTTTTTTTTTCAACAAGTTGGCCATCTCCCACTGAGGCAGGGTGAACCAAAAAGAAAGAAAATCCCCAAAAAGAAAATACTTTCATCATCATTCAACACTTTCACCTCATTCACACATAATCACTGTTTTTGCAGAGGTGCCCAAAACACAACAGTTTAGAAGCATATATGTATAAAGATACACAACATATCCCTCCAAACTGCCAATATTCCAAACCCCTCCTTTCAAGTGCAGGCATTGTACTTCCCATTTCCAGGACTCAAGTCCGGCTATATAAAAATAACCGGTTTCCCTTAATCCTTTCACTAAATATTACCCTGCTCACACTCCAACAGCTCGTCAGGTCCCGAAAACCATTCACCTCCATTCACTCCTATCCAACACGCTCCTGCACGCTTGCTGAAAGTCCAAGCCCCTCGCCCACAAAACCTCCTTTACCTCCTCCCTCCAACCTTTTCAAGGATGACCCCTACCTCGCCTTCCTTCCACTACAGATTTATACGCTCTCCATGTCATTCTACTTTGATCCATTCTTTCTACATGATCAAACCACCTCAACAACCCCTCTTCAGCCCTCTGACTAATATTTTTATTAACTCCACACTTTCTTCTAATTCTTAAAATTCCAAGTGAAAAAAAAGGAGCTGTTATGAAGAGTCTTTCTAGCTAAGTGATGAATATTTTTATTGGAAAATAATTACTTCACTATAATTTACATATTACATTCAGTTTTTAATTACTTAAAGTACTATCTCTATAGCGGGATCCCCAAACAATTATATATTGAATGGGTTCTGGACACTTTATGACATGTCAGTGAATTCATCAATTTAAAGCTAAAGCCATACAATTTTTTGTAAACTACTTTTCAACTCCTCAATCAGTGTTCAAGAAACCATCCATAATCTCAATCCTTCTTGTTATTGTCTTACTAGACAGTTGTGAATGTTTTACTGATGACAAGATTTCCTTTTACTAGCAAAACCTTCAAAATAATTTCATGCCTCTTAACCACTTAGACATATTTAAAACCTTTTTTTTTTCTTTAAAGACTGCAGTAGCATTCTTACATTTTACCGGGCACTGTACAAACTGACTGTTAAGATGCTAGTTTTAATTTTAAATCATTTATTTCCCTAATTTCGAAAATATTTGGATAATTAACGAAGTATGAAAATAACAAGCAAGGAAAAATATTATTACATTCATTAGAGTGATAAACCCACAGGGGAATGGGGAAATGAACGGCACTCAGGTTCAATCCAAGAAAGCGGAAGTCAGGTCAACTTCCTTGGACCAAGAGCCCCTTACTGGCATCAAGGAAGCCCCCCCATAAGGGGATCTTGATTCAAGGAAGGGAAGGTCAAGTCAACTTCCTTGGATCAACAGCCCCTCACTGTCATCAAGAAAGCTGCCATGAGAGCACAAGGTACATGTATGGTAGGCTGCAGAACAATAAAACAATCAACGCGTTTCCCAGCACACTTACCTCCATCACCTGCGCAATATCAAACTCGTCATTGACTCTCTTTTTGAGGGGAAAACGCTGGTAGCCTCGGTCACCACTTTCAAAATTGTTATCACACATAACACAATGTGTGCTGTGGTGAGCATTGCTTGCACGCCTTTGCTCCAGCTGCTTCGTCTTTGAAAGTTTTGTACTCTTGCTCTTCACTGATTTTGGCCAAGTTTCTGACTGTTGCACAGTCCAAATATTTTGTCTCTTTCTTGTTTCCAAGTCTTTCTGTTTCTTATGTGTTTGTCTTAGTTGCTTTTTTCTTTGCTGAGCTCTATGTTGCTTTTTAATTTGCTTTATTTTGGCCTCCTCTTCTTTTAGTGTCTTCTCATTCTCAAGGTGCCTAAGAAGTCAAGTGTACATTTACTTAATTATACTACTCTATCTAGTAATAATTTGCATGTTTACTATTTTTAATTTGGTTGTAATTTAGACACTAGCTTTCTTAGAAAATACAATACATACTGCAATTAATACCCTATGATCAAGGAAAAGAAAAGGAAAAAAATTCTTAGCTGAATTAATAAAAAAATAATCTCAAAATACAGACTAGGTATTTTTTTTATGACACTGGCCATCTCCCACACAGGCAGGGTGACCTGAAAATGAAACACTTTTACCATCATTCACCCCTCCTCCGTCTTGTCAGAGGTGTGCTGATACTACAGTTCAGATTACCCTCTAAATTGCAAATATCCCCACCCCTCCTTCAGAGTGTAAGCACTTTACTTTTCATCTCCAATTCTCAAGTCCAGCTAACAAGTTTTCCTGAATTTGTTTACAAATTCAGGAAACTGTGTTACTGTGTTCACACTGCAACTGCTCATCAAGTCCCAAAAACCATTTGCCTCTATTCACTCCTGTCTAACAAACTCACACACACCTGCTGGGTGTCCAAGCCCCTTGCATACAAAACCTCCTTTACCCCCTCCCTCTAAACTTTCCTAGGATGACCTTCCCTCTACTACAGATTTAAACACCATTGAAGTCATCCTATTTTGCGACAAAACTTCCCTACCTTTATCTAAATATTGTTCACTTATATACTGCAATGTAAACACTTGGTCTACACATCCCCTACCTTACTTAAAACCTTGTTCATCTGCAATCCTGCTCTCCCTCTTACCCTTAAGCATACACTTTAGGTGGTATACTTTATAGGCCTTTTTTTTTTTTAACGAGTCGTCCGTCTCCCACCGAGGCAGGGTGACCCAAAAAGAAAGAAAATCCCCAAAAAGAAAATACTTTCATCATCCTTCAGCACTTTCACCTCATTCACACATAATCACTTTTTGCAGAGGTGCTCAGAATACAACAGTTTAGAAGTATATACGTATAAAGATACACAACATATCCCTCCAAACTGCCAATATCCCAAAACCCCTCCTCAAAGTGCAGGCATTGTACTTCCCATTTCCAGGACTCAAGTCCGGCTATATAAAATAACCTGTTTCCCTGAATCCCTTCACTAAATATTACCCTGCTCACACTCCAACAGCTCATCAGGTCCCAAATACCATTCATCTCCATTCACTCCTATCTAACACGCTCATGCACGCTTGCTGGAAGTCCAAGCCCCTGACCCACACAACCTCCTTTACCCCCTCCCTCCAATCCTTTCGAGGACGACCCCTACCCCGCCTTCCTTCCCCTACAGATTTATAAGCTCTCCATGTCATTCTACTTTGATCCATTCTCTCTAAATGACCAAACCACCCCAACAACCCCTCTTCAGCCCTCTGACTAATATTTTTATTAACTCCACACCTTCTAATTTCCACACTCCGAATTTTCTGCATAATATTTACACCACACATCGCTGCTGCATTTACCACCCAAGCTTCACACCCATATAAGAGTGTTGGTACTACTATACTTTCATACATTCCCTTCTTTGCCTCCATAGATAACGTTCTTTGTCTCCGCATATACCTCAACGCACCACTCACCTTTTTTCCCTCATCAATTCTATGATTAACCTCATCCTTCATAAATCCATCCGCCGACACGTCAACTCCCAAGTATCTGAAAACATTCACTTCTTCCTTACTCCTCCTCCCCAATTTGATATCCAGTTTTTCTTTATCTAAATCATTTGACACCCTCATCACCTTACTCTTTTCTATGTTCACTTTCAACTTTCTACCTTTACACACATTCCCAAACTCATCCACTAACCTTTGCAATTTTTCTTTAGAATCTCCCATAAGCACAGTATCATCAGCAAAAAGTAACTGTGTCAATTCCCATTTTGAATTTGATTCCCCATAATTTAATCCCATCCCTCTCCCAAACACCCTAGCATTTACTTCCTTTACAACCCCATCTATAAATATATTAAACAACCATGGTGACATTACACATCCCTGTCTAAGACCTACTTTTACCAGGAAGTAGTGTCCCTCTCTTCTACACACCCTAACCTGAGCCTCACTATCCTCATAAAAACTCTTTACAGCATTTAATAACTTACCACCTATTCCATATACTTGCAACATCTGCCACATTGCTCCTCTATCCACTCTATCATATACCTTTTCTAAATCCATAAATGCAATAAAAACTTCCCTATCTTTATCTAAATACTGTTCACATTTATTAAACAAAAATACCAACCACTCCAACACTATATCCCCCCCTGCTTTTAAAATTTCTGTCATGATCCCATCAGTTCCAGCTGCTTTACCCCCTTTCATTCTACGTAATGCCTCACGCTCCTCCCCCACACTTACATCCTGCTCTTCTTTACTCCTAAAAGATGGTATACCTCCCTGGCCAGTTCATGAAATTACTGCCTCCCATTCTTCATCGACATTTCAAAGTTCCTCAAAGTATTCTCGCCATCTACCCAATACCTCCATCTCCCCATCTACTAACTCTCCTTCTCCGTTTTTAACTGACAAATCCATTTGTTCCCTAGGTTTTCTTAACTTGTTTAACTCACTCCAAATTTTTTTCTTATTTTCATTAAAATTTCTTGACAGTGCCTCTCCCACTCTATAATTTGCTCTCCTTTTGCACTCTCTCACCACTCTCTTCACCTTTCTTTTACTCTCCATATACTCTACTCTTCTTATAACACTTCTGCTTTGTAAAAACCTCTCATAAGCTACCTTTTTCTCTTTTATCACACCCTTTACTTCATCATTCTACCAATCACTCCTCTTTCCTCCTGCACCCACCCTCCTATAACCACAAACTTCTGCCCCACATTCTAATACTCCATTTTTAAAACTATTCCAACCCTCTTCAACCCCCCCCCCACTACTCATACTTGCACCAGCCCACCTTTCTGCCAATAGTTGCTTATATCTCATTCGAACTTCCTCCTCCCTTAGTTTATATACCTTCACCTCCCTCTTACTTGTTGTTGCCATTTTCCTTTTGTCCCATCTACCTCTTACTCTAACTGCAGCTACAACTAAATAATGATCCGATATATCAGTTGCCCCTCTATAAACGTGTACATCCTGAAGCCTACCCAACAACCTTGTATCCACCAATACATAATCTAACAAACTACTTTCATTACATGCTATATCATACCTTGTATATTTATTTATCCTCTTTTTTATAAAATATGTATTACTTATTACCAAACCTCTTTCTACACATAGCTCAATTAAAGGTTCCCCATTTTCATTTACCCATGGCACCCCAAATTTACCTACTACTCCCTCCACAACATTTTTACCCTCTTTAGCATTGAAATCCCCAACCACAAGTACTCTCACACTTGGTTCAAAACTCCCCATGCATCCACTCAACAATTCCCAAAATCTCTCTCTCTACTCGACACTTCTCTCTTCTCCAGGTGCATATATGCTTACTATAACCCACTTTTCACATCCAACCTTTATTTTACTCCACATAATCATTGAATTAAAACATTTATACTCCCTCTTTTCCTGCATAGCTTATCCTTCAACATTATTGCTACTCCTTCTTTAGCTCTAACTCTATTTGAAACCCCTGACCTAATCCCATTTATTCCTCTCCACTGAAGCTCTCCCACCCCCTTCAGCTTTGTTTCACTTAAAGCCAGAACATCCAGCTTCTTCTCATTCATAACATCCACAATCATCTCTTTCTTATCATTCAAATAACATCCATGCACATTCAGACATCCCACTTTGAAAATTTTCTTATTATTCTTTTTAGTAATTATTACAGGAAAAGGGGTTACTAGCCCATTGTTCCCGGCATTTTAGTTGACTTTTACAACACGCATGGCTTACGGAGGAAAGATTCTTATTCCACTTCCCCATGAATATAAAAGGAAAAGTAATAAGAAACAAGAACTATTATGATAAAATCAAAGAAAACTCAGATGAGTGTGTTTAGATAAATGTGTACATGTATGTATAGTGTGATCTAAGTGTAAGTAGAAGTAGCAAGACATACCTGTAATCTTACATATTTATGAGAGACAAAAGACACCAGCAATCCCACCATCATGTAAAACAATTACAGGCTTTCATTTTACACTCACTTGGCAGGACGGTAATACCTCTCTGGGTGGTTGCTGTCTACCAACCTACTATTCCTTATACAGTGGACCCCCGGTTTACGATATTATTTCATTCCAGAAGTATGTTCAGGTGCCATTACTGAACAAATTTGTTCCCACAAGGAATATTGTGAATTAGATTAGTCCATTTCAGACCCCCAAACATACACGTACAAATGCACTTACATAAATACACTTACATAATTGGTCGCATTGGGAGCTGATCGTAAACCGGGGTCCAGTGTATAATTCTTACACTTTCTTTTGTCCCCTTTTCTTTATACAAGGAATTATGCATGGTCCCTGCCAATTCCTAGATACCTTTCCCCCTTCCCTTTCACACATTTATTGAACAAAAGCACCAATCATTCAAAAACTATATCACCCTCTGCTTTTAACATATGTCTTTATCCCATTAATCCCAGCTGTACTACAATTTTATTTTACCCACTGCCTTATACACCTTCCCCACACTCACATCTGGCTCTCCTTACTCCTAAAAGATGTTATACCTCCCTGGACAATGCATGAAATCACTGCCTCTCTCTCTTCATCAACATTTAACAGCTCCTCAATATACTATTCCTTTCATCTCTCCAATACCTCCATCTCCCAATCTAATAACTTCCCTCTTTTGCTTTTACCTGTTAAATCCATTTATTCCCTAGGCTTGCTCAACTTATTAATATCACTCCAAAAGTTTTTCTTATTCTCAGCAAAATTTTTTAACAGAACCTCACCCATTCCCATTTGCTCTTCTTTTACGCTCCCTCATCACTCTACCTCTCTTTTACTCTCCATATACTCCACCTTCCTCTGGAATGGTAATTTTTTCTCTCTTATCACTCTCTTTACCTCACCATTCCATCAATCATTCCTCTTCCCTCCCACACTCACCCTCCTATATCCACAAACTTCTGCTGTACACTTAACTCTGCTCCATACCTCTTCAACTTTCTCCTCATTACTTATACTCTCAATAGCTCATCTACTCCCAACAGTTGCTCATATCTTACCCTACCTACCTCCCCCTTTAATTTATAAACTTTCACTTTTCTTTTACTCACTAATGCCATACTCTTTGTACCTCTCTATTTCTAACTCTCACCGTAGCTGCAATTTAAAAAATGCATTCAAATATATAGAAGGAAAAATGCTGGTAAAAATACCATACTGTGTAGTTTATAAGGTAAATCTAAATTATAGTAGTTATTAAATATCTGCATCTTAAAAAAGTAAAGTTATAAAACATGAAACAAAATGGATTCATGAACTGAGAAATATGAATTATAAAGAATGACTTAAGATATTAAAATACAGAAGATAATAGATACATACTAAACAAAAATTTATAAAAATATGGAAAAGAATATAGTACTGTACAAGTATTTCTTGGAGCTAGCAATGTAAAAGTAACGTACAGCAATGGAATTGGAATGATATGTAAAGCCCAATGTGTGCAAAATGTTTTCACTAATAAAGATTTTCTCTCCTTCTAAGTGCCAAGAAAGCCAAATCAATATAAAATGATACTGGAAAATATTTCTTCACAGTACAGTATAACAGTCTGAATAAAATCTGAAATTATGTACCCAAACAGAAGATTTGTACAAAAAACTTAAAACACGAGGGACTTTACAAACTGTTGTTAATACAACATAATTAAAAATAGGTATTGATACAAAATATATCAGGGCTCCAAATACCAGGAATAAACTATGAACCTTACACATTAGCATACTTATTACAGTACAGAATATTGTAATTTCCATTACAGTACAGTACAGTATTAATACATCAATAAAATTTTTATGATTTATATGTTGTACCTGCTGTACTCGCCAACAATTATTTCATCACAGTCCCAACAGATATAGCTATCATTCTTCGCACTTTCTGGGATGCGTGTGAGCTGCAGGGCATGTAGAGCAGTGATCACTTCAACATTAAACTCGCCTGAGCCAAGTTTCTTGTACAAGGGTTTGCCCTCTACAGCTTCACCACAAACTACACATTCATCCGCCATTGTGTTTGCCTTCTAGAGTGGTGTTATTTTTTTTAGAGATGACACTTCTCTTGCATCTGTAAGAATATATTTATTTAGAAACATACTTAGCAATGACACACATGAACTACCTTATTCAGAAAATATATACACAAACATGAATTTTACAAAACACTGTACACAGAAAAACACTATGCATATGTAATTTTATTTAGGTACAGGTACACCTAATTACAATTATCATACATAGTTTAAAATGACTGATAAAAAAAAGTATGATAATAAATGTGGATTGATGGACTGCTGAAGTCTAACTCAAGCAAGCTGAAAGAATGTCCCCCAAGAAAGTAAGGAAATGCTGAATGAATGGATGATATTGGTAAAGTGTATACAGATTGAATTTGTAGATATAAGGAGAAGACTATAAGAAAATGAGAAGATACTATACATAGATAAAATATGGTATGAATGTTTGATGCATAAGTAGTCTCCTTGGAAAATTAATGACACACATTACAGTATGTATATAAGAACATAAAATAGGTGGAATAATAGTTTATGAAGCAGCCAAGACATTGCCATGGATAATTTGCTGGAATGATGGAAGTGTATAATAACAGTATTTTGTGATTCTATTTAGCATGAAGGATAACCTGAAACAATGTACAATCTACAGTGTAAAAAATCTTTCGTAAACATGTAATACTTCTTTTTCTTTCAACAAACTGGCTGTATCCCACTGAAGCAGGGTGGCCCAAAAAGAAAAACAAAAGTGTAGTTTTTTAAATTTAGTAATGTATGCAGAAGGGGTTACTAGCTCCTTGCTCCTGGCATTTTAGTTGCCTCTTATGACATGCATGGCTTACAGAGGAAGAATTCTGTTCCACTTCCCCATGGAGAAAGTAACAATTATTTAAACCAAAAATGTATCAGCATTATCTTCCTCCCATTTTCATTTTGGCACTTTTTCACCTTGTCTTTTTTTATAATTTTGATTTATTGAATAACTTTTCATCTTATTCCTCATCCCTGAAACAGAAAATTATCCTCACTCTACTAATGAGTGGAGCTGTAATTAACACTGTGTACATCAATATTTTCTTTGTAAAATATATATAAAAATGCAATGCTCAACAATTAAATTGATGTTGTGTAGACATATATAAATATATCTTGCAAAATAAATATCTTAACCCTTTTATTATGTAAGGTCTATGTTTTTAAAATTACAGTGGTAGTACCTTGAGTTTCGAACAGCTCCCAACTTGAACAATTATGTAAGTGTATTTTTGTAAGTGCTTTTGTAAAAAATGCTCTCAAAGTTGTTGCTGGCTACAACCCCAACTATGGTGCTAATGTGAGAATTGTGAGAATGATGTACATAGCCTATGTTAGGTAATTAATTCATTATGCTGCTCCCATGTTGATATTAGCTAGAGAAAGTTCTCTCCGACCCTTGGAGTTAATGCAAAATGAAGCTCTCAGAATTATTCTTGGTTGTCCCAAATCTACAAAGGTTCTTAATATGAGGAAGGAGCTTGGTATTTCTAGTATCAGTGATAGGATTGTTGAGATTAACACAGTACTTGGTATTAGAATGTTAAGAAATGAGCCAGACACTGTCACAATGAATCTTACCAAGTGTCTCGAAGTAAATACACACAGATCTAAATGGATTGTGAAAATGTGCAATTGCATTAAGTTTTATAACCTGCATGAACTGTATCACTGTAGACAACAGGAACATTTCACCCCTCCATGGAAGATGTGTTCATTTCATATCATATACCTGCAAGTCCCTCCCATGAAGCTCATTGCTAGTAATCCCTTCCTTAAATCACTTGTTAAAGCAACTGCTCAAGAAGAAATTTCTCTCCTAGCTGGTAGTAATAAGTTATCACAAGTTATATACACTGGTGGATCTAAACAGGAGTCTTCTGGCAGGGCTGCAGCTGCTCGTTGCCACCTCCCTAGTTAAGAACGATAATAAACTTGTTGAACTAGGCATAAGAATTAACAACTGGGCATCTACATTGCAAACTAAATTGTTTGCAATCCTAATGGCACTAAAGCTAACTTATGATACTGAGCTCCGACTCTATCATCGTTACTGATTCTATGTCATCACTGAATGCTCTTAACTCATGCTCATTGGAGAAGCCAAGTATAGATACTCAAAAATCAGGGACAAAGGAATTAATGTACAATTGCCATGGCCCCCATCACACATTGGATTACTCCTTCATGATAAAGTTGATATGTTAAGCCAAGAAGAGTACCCAGAAAGAGAATGTAGAATATAACTTTGGTATATCTGGCCCATGGCCGGGCTCAATGTAGATAAACTCTCGAAACTCTTCAAAGGTAATGGTATGTGTCTAGCATTAGGAATAATATTAGAAGTAAATGAAAATGATTGTTATAGGAATGCAGTTAGAAGCCTGGGTAGATCTATAACCCACTAAGATAACATGAACATAGATAAGTATGTTTATGGAGCAACTTGCAATGTGAACAGACTGACTGATGTTGTAGTGGCCAGGCTTAGGCTTGGTTACAAGTACTTCTGGCAGTTTGGGAGACACAGATGATGATCAAACTAAATGCAAATTATGTGATCAGGCATATTGTCACTCTCTTGAACACTATGTGCTTAATTGCCCACTTATTGAGGAATGCAGAGATAGACAGTATAATAACCTATGTGACATGTCAAGATATCTTATTAATGAAAATAAGATACCAGATATACTAAGCAAATTTCCTAAATTTGTAACAGGTAAGTGAAATATAGATATGTAGATATAAATCCATATGTACTCCTGTTAACCCTTTGGGGCCTAGTTCCTAGGCCTTTTGTGTATCCATATGCTCTTGCACTACCGTCCACAGGATGGATATGGGGTGCACAATAAACTAGCCACTTCGGGGGCAAAATCTAATCTAAATCTTTTGTAAGTGTATTTTTGGGGGTCTGAAACGGAGTAATCTAATTAACATTATTCCTTATGGGAACAAATTCGTTCGGTATCAGCACTCAAACAGCCTTCTGGAACGAATTAAATTCATAACTCTAGGTACCACTGTATAATTAACGCTTAAATGAAAAATAAGAGTACAGTGGACCCCCGGATAACGATATTTTTTCATTCCAGAAGTATGTTCAGGTGCCAGTACTGACCGAGTTTGTTCCCATAAGGAATATTGTGAAGTATATTAGTCCATTTCAGACCCCCAAACATACACGTACAAACGCACTTACATAAATACACTTACATAACTAGTCGCACTGGGAGGTGATCGTTAAGCGGGGGTCCACTGTAATTTCTAGAGTTCCAAAAACAATATACGTAACAGAAAATTATCTATAGTATAACCTAGATAGTTTTAACTGGGTTCTAATTAAAAAAGTATGAAAGAGTCCCTTAACTGAGACATGTTAACTTGTATTAGTTATTAGTCATAAAATTTAGAGGATAGACATATTAATAGCTTAACTATTATTTAATAAGCTAAAAACAACAGTCAATCACAATATACCTGGAGTATACCTGAAGAGGATTTTGGGGGTCAATGCCCCCGTGGCCCGGTCTGTGACCAGGCCTCATGGTGGATCAGGGCCTAATCAACCAGGCTGCTACTGTTGGCTGCTTGCAACCTGACGTACGAACCACAGCCCGGCTGGTCAGGTACTGACTTTAGGTGCCTGTCCAGTGCCTTCCTGAAGACAGCCAGGGGTCTACTGGTAATTCTCCTTATGTATGCTGGGATGCAGCTGAACAGTCTTGGGCCCCTGACACTGTGTTGTCTCTTATCGTGCTAGTGGCACCTGCTTTTCATTGGGGGGGATGTTGCATTGCCTGCCAAGTCTTTTGCTTTCCATAGGGAGTGATTTTTGCATGCAAGTTTGGCACTAATTAATCCCTCTAGGATTTTCCAAGTGTATATAAACATGTATCTCTCCTGCCTGCATTCCAGGAAGTACAGATTGACGAACTTTAAGCGTTCCCAGTAATTGAGGTGTTTTATCACAGTTATGTGCCGTGAAGGTTCTCTGTACATTTTCTAGGTCTGCAATTTTACCTGCCTTTAAAGGTGCTGTTAGTGTGCAGCAATATCCCAGCTTAGATAGAACAAGCAACCTGAAGAGTGTCATCATGGGCTTGACATCCCTGGTTTTGAAGGTTCTCATTATCCATCCTGTCATTTTTCTAGCAGATGTGACTGATACAATGTTGTGGTCTTTGAAGGTGAGATCCTCTGACCTTATCACTCCCAGGTCTTTTATGTTAGTTTTTTGCTCTACTGTGTAGTTTAAATTTGTTTTATACTCCAATACAGTATTAATTTCCTCACGTTTTCCATATCAGAGTAATTGAAATTTCTCATCATTGAACTTCATATTGTTTTCTGCAGCCCATTTAAAGATTTGGTTGATGTCCGCTTGGAGTCTTGCAGTGTCTTCAATGGAGGACACTGTCATGCAAATTCGGGTGTCATCTGCAAAAGAAGACATGGTGCTGTGGCTTACATCCCTATGTCAGATATGAAGATGAGGAACAGGATGGAAACAAGTATTGTGCCTTGTGGAGCAGAGTTTTTCACTGTAGCTGCCTCAGATTTTACTCTGTTTACTACTACTCTGTTCTATTTGTTAGGAAATTATAGATCCATGTACCAACTTTTCCTGTTATTCCTCTATCACACATTTTGTGTGCTATTACACCATGGTCACACTTGTCAAAGGCTTTTGCAAAGTCTGTGTATACTACATCCTGCATTTTGTCTGTCTTCTAGAGCATCCAGGACCTTGTCATAGTGGTCCAGTAGTTGGAACAGGCAGGAGCGACCTGCTCTAAACCCATGTTGCCCTGGGTTGTGTAACTGTTAGGTATCTAGATGGGTGGCAATCTTGCTTCTTAAAACCCTTCAAAGATTTTTATGATATGGGATGTTTGCACTATCGGTCTGTAGTTCTTTGTTATTACTTTACTGTTGTTTTTAGCAGCTGTGAGACAACCTCTGTGTCCATACTCCCTCTCCATAGGATGTTAAAAACACACGATAGGGGCTTATTGCAGTTCTTGATGAACAAGGAGTTCCATGAGTCTGGGCCTGGGGCAGAGTGTACGGGCATGTCATTTATCGCTTCTTCGAAGTCATTTGGCAACAGGATAATACCAAATAGGTTTGAGTCTACTAAATTCTGTGTCTCACTCACAAAAAATTAATTTAGGTCTTCGGCTCTGTCTGGTTAGCGGCTTGCTAAAAACCGAGTCATATTAGGACTCGAGTAGCTCACTCATTTCTTTGCTGTCATCTGTGTAGGACCCATCTTGTCTAAGTAGGGGCCCAATACCGGATGTCACTCTTGACTTTGATTTAGCATAAGAAAAGAAATATTTTGGGTTTATTTCAATTTCATTTATGGTTTTTAGTTCTTCCCGCATTTCTTGACTCCTGTAAGATTCCTTTAGCTTTAGTTCAATGTTTGCTATTTCTCTTACCAGTGCCTTCCTTCATATTACAGACATATTGACCTCTTTCAGACACTCTGTTATTCTTTGCCTTCACCTGTATAGAGTGCGCCTTTCTCTTTCTAGTTTACATCTTCTCTTCCTTTTCCTTAAAGGAATATGCCTTGAGCATACGTCAAGTGCCACAGAGTTAATTTGTTCCAGAAGTAGGTTTGGATCCATGTTGCTTAGGCTATCTTCCCAGTTTATATCATTTAGGACCTGACTGACTTGGTCCCACCTTATGTTTTTGTTACTGAAGTTGAATTTGGTGAAGGTTGCCTCGTGACTGATCACATTTTGTTGGTCTGGAGCCCTGCGCATACATGTCTGAACCTCTATTATGTTGTATCTGAGTATATTGTCTTTGATATGGTAATATTTCATATCAGATCATCATTGTTAGTGAAGATCAGGTCCAGTGTATTCTCCAATCATGTTGGCTCTAATATTTGCTGGTTTAAAGTGAATTTGGTGCAGAGATTTAAAGGCTAGTGTGTATGTGAATTTTCATCTGAGCTGCCTCCTTGGTTTATCTCTGCTATGGCATTATTTGCTACATTCCTCCATTTTAGGTGCCCTAGATTGAAATCCCCCAGAAGCAAGATGTTTGGGGCAGAAACTGGAAGATTTTCCAGACAGTGGTCTATTTTCAAAGGCTTGTATACAACCACAATGACCAGGTTTTGGTTCTTGAACTTTACTGCCAAGACTTCAACTACATCATTTGAGGCATTTAGTAGTTCCGAGCATATCAGTGACTGATGTACAGGCCAGCTCCCACCCTGTTGCATGTTCACTCTGTCACATCTGTATAGGTTATAACCCAGAATCTATATTTCATTGTCAAGGTAATCCTTTATGTGGGTCTCTGTGAAGCAGTCCATGAATGAAAGGTATTTTGTTGTTCGTTGTGGGCTTTAGACCCTGTATGTTTGCAAAGATGAATGTCATCGTATTGGTGGCATGAGGGGGTCTTTTTTTCCCTGGCACTAGTATCTGTTGTTTTGGAGTGGAGGCCATTGACTATGATTCCGCTCCAAAAATTATCAGAGTTGGTGTACGATTTCTGTCATTTCCTGCCAGCTTTTTTCTTTCCTGGTGCTAAAAAAAACTCTCTCTTTGGAGTGGCTGTGGCTACCCAGGTTTTCCCATGGTCTGGATGTTCTGTATCTTCTTGTTCCCTTGAGGTGATGTGCCTGACAATATAAGTTAAAGCATTGTCTTTCCTGAACTTTAGAGTGACACATTTCAGGATGGAAAAGCTTACAGGAAGGAAGCTTGCATTTTCCTGTTGTCATATGGGCATGGCATTTTCTGGGGTGGTCAAAGTTGCGCGTCCCATCTGTTTTTCCAGATATTCCATGCCTGCAGGATATGTAATGCATAGAATTTGCATAGGTCTGAGTTCTGTTTGCTTTGACAATGACAATTCTTTTTCAGTAAGCAAAGTATACAACAGTTATAAGAATTGGTGAAAAGTTAGTTACACAGATTTATTGGAATGCAGAGAGAACATTTTGTGAAGTCTTAAAATTAGCTTAAATTTTATAGTACAAAATTTTGTTGTGTGAGATTATCAGAATGTTATGCTACAAATATTATTACATGTTAACATTTTTTTTACAACATACAGTATCACTATATCATGTCATAGTTAATACTGAAATGGAGAGAAGTTGTGGTTATAACATACCTGGATATATAGTGCTGAGTTTGTATTGGGCGTAATGCTGCTTTGCTCTAAATGAACAGGTTGCTTCTGATGTACTGAATCATGTTAGTTAATCTGTGCATAATTTATACTGAATTTGAGGCATTTCTTAAAATATTTTTGAAGCAGTTCACAGATAGGGATCTTTTAGCATGTTTTAGCAGAGTTCCAGATTTTAGGGCCTCTAATTTGCATGAGTTTCTAAATAGGTTGAGTAGTACATGAGGTATATCAGAAAGAGACTTGTTTCTAATATGGCAGTAAGTAAAGGTTTTAATCCGGGAATAAAATAAATACTGACCCAAAATGAGCCTGTTTACAAATGACATTTTGCTCTAAGAAGAGCCTTATCTAGTTGGGTCACTCTACTCAAGAGTTTTATCAGCTCACTGTACTCAAGAGTTTTATCAAGCTTCTCTGCTCAGAGTTTTACCAAGTCAAATTATTTTACTCAGAGGAAAACATCATGTGCAAATAAAGGTTTACTCTGCATATATCTTTACTAAATTAGCACTTAAGAGAGGACACATGACAACTGATTGAAACATCATAATTTGTCATTTGTTCCAATCAGTTTTGTGACTTTTTTTTTTTTACCATATAAGCAAGTAAGTTTATTTAGGTACAGGTACTGACAAGTACAAGTACCATACATAGTTTAACATGTGTAAATTACCTAGGATAACCCCCCCAAAAAAATCCGAAAAAGTGACTGATTTACATTGGTAAGTCTAGTCATCCAACACTGGTACATTAAACCTGAGTAAGGCTTAATCATACCTTTGAGAATGAGACCACAAAGAAAATAAATTACATTAGGTTATGGTAATTATATTATTTGGCTTTAGTGTCATCTTAAGCTAAATGTTAATAAATTCTCACAACTGCATGACTATTAATGTGGCAAAAGCACTGTAGCAATTTAGTTCAGAAATTTGTAAGCACAAGCACAAATATATACTTAACTTTGATCCATATCACTTACTTTTCTTTGTAATTTTGCAAGATATGTTGATTTTTACCAAGAGGTTCCTGACTGAGGTTGCTGAGGCATCATCCATGAGGTGAGGCAGCTAGGTAGGCTATCCTTAGCTAGCACAACCATTCCCCTTGCCTATATGCCAAGTGGTAGTGACAACCTGCCACTTTATACACCCTAGTGGATCACTTGCCACCACTGCAGCACTAGCACTAGCAACCTACGCCCGTCCTCGCTGATATAGAGCTTAAGCTTTACATTCGTCCATGTTGGAACTCTCGTGTCCCCCCGACACAAGTGTTGTAGCTATGTCTACCTCGCTTCATAGGTCATGACAGGCGTTCCTAGTCCTGCCACACACACCGAGGGAGGAGCTAGATGTAGTGATGGTGAAGAACACCCAGGTTACATACCCCTGGAAGGAGGGAGATGAGGTTGAAGTGATGGAGAGAGACAGCCACTCCACCCCAGGGTTCCTCTCACAATAAACAAGACAGCCGCCGCCACTGTAGTAAAAACCTGCCACTATGATAGTCAGTTGCCACCCACTGCCACAGATTACCACTGTCCCCCTACAGTTACACTCATATACATCACTCCCACTCCACACTGACAGTATACACTTGTATATAAGCGATATTATGTCCGATATATGAGAATGGTATGATGGGTCACCTGATACGCACTAGGCAACACCAACTCCATCACCAATTATACCTCTTATATATCATATTTTTCATCTTCAGACTGAATCTAACGCAAACTATTAACCTAATATAAATTTCTCCTATTTTATAACTGATAACAACATAGAATATTCCTTTGTTCTTGTCTGTGTGCAATCCAGGTTTAAGAAATTATCATTCTTTGTTAGACTAATCAGACAATGTAGACTTATATACAGAATATGTAAATCATTAAAAGCAACTACATATATAAATACATTATATAAAATACTAAAACGTTTGTGAGGGTCTGAGGTATGGTAAGCAGGCACTGTAAACACTTGTATTTCCATTCACAAAAATATGAATCATTGAAAAATTATCACCCATTATAGATCAACCTGTATAGATCCTCTATACTAAATATCAATAAATGATTGTACGATCGTGTAATGTCGTGGAGAATAAAACTTTTTTTTTTAAATAAGTGCGTAGCCGGACGGTGGCCGTGGACATAATGGCGTGATAACATGATGCCGTCTACTCTCACATCAAAACATTTTTGCAAAACTATCACCTGCTCTTAGATTTCTGCATTGACTGACTGCTAACACAACGTTCAAACATATATTTACATTTTGTTAAATTAAAATGATTATTACTATTGCACGTAGTTTTAATAAAGTTATGTTAGAGCAATAACACGAGCATCGACAGCTTCCACGGCCACCGTGGTAATACTCGCCGAAATTAAATCCAAATGAGCATTATCGAAGATTTTTGTAATTTAAGTATTAATGCGATTTTTAGCAGAATATAGAAGTATTATGGGCTATAGTTTACAATTACTACTCGAAGGAAATCGCGCATTAGTTAACATTTCACCATATATACCAACTTTACACATTGCAGAATAAGTATTTCTTATGCACATTGTTATTTTGGGAGATATTAGCGAAAAAGGCATCTTCATCTTGGTCGTGTAGCACGTCGAGACAAACGTCTGATCGAATGTAAACGAAGACGTGTATACACCGATGGCGGAGTAAGGGTAGGGCGAAATTAAATATCAACACGATGGACACATGCAGAACTTGCCTGGTATGGGCCGGTGGACCTGCATCTATTACTCCACTCTAATGTTTTTATTTTTATTGATAAAGATTCGCACACACAGTAGGCTTTAACAAGTTACGAACATACCTGGGGAGAGAGGATGTGAATATATATATATATATATTATATTATATATATATATATATATATATATATATATATATATATATATATATATATTATATATATATATATGTCGTGCCGAATAGGCAGAACTTGCGATCTTGGCTTAAATAGCAACGTCATCTTGCCATATAGGACAAGTGAAAATTTGTGTATGCAATAATTTCGCCAAAATCATTCTGAACCTAGCGAAAAAATATATTTGATTGTCTTTGTTTAGTACTAAATTACTGTAATCGTATCTAAAATATATTTAGTTGTGTAGTCTAAAATAAATTGTTTTGTTATAATAGTTAGCGTAAAGTTTCTAAGTTCTTTTGTGGTGGCAAAATAATAAAAGATTTTACAATATAACAATTAAATATAAAATACATGACTTCTATCTTTAATACGTATAAGTTATTATGAAAAATTTCAGAACAGACTTAATTTCAACATGGAGTTGTTGTAATATTACCATTATTACATATTCGGCAGACATATATATATATATATATATATATATAGAAGATGAGTAAGTATAGAGAGAGAGAGAGAGAGACAGAGAGAGAGAGAGAGAGAGAGAGAGAGAGAGAGCAAATGGATTTGTCAGTTAAAAATAGGAGAGGAGAGTTATTAAATGGAGAGTTAGAGGTATTAGGAAGATGGAGGGAATATTTTGAGGAATTGTTAAATGTTGATGAAGATAGGGAAGCTGTGATTTCGTGTATAGGACAAGGAGGAAGATAAGATAAGATTTCGTTCGGATTTTTAACCCCGGAGGGTTAGCCACCCAGGATAACCCAAGAAAGTCAGTGCGTCATCGAGGACTGTCTAACTTATTTCCATTGGGGTCCTTAATCTTGTCCCCCAGGATGCGACCCACACCAGTCGACTAACACCCAGGTACCTATTTGCTGCTAGGTGAACAGGACAACAGGTGTAAGGAAACGTGTCGAAATGTTTCCACCCGCCGGGAATCGAACCCGGGCCCTCCGTGTGTGAAGCGGGAGCTTTAGCCACCAGGCCACCGGAAGAGCCAGTTGTGAGTGTGGGGGAAGTTCGTGAGGCAGTAGATAAAATGAAAGGGGGTAAGGCAGCCGGATTGATGGGATAAAGATAGAAATGTTAAAAGCAGGTGGGGATATAGTTTTGGAGTGGTTGGTGCAATTATTTAATAAATGTATGGAAGAGGGTAAGGTACCTAGGGATTGGCAGAGAGCATGCATAGTTCCTTTGTATTAAGGCAAAGGGGATAAAAGAGAGTGCAAAAATTATAGGGGGATAAGTCTGCTGAGTATACCTGGTAAAGTGTATGGTAGAGTTATTATTGAAAGAATTAAGAGTAAGACTGAGAATAGGATAGCAGATGAACAAGGAGGCTTTAGGAAAGGTAGGGGGTGTGTGGACCAGGTGTTTACAGTGAAACATATAAGTGAACAGTATTTAGATAAGGCTAAAGAGGTCTTTGTGGCATTTATGGATTTGGAAAAGGCGTATGACAGGGTGGATAGGGGGGCAATGTGGCAGATGTTGCAAGTGTATGGTGTAGGAGGTAGGTTACTGAAAGCAGTGAAGAGTTTTTACGAGGATAGTGAGGCTCAAGTTAGAGTATGTAGGAAAGAGGGAAATTATTTCCCAGTAAAAGTAGGCCTTAGACAAGGATGTGTGATTCACCGTGGTTGTTTAATATATTTATAGATGGGGTTGTAAGAGAAGTAAATGCGAGGGTCTTGGCAAGAGGCGTGGAGTTAAAAGATAAAGAATCACACACAAAGTGGAGTTGTCACAGCTGCTCTTTGCTGATGACACTGTGCTCTTGGGAGATTCTGAAGAGAAGTTGCAGAGATTGGTGGATGAATTTGGTAGGGTGTGCAAAAGAAGAAAATTAAAGGTGAATACAGGAAAGAGTAAAGTTATGAGGATAACAAAAAGATTAGGTGATGAAAGATTGAATATCAGATTGGAGGGAGAGAGTATGGAGGAGGTGAATGTATTCAGATATTTGGGAGTGGACGTGTCAGCGGATGGGTCTATGAAAGATGAGGTGAATCATAGAATTGATGAGGGGAAAAGAGTGAGTGGTGCACATAGAAGTCTGTGGAGACAAAGAACTTTGTCCTTGGAGGCAAAGAGGGGAATGTATGAGAGTATAGTTTTACCAACGCTCTTATATGGGTGTGAAGCATGGGTGATGAATGTTGCAGCGAGGAGAAGGCTGGAGGCAGTGGAGATGTCATGTCTGAGGGCAATGTGTGGTGTGAATATAATGCAGAGAATTCGTAGTTTGGAAGTTAGGAGGAGGTGCGAGATTACCAAAACTGTTGTCCAGAGGGCTGAGGAAGGGTTGTTGAGGTGGTTCGGACATGTAGAGAGAATGGAGCGAAACAGAATGACTTCAAGAGTGTATCAGTCTGTAGTGGAAGGAAGGCGGGGTAGGGGTCGGCCTAGGAAAGGTTGGAGAGAGGGGGTAAAGGAGGTTTTGTGTGCGAGGGGCTTGGACTTCCAGCAGGCATGCGTGAGCGTGTTTGATAGGAGTGAATGGAGACAAATGGTTTTTAATACTTGACGTGTTGTTGGAGTGTGAGCAAAGTAACATTTATGAAGGGGTTCAGGGAAACCGGCAGGCCGGACTTGAGTCCTGGAGATGGGAAGTACAGTGCCTGCACTCTGAAGGAGGGGTGTTAATGTTGCAGTTTAAAAACTGTAGTGTAAAGCACCCTTCTGGCAAGCAGTGATGGAGTGAATGATGGTGAAAGTTTTTCTTTTTCGGGCCACCCTGCCTTGGTGAAAATCGGCCAGTGTGATATAATATATATATATATATATATATATATATTATATATATATATATATATATTATATATATATATATTATATATATATATATATATATATATATATATATATATATATAGGGAACGTAGTAATGTGAAAAGTCAGGTGAGATATGTTGAAACTTAATTCCTAGGTACACAAGAAACAGGTCGGAAAAATTCATGGCTTGGATTCAAGAAAGACTTTCCTAGCTTGGGCCAGTAGGCCTGTTGCAGTGCTACTCTGCTGTGACCTATAGCTTCCTAGCAAGATGCTCAGCTGTGTTGCAGAAGCTGTTGCTCTGGTTAAAGATGTTTGATATGCTAATTAGTTAGGATTCCAGACTCCTGTTTCAGTGTGTCTTCTTCTTTGACAAAGAATCTTGCACCATTGTAATTGATCACTTGTTTGTGTGAGTTTCTGTGTGAAACACAGATTGTTCAGGTGGTCCATTCTGCTGGCATATTGGTGTTCAGAAATGTGTGTGAAGGTCTCTTTATGTTTCTTCCGCGTATATTTGGTCATAGTCGTAAATTGGGATACCCTTGTCATGGTTAAGACATGTTGGTGGTATTTCTTATTGGTAATATTCTTCATTTGTGGAGGCATTGATGGATATTTGGAATTTGGTGTTGGAGAAAATAATGTAGATGTGTTTAGCAATGGAGTTGTTAGGGATGACAGCCAATAAACTTACGCTTAACGTTGACAAAACCTACTACATTATGTTTGGTAGCAGAGCAGAGATGTGCAAATTAACATTAAGATCGACAACACTCTAATTGCCAGGCATAATGAGGGCAAATTCCTAGGCCTATACCTCGACAACAACCTGAACTTCAGCACCCATATCCAACACATAACCAAAAAAGTATCCAAAACGGTTGGGATCCTCTCCAAGATACGATACTACGTGCCGCAAACTGCCCTTCTCACACTATACCATTCACTTATATATCCATACCTCACATATGTTATCTGTGCTTGGGGATCAACTGCAGCAACACACCTAAAGCCATTAATAACCCAACAAAAAGCCGCAGTAAGAATAATCACTAAATCCCATCCCTGGCAACATCCCCCTCCCCACTCTTCATAGATCTAAACTTACTCCCTGTTCAGTACATCCACACTTACTACTGTGCAATCTACATCTACAGGACCTTAAATTCCAATATTAACCTTGACCTAAAACGCTTTCTTGATAGTTGTGACAGAGCCCACAGGCACAACACCAGACACAAACATCTCTATGACATTCCCCGTGTCCGACTAAACCTTTACAAAAATTCAATGTATGTCAAAGGCCCTAAAATCTGGAACACCCTACCTGAAAATTCCAAAACTGCAGACACATTCATCACCTTCAAAACTACCATCAGAAAACATCTTATCTCCCTGATACACCTGTCAACTAATAATACGAATACCACCTGGTGGTTCACACTGTGACATACTCCTACTCACGCCATTATGACCATAAACAGAAATATCAATCTCAATCTCAAAATAATGAATCTTAACTAGTCATAAGTTGGCCTGTGATACTCCAATACTGAAACTATGTATAGTGCCAAAACAAAAGCATTCACATTGCTAAACTCACAACTAGTATTTAGTCACTTAGCCATAATACCAACTTACCTCATAATATTGTAATATTTTAAACTTAGATTTAATATAAGTCTGCCCGAAATGCCTAGCCATGCAAGGTGTTCTAGTGGTACACTCTGTAATTATTATTTTACTACATGTAAACCACACAATAACCAAATTCTGTAAACTCAGCATTGTAATCCTTATAGAGAATAAACTTTGAATTGAATTGAATTGAAAAAAAAGAACAGCATTAATGTAAAACACAGGGATAGTAACCGTGAATATCAGCGCCGGGAAAGAAAGTTATTCGGATACAGATCATTTAAAAAAAATAAGAGCTTCTTTTAAGTTTCGAAGAATATTTAAATTATGTAGTTTATTAATGTTACACCCCATACCCATCCTGTGGGCGGTAGTCAAAAGATTACAGAGGTACATAATTGGTCCAGGGACTGGACTCCAAAGTTTTGATAGCTGAGCAAGTTACAGAGGTAATGAATTCACAATTTACAAAGGTAATGAACTCACAAATTACAAAGGTAATGAACTCCGGGTAGGTCTAGTCACAATCATGACAAGTTACAAAGGTATTTACAGATTACAGAGGTACGTAATGGATCCAGGGACTGGGCCCCAAAGTTTGGATGGCTGAACTAGGTACAAGGTAATGAACTCACAAGTTACAAAGGTAATGAATACTGTAAGAATGGTTACTTACGTTTATACATGGCTACAATCATGAACAAATTATAGTGTAATGAGCAATTCACACTTCCACACCCGGTCACAAGAACAGTTCTTTTATATAGTGAATTATGTAGGGATGAACCTAGGTTCCTTGACAATAAACTCGATAAAAACAAACTTGAATGAAGCTTGAGAGACAGAGGGCATAATGAAGACGCAACAGACGCCAGGGTTGCGTCATCTTGCGTCATTGATCTGCTGCCGCTGGTTCCTCGACACGTTCACACGTGTTGGGACCCAGGCAGGTGTGAACCACTGTCGTTAAGATATTTTGACATTTCCTGAGCATTTGTGAGAGAATGTCTCCGAATTCATCAGTTTTTCTAACATTTTAACATATAATAACGCAGGGTGTGACAGTAGCTCCCCTGGCAAAGTTTACAGTTACCTATGTAACATTAGCTGGTGGTGGAAACTCCAAGATTATTTAAGGTACATAAGGAAACTCCAAGAGGTTCCTGGAGGTCAACACTGCTCAGCTTCGATTGGGCTGCAGGATTATTATTATTATAATCAAAGGGGAAGCGCTAAACCCGGAGGATTATACAGCGCCTTGGGGGGGATGTGGAAGACATTCAGGCTTAATTCGGGGAACTGGAGCACAGATCCAATTCCCTAAATCAAGAGCCCCTCACCAACATCAAGGAACCTATCCCCCTCAAGGAAGGTTCCTTGATGTTGGTGAGGGGCTCTTGATTTAGGGAATTGGATCTGTGCTCCAGTTCCCCGAATTAAGCCTGAATGCCTTCCACATCCCCCCCCCAGGCGCTGTATAATCCTCCGGGTTTAGCGCTTCCCCTTTGATTATAATAATGATAATCCTGCAGCCCAATCGAAGCTGAGCAGTGTTGACCTCCAGGAATGCTGATCTTGTTGGATGTGCGCTAGACATGTGGCTCTCCTTGCATGAGCTGTATAGCCCTTGTGGCTTAGCGCTTCTTTTTTATTATAATAATAATAATAATCTCCTTGCATGATAAAATGATGATAGATGGGGTGACTAGTGCCAAACTTCCTCTGCATCAAGTCACTGAAGTTCAGTTAAGAACCTAAAGTAGTATGCCTCTACTTTCTCAAAAAAAAATCCTGTATAGAACTCTATCATAGGCCTTACTGAAGTCAATATACACGATATCATATTCGTTATTAAGATCTACACCTCAAATCCCTTAGTGAAAAAAGTTAGGAAATTCGTAAGACAGGAACGCCCCATTAGTAAGTTAATATTATTATTAAAGATTCGCCGGTAATCGGCCGGCCCGGGCCTTTTCCAAGTGGTGGCCCGGCCTTGGCTCCCTGTCTAGGGACTGTTTAAGACTTAAGTCTCCCATGAGAGGAGGCACAAGGACCTCATCATCTTTGGGACCAACTGTCCCCAGGCCTAACCGCAAGCTAGGCCTCTCTGGTCTGCCATCCCTGTCCCAGGGGAGCTAATGGGAATGACAGGCTTGTGAGCTGCTATCGTAAGGGTTCTTAAATGGAGATATCGTAGGTTGAAGGTAGACACACTTGCTGGATGGTAACTTATATTGTCAGACTGAGACGATGAGGGATGGAGCCCGCTGCCTTGCCTGTCTGCTGAATGGTCTGCCGCCGAGTGAGTGCGGAGCAGAGGTATGAGCCTACACATGTGCATCCCGTGACGTCACACAAAGCCACAGGCCTACAAGGGATTTCGTATCTAAAGCACATGGATGATACTAATATGCTATGCTATATAATACAGGGAATACAGGGATCAGCAACTATGCTGACACTGCAAGCTCCGGATCAGGCACCTACCCTACCCTAGAAGGGCTGGGCATGGTGTCGATCTAGTAAGTTTTTTTTACAGTAAGTTTTTTTTTAAGTTTATTCAGGTAAAAAAAAAATCTAGGTATAGGTACACATAAATACAGTTACATAAATGATCATGTATGGCAGCATATATGAAAATTACTTTGGATAACCCCCAAAAAAAGTTAGACTGACCTATTTCCACAGGGGCCTTTGTAATATCTTATTTAAACCTTAAAAGTTAAAAAAGGTAAAACAGTGCTGAGATTTGATCAAATTATCTTGGAAGGCGACTTCGAATAGCTTCGGCAGTTACTCCACTCAAGGGAGGTTCCTTGATGCTGGTGAGGAGCTCTTGATCTAGGGAATTGGATCTGTGCTCCAGCTCCCTGAATTGAGCCTGAATCCCTTCCATCCCCCCCACATGCGCTGTACAACCCTAAGGGTTTAGCGCTTCCCTGTGATTATAATAATAATAATAATAATAATAATAATAATAATAATAATAATAATAATAATTCGGCAGTTGCTGATTCCCTCAGTTCTCCCACAATGGAGGTTTGGCTAATTGGTCTATAATTCGAAGCTAACAAGTCTGTCTCCCTCTTGGTAGACAGGTACCACGTTTCCCATTTTCATTTATCTGGCACTATACCTGTTTGTAGTGATATGTCGAAAAGACTAGATAATGGTTTGCTAAATTCTTCCGTACATTCCTCTATAAATTACACACATTGGGCGTGTTTCTTTCCACCTGTTGTCTATGTTTCCCATCAGTAAAATGGGTACCTGGGTGTTAGTCGACTGGTGTGGGTCGCATCCTGGGACAGTGACCTAATTTACCCGAAATGTTCAGCATAACAAGGGGCTTTCTATATAGTAGTGTGTTACTGATGTCAGCTAGGCCTGTATACCATGTACATGTATTTGTAGTAAATAAATATATTTTATTATTATTATTATTATTATTATTATTATTATTATTATTATTATTATTATTATCTATAAATTACGTGCGTAATCAGTCATTAATGACTGATCGTGGGTAATTTATTTTCGTCCTGGCCTACATAATTTTTGATTTCTGGAAATTCGCTAGTATCTTCCTGCATAAAAACTGAGGAAAGAAGTGTTGAAAACTGTACACATTTCTTTATCACTGACAGTAAGCTGGTCTGAACAACTTTTACGTGGTTCTATCTTCACCTTAATCTTACTCCTATATACTTGAAAGAAACCTTTTGGATTGGTCTTTTATTCTGGTGTGACTTTAATTTCATAATATCTTTTGGCTTTTCTTATTCTTTTCCTTTATTTTTCTCTTCAATTAAATATATTGATTAAGTGTCCCCTCTCTTCTGACCTATGTGATGTTTTAATCTATTGTTTATCTATTAAGGCTATTTTTGTTTGATCTAATTTCCGTATCTGGAACATATGTTGCCTGGGCAGCTTGAAGTGTGCTTTGCAAAACGTCATATTGGTGATCATCTCTACCTACCTGCTTCACAGCATAATCACCTATCAGATCGCACAGGTCCGCTACACCCAGATAATCCCTCAGCCTCACAAAATCGGCTGAACGAAAATTAAAGACCTTGCCTTGAGTGTAGTAACTCCATGATATATTGGAACAGTGATTTGTGATCGGCTTCCTCAAACTTATTATTAACCTCAAGATTGTTAATTAGTTGAAGTTCTTTTCGAATTCCTACATTCCCCCCTCGAGGGAGGAGGCTGGTTGTTGCCGGTGAAAGGCCCTCCCTTTCCTCGGATCAGACCCGATTACTTTCCATTCCACAGTGGCTGTATGACCCGTACAGACTTAACACTTACCGTGAAAACAATAGTAATCAATGAGAGGAAAATGAGCAGTAGAGTAGTTCATTCATTTCTCTCGGGAATGTTGGACAACGGACGAATGTGCAGGTTTAGTGTTGAAAATACACATTCACGGCAAGTGCTTATCCAGCTGGGGGTCACAGAGCAACATAGTATTAATACTGCAGTCAAGACTATTGACGCTTTTAATCATGTGATGATTACGGATTTTAGACATGTGATGATTACGTGTTTTAATCATGTGATGATTACGGATTTTAGACATGTGATGATTACGGATTTTAATCATGTGATGATTACGGGTTTTAGTCATGTGATGATTACGGATTTTAATCATGTGATGATTACGGGTTTTAATTATGTGATGACCCTGACACTGATCCAGGATGGTGTTATGAGACCCACCCCTCACACTGAATTATCAGTAAGTGTCAGTTAGTCAGTAAGTAAATACGTAAGTAAATTATTATTTATGCTTTGGTACATAACATACGACTGATTACCTCAATCTCCTCCTCTTCTTGCACCTCTCTGCTTTGTATTGGACTGATGAAGCCACTGTGTGGCGAAACGTTTCCTAAATAAAGATTCCCATATGGTGCATAAGTGTCTCAATCTTCAACATATAGAGGTTAAAAGACAGTACACATAGGCGGAGAGTGAGGTGTGAGTGACGCATGGTGACCTGAAGAATGTCATATTGGGATGAGGACTGGTAGGCGAGGAGATCATGCGACTCCTGTGTTGCTGGGTAGGTGATGCTTTGCCTGGTTGAGTATCATGTATATGTACTAGTGTTTTAGAAATTTTATAGTTTCCAGTGTTACGTTCTGTTGTGTCGGTGACGGCGATTAGCGAGGCTTCTAGACACCGTCGGCGTCTAAGGTCTTGTTCGGTGAGAACGAGTCGTGCCTAATCCCAGTTCATCAGATGCCTCGTGGAGTCCTCTACCTGGAGTTTACCTGGAGGGAGTTCCGGGGGTCAACGCCCCCGCGGCCCGGTCTGTGACCAGGCCTCATGGTGGATCAGAGCCTGATCAACCAGGCTGTTACTGCTGGCTGCACGCAAACCAATGTACGAGCCACAGCCCGGCTGGTCAGGAACCGACTTTAGGTGCTTGTCTAGTGCCTGCTTGAAGACTGCCAGGGGTCTGTTGGTAATCCCCCTCATGTATGCTGGGAGGCAGTTGAACAGTCTCGGGCCCCTGACACTTATTGTATGGTCTCTTAACGTGCTAGTGACACCCCTGCTTTTCATTGGGGGGATGTTGCATCGTCTGCCAAGTCATTTGCTTTCGTAGTGAGTGATTTTCGTGTGCAAGTTCGGTACTAGTCCCTCTAGGATTTTCCAGGTGTATATAATCATGTATCTCTCCCGCCTGCGTTCCAGGGAATACAAGTTTAGGAAACCTCAAGCGCTCCCAGTAATTGAGGTGTTTTATCTCCGTTATGCGCGCCGTGAAGGTTCTCTGTACATTTTCTAGGTCAGCAATTTCACCTGCCTTGAAAGGTGCTGTTAGTGTGCAGCAATATTCCAGCCTAGATAGAACAAGTGACCTGAAGAGTGTCATCATGGGCTTGGCCTCCTAGTTTTGAAGGTTCTCATTATCCATCCTGTCATTTTTCTAGCAGATGCGATTGATACAATGTTATGGTCCATGAAGGTGAGATCGTCCGACATGATCACTCCCAGATCTTTGACGTTGGTGTTTCGCTCTATTTTGTGGCCAGAATTTGTTTTGTACTCTGATGAAGATTTAATTTCCTCGTGTTTACCATATCTGAGTAATTGAAATTTCTCATCGTTGAACTTCATATTGTTTTCTGCAACCCACTGAAAGATTTGGTTGATGTCCGCCTGGAGCCTTGCAGTGTCTGCAATGGAAGACACTGTCGTGCAGATTCGGGTGTTATCTGCAATGGAAGACACGGTGCTGTGGCTGACATCCTTGTCTACGTCGGATATGAGGATGAGGAACAAGATAGGAGCGAGTACTGTGCCTTGTGGAACAGAGCTTTTCACCGTAGCTGCCTCGGACTTTACTCTGTTGACGACTACTCTCTGTGTTCTGTTAGTGAGGAAATTATAGATCCATCGACCGACTTTTCCTGTTATTCCTTTAGCGCGCATTTTGTGCGCTATTACGCCATGGTCACACTTGTCGAAGGCTTTTGCAAAGTCTGTATATATTACATCTGCATCGGTGTGGAATGTGAAAATTGGCGCGGCTGTGTTTGTTCGGCACCCAATTATGTGTTCGTGACCAGATGCTAAAATTTGGCAAATTTTTTGGTCGTGAACCGATTTGTTCGTGTTCGGAAATGTTCGTGACCAAAGGTTTCACTGTACTTATAGAAATAAAGATATTATATTATTATTATTATTATTATACCCGGAATCCTGCGGGCGGTAGTCAAAAAGATTACAGAGGTACATAATGGGTCCAGGGACTGGGCCCCAAAGTTTTGATAGTTGAACAAGTTACAAAGGTAATGAACCATTCACACGTCCACACCCGATTATTACTGCAATGAGTTATTAATGCAAAAATTAGCTTTATTTACAGTGAGCAATCATGGTATTTTTCCAGAATAGTTTGTAATACTGTATACCACTGGATAAAATACTTTGACATATCTTGAACATTTCTGAGTGAGTTGTCTTTGAATTCATTATTTATATTATATTTATTATATTATATATATATATATATATATATATATATATATATATATATATATATATATATATATATATATATATATATATATATATATATATATATAATATATATATATATATATATAATTTTTATATTAATTCGAAAATAAAAACGGCAATTAAATAACATTGTTTATGAAAAATAAGGAAAAATGAGAAGCGTATTTCTAATGTTGATTCCATTTGATAAAACGTATTTTTTTATTCTTT
Organism: Cherax quadricarinatus; assembly: GCF_026875155.1. Taxonomy (NCBI): domain Eukaryota; kingdom Metazoa; phylum Arthropoda; class Malacostraca; order Decapoda; family Parastacidae; genus Cherax; species Cherax quadricarinatus. Next base: position 7,403,390 of record NC_069440.1, on the reverse strand, counting down.
CATTGAATATTAGAACACACAAATGGCTTCATTGGTTAGAGGAGTAATAAACCATGTGATTACAAAGGCTGAGAATTGCTGTCGAGGCTAATTTTTAAAAGTTAATTCAACACACAATTATGAAATATTTTTTCCCGCGCTGGACAACATGGCGGGTGGGTGCAGGTGTTGCTCTGTCTCACACACAAATTACCTCTTATTACACGTTGTTACACTCTCAGTACCTTGTCTTTATACTTAATTTGCATTATAGGTCACAGGAAAGATAGTGAGAACACTGCATGGCGGAGTTAAGTAGTGTAAAAAGTGTATTTAGTGATAAGTTGACCTGAGTGGACCAGCATTTGCTGACCCGCCTTTTAAAATGTTGTTTATATTGGATAAAATTATAATATACCTTCCATCAAGGGGGGTTTGCTTTAATGTTGGTGAAGGGCTTTTGATCCAGTGAATGAGAACTATCCTCCCCCTCCATCCCTTTCTTTTGAACGAATCCTATTGCCTTTCATCCCTCTTATTCTGCAAGTGCTGTGTGACCCCTGCGGTTTTGATGCTCCCCAGAAATGTAATAATTATTACATGGTTTTCCTGTGATCGGGTTTGGTAATTATGGGTGAATGTTTCTGGTGAAGGCTCTGACACCCGGCTGGACGAGCCGTGTGTCTGCCGGAAATATTTGGGGTCTATATAAGTCTTTCTCAACTTAATAAATTAAAAAGTTTTAGTTTATGACAGTTAAAGAGGGCAACAGTTTACGATAATTAAAAAGGGCAACAGTTTTAACTTTTAGGTTGAAATATCAAGATATTACAAAGACCCTAATGGAAATAAGTCACTTGACTTTTTTGGGTTATCCTAAATAATAATAATACTATGTATGATAATTTACTTATGTGTACCTGTGCCTAAATAAAATTACAATAATTAAAAAGGGCCACAGTTTATGATAAAAAGGGTTAGTTTATGATAATTAAAAAGGGATGCAGTTTACAATAATTAATAAGGACTTCAGTTTATGGCTTAGTTTATGACAGTAAGATTGTTAGGTTAGTTTAAGTTTGGCTAACAATGTTTCTTGATATTAGTCTACATTTTATACCACTTACACAGCTGTAAAACCAACTTGATATTTTATTAATCAGACTTAAAAGTAATGATTGAAATCTGCCAATTAGCAGTTGTTTGCCATTATCTTAAAGATAATAAATCAAACTTCATAATTGCTTTGGCTCTGTTAGCTTTTAAAAAATTCCAGTCCCATTTGAGTACACCACTCATGGAAGTTCCTTGATGCTGGTGAGGGGCTCTTGATCCAAGGAATTCCTCTTCCTTGGATTGAATCGGATTGCCTTTTATTCTTCAAACATTGTATGACTCCTACGGGTTAATGCTACTTCCTAAATAATAATTATAATGATCCGACAATTATTTTTTATATTTATTTATGCATTTTTATTTTTTATTAACCACAATACAAGGATCTATTTTAAGAGAGCACCTCAGCCTACAGAGAGAGAGAGAGAGAGAGTAATCCTGTGATCTGTTGGACATTTCCTTCAGTAGTTTTCCCATTGACTGATAAGTTTAGTATTGCAGTTGCTGTCAAGAGTTACAAGTTAATATAGTTCATAATAATATCCCCAGCTGATCTCCACTTATGTATTCAGGCTCAATGCAAGCAATGTAGAAATTTAAAACAGTAGTCTGTAAAACAGCTGTGCATGTAACCTAAGTAAAGCATATTGTTAAGCATTTTATGCTTTAATGCATAGAACAAGTAAATTACTGGTTTTTTATTTCATTCCAATTTAGTTAGCATACTTGACATTGGTCATTGCATTTTAAAGGTAAGTTATTCATTTACATATGTAATAGCTCTAAGTATAGGCTCTACAATTGTCTTTATGCAGTACATATAGTATTTGTATTTCATGTACAGTGGTATCTTGACTTACGAGTGCCCCAACTTATGAGTTTTCCAAGTTACGAGCCGTCACTCGGTCGATTTTTTGCTTTGAGTTGCGAACCAAAATCCGAGTTACGAGTGAGCTTCAGATATGCCGCCACTAGTTAGTGCAGCGAATGCCACAACATCAACCCAGCATCCCATGTCTCACTCATTCATTGCACGTGGTTACCTCGCCATGGAAGTATCTCTCTCGTGTTGTGCATGCGTTTTGTGCTTTTAAGTTCAGCGATAAAGTGTAGCATTAAGAGTGTAGCAAGTAACTTAAGCAATTAAGTGATAGAGTTTGACGAATGAAAGTGACCAAAAAAGCACGAAACGAACTGAACTCCTCCAATCTCCCTGCCTATCTTTTCCACCCTCCACCTCCTGCCAGCCCAAGTCGTCTGATCTGGAGTTTACCTGGAGAGAGTTCTGGGAGTCAACGTCCCCGCGACCTGGTCTGTGACCAGGCCTCATGGTGGATCAGGGCCTGATCAACCAGGCTGTTATTGCTGGCTGCATGCAATCCAACGTACGAACCACAGCGAGGCTGGTCAGGTACTGACTTTAGGTGCTTGTCTAGTGCCTGCTTGAAGACAGCCAGGGGTCTATTGGTAATCCCCCTTATGTATGTTGGGAGGCTGTTGAACAGTCTTGGGCCCCTGATACTTATTGTGTTGTCTCTTAACGTCCTAGTGACACCCCTGCTTTTCATTGGAGGGAAGTTGCATCGTCTGCCGAGTCTTTTGCTTTCGTAGTGAGTGATTTTCGTGTGCAACCTTGGTACTAGTTCCTCTAGGATTTTCCAGGTGTATATAATCATGTATCTCTCCCGCCTGCACTTCAGGGAGTACAGGTTCAGGAACTTCAAGTGCTCCCAGTAATCAAGGTGTTTTATCTCAGTTATGTGTGCTGTGAAGGTTCTCTGTACATTTTCTAGGTCAGCAATTTCACCTGCCTTGAAAGGTGCTGTTAGTGTGCAGCAATATTCCAGCCTAGGTAGAACAAGTGACCTGAAGGGTATCATCATGGGCTTGGCATCCCTACTTTTGAAGGTTCTAATTATCCATCCTGTCATTTTTCTAGCAGATGCGATTGATACAATGTTATGGTCCTTGAAGGCGAGATCCTCCGACATGATCACTCCCAGGTCTTTAACATTAGTTTTTTCACTTTATCGTGTGGTTGGAATTTGTTTTATACTCTGGTGACATTTTAATTTCCTCACGTTTACCATATTGGAGTAAATGAAATTTCTTATCATTGAACTTCATATTGTTTTCTGCAGCCCATTGAAAGATTTGGTTGATGTCCGCCTGGAGCCTTGCAGTGTCTGCAATGGAAGACACTTGTCACGCAGATTCGGGTGTTATCTGCAAAGGAAGACACGGTGCTGTGGCTTACATCCCTGTCTATGTCAGATATGAGGATGAGGAACAAGATGGGAGTGAGTACTGTGCCTTGCGGAACAGAGCTTTTCACTGTAGCCACCTCAGACTTTACTCTGTTGACTACTACTCTTTGTGTTCTGTTTGTGAGGAAATTATAGATCCATCTCCCAACTTTTCCAGTTATTCCTTTAGCACGCATTTTGTGCGCTATTACGCCGTGGTGACACTTGTCGAAGGCTTTTGCAAAGTCTGTGTATATTACATCTGCATTCTTTTTGTCTTCTAGTGCATCTAGGAACTTGTCGTAGTGATCCAGTAGTTGGGACAGACAGGAGCGACCTACTCTAAACCCATGCTGCCCTGGGTTGTGTAATTGATGGGTATCTAGACTGGTGGCGATCCTGCTTCAAAGGACCCTTTCAAAGTTTTTTATGATATGGGATGTTAGCGCTATCGGCATGTAGTTCTTTGCTATTGCTTTGCTGCCCCATTTTTGGAATGGGGCTATGTCTGTTGTTTTTAGTAAATACACTTTATAAAACCAGTTTATTTCTTTGCATTCTCTTTTATTATACTTTTATTCAATATTTCTTATTTATAAATACATTTTTCTTATTTAAAAACCCATAACCAAAAAATTAGGGTGGTTTTTTGGGGGCTGGAATGGATTAATGTCATTTCAGTTAATTTTAGTGAGGAAAATTGATTTGATATATGAGCAAATTGAGTTACGAGCTCGGTCATGGAACGAATTAAACTCGTAAGTCAAGGTACTACTGTAATTATGTACAATATTCCATCATTGTGCAGTTCTCCATTTAAATTTATTTTGATGCTGTATGATTTTGAGGTCTTCCAATATTTGTTTAGCTGTTAAGAAATGTAGAAACATGTATACTGCTGCTCTGTTTCATATTGAGTAGAGGTTTTTAAACATATGGTAATCTATCAACATGCCATTCCTCAAAGGGACTCCTCAATGTTCACAAATCCACTGCAAATGTATATAATTTCATGAATTTACATCATGGTGAATCCCATTGATTTTGGGTAGTGACTGTACTTTGTGTGTGTTGTGAAAGTGACTTTTTGAAGTATGTACATACTTTACTGTGTGTATGTGTACTCGCCTGTTTGTGGTTGCAGGGGTCGAGTCATAGCTCCTGGGTCAAGTCATAGCTCCTATGCGTGTGTGTGTGTGTGTGTATTGAAAAGGTGGTTGCTTTATTACAGTTTTTGGAGTTTGCTGTATCTTTGTGTTGTTCAAACCCTGCCAATGGTAATGCTGTAATCTAAAACAAGAACAACTTATTAAAAGCTTGTAGATTACTCGTGTAGAAACTAATATATACATGTATTTGAATGCTCACAATATTTATTTCATTACAGGTGTGTCAGGAATAGCCAAGAGCTCTCTCCAGTACTATGTCATTGATAGTAATGAAGCCCTGGAGTTCAAACTAGGTAAGAATTTAAGTTTAGTCATGATATTATTGCATTTGATAAAAACAGAGTAATATGCTTTATGAAATAGTATTTATGTAGAACTTATTGATACTGTATTAAAAGTGCTGGCATCATAAAAATAAATTTCTAAAAATTTCTAATAGTTGTATCACACTACCTCTTCTACTCTTGTATGAAATTGTCTTATTTTCTCTGTCAGTAGTACAACGCCAGGATATCTCCGTATTTATTTGTAATATTTTATGAATGTATGTGTAGTTTAGTGGTAGTGTTTGCCCTATAGCTGGAAGGACTTGATTCAGTCCCTAGGTGAAGTGAGAAGTATGGGTAAGTCTTTCTACACCTGCCCCTGTTCACCTGGTAATATAATAGATATACTCTCTCATACATAGAAGTTAGTCAGCTGTTGTAGATCTTACTAGGGGAGAGAACCTAAAAGCAATCAAATGTAAAGACCACACTGCTTGGCTTTCTTAAATTACCTTTGGTTAACCCTCAGGGGTTAATAATTCTAAGAAATTTGTTGTCTCCTTCATATACTTTTTCCCTCATCTTCCAGTATAAGAGCAATTGCTGTTCACAAACTTTAATGCATTTTGTTGTAGGTTTTATAACATTTTAAGATTCTTTGATCAGGTTTCCAGTAGCTGTTTATATTGGCTAACCTAGTAACTGCCACTGATATTCTGTTTCCTATTCTTCGATTCCTGCCCAGTTTCATTACCTCGTATATTCATTGGTTGACCTCGAATAGCCACTCATTCTTTTTGGGTCTTGCTGCAGTCTTGTTCCAGTCCTCATGCTTTGTTGGCAAACAGTATGGAGAATCCTAATCCCACTAGCTGGTAATTTACATTTTTTAAGAACTGTATGCTACTTAAGACTGATCCTTGGGACTCCACCAGATGCATTTACGCATTAAGACATTTTGTCTCCTGTAGCAGTTTTGATTTTTGTTCAACTGGTATGCCTTAATCCATGAGATTACTCAGGTTGACTCCCTTATATGTTCAGAGTACTATGTTGATAACCTACAGGAAATCTTGTAATATACGTACACTCTGCCCTTTATTTTCTTTCCTGCATGAATGTTGTTATCGTGTCATTTACCTTTATTAGGTTTGAGGCAGGACTTGACATTCCTGAAATTGTCCTATCTGATGAAGTAAATAATCTCGTGGTGTTTCAAAAGAGTACCTATTCTCCAGGAGTTCCAATAATCTCCATATCTTAGCTTTACTTGTAACTTTCACCAATTTCCAAGGCATCTGGCAATTCTCATCTAAAGTGTTTTATGTAAAGGTTTGGGTACATGGCTTTCCCATAGCTTTAGGTTCTCCTTTGTGTCCATGGATGGTGATGTATATAGTAGTATCATGAGTTTCATTGTGTTGGATTTCCTATGGGGTCTCATTACTTGCTTAATTTTTTTTTCCTTCTTGTAATGGTTTGTCATTATTTTTGGCACTGGCTCTTGCATATGAAGACTCTGTTGAATCTTTATTTTAACCTCAACAAGTAGATCTTCATCTTCATTTATTTATTTGGCCATTTTCCTCTTTGTTTTGTTTGTTAGGCTTAAAGAGTCTTTTGACTTCACAAGGCCTATTAAGGTTCTTGTTTCATAATACTGTAATAATCATTTTAGGCTTTCCTGCATAGCTCATTTTTTTTTATTAGACCTCAGTCTACATTTTCTTATTTTCAGAATATTTTTGGTCTTCTTTGTGAGTGTAAGGTACTTCCATAAATAATGTGGTCAAGCATATTACAGGTAATTATTTATATTGCAGTACGATCTGTTGCTGACATTGATGATGACGAGTTGGTATTCAAACCTGACATGTCTCACCAGATATATGGAGACAGGTGAGCCTGTTATTTGACATTCATTTATATAATACATCCATCCTCTATAGATTTAAAAAAAAAAAAAATCTTATTTTACGAACTTGTGATTAGCAAACCTCTCGTGATAAAAAATTCTTTAGAAAAAAAAGTACTTAGGAGTTAGCCAAATTTTTATTAGGAAATAGTTTGCTTCATACCTATACGTATAAGGTTCACCAGCACTTGGGGAAAGGGGATGGTCATAAATCCACACATTGACTCTTCAAGTTAATTTTTGTTAACAGGCTTGTTAATGTCATTATATCTTGTATAGAAAAATGGTGCACTGAATTTTAAGATGTACTTTTTGTTTAACCTATTTCCTACTAATATTCTTTTATAGTACAGTACTGTTTTATAATTTAGAGGCAAATACCAGCAAGGGTTCAGTTTGGTTCCAAGAATTAGCAAGGTTACATTTAGTAAAGTACTGGTTTAAATTTATATTGTGGCATAGCAAACAGACTTATAATGTATGTATGGCAACCAACAAATAAACACTTGCAACTGTGCATAGCCAACTTAAAATATTCCCAGTAGATTGGAGCATGAGCACTTTTATTTTAAATTTTTTTCTACTAGTGTTGGCCAAGAGAGCAAACATTACACACTGGGTTGGCAGATTACATAACCATGGGAAAGCATTCATTGGGGTTTGTCTGTACAGCTAAATATACTGTAGTATATATTGTTAAAATCTCCATGGGGAAGTGGAACAGAATTCTTCCTCCGTAAGCCATGCGTGTCGTAAGAGGCGACTAAAATGCCGGGAGAAAGGGACTAGTAACCCCTTCTCCTGTATACATTACTAAATTTGAAAGGAGAAACTTTCGTTTTTCCTCTTGGGCCACCCTACCTCGGTGGGATACGGCTGGTACGTTGAAAGAAAGAAGAAGAATATTGTTAAAAAGAGTAAATAAACAATACTGTTATTGGAGTAAAGTTTGTTGTTCATTATTGCAGTGAACAAATATTTGGGTACAGTGGGCTTCGTGTCAAGCTGTATTACAGCGCAAGCCGTCTCACAACATACCTCGCCCACACTTTCGTAGAGAAGGTTGATCCTGAAAAGTTTGAGGGTGTTGAGGTATGTATTTTGTAAGGCTGTCTGCATTTTTTTATCACAATTTGCTGTTTGCAGAATGCATCAGAACCAGTTGAACTTATTGTATATCATTTATGTTGTGTTCATTACAGAGAATGATTAGATGTATCCATGATAAACGAATCTGTTTTCATTTACTGTTAATGATTTCTAAATTTTTGGTACTAGTAATCTGTTGTATGCATAGTAAACCTTGATACCTTGTTTATTTGTTAAAAGTACTGTGCAGATACCAAATAGAAATACTAATGATATTTGGTTTTCTGTCACACTTCTGCAATTGGTATGGTTGAAATTGATAGTTTTTCTAAATTAATTAGTTTATATAAATTACATAGGTGAAATGTATTGTCAGATTATATTTAAAATTTTCCTTGAAATCACTTAGTCCCTAAAATTGTTTTAATTGAAGAGCTAAATAACATTACTAAAACAACTTTCTATTGATCTGTTATCCTCATTTTTCCCATGCAAACAAACAACTTAACCTGACCAACCTTATAGTATTTTATATACATATATGTATTAATATTGAAACTAAACCAGAAGTAAATTTTCCTAGTACTGGCTAGTAAATTATACATATAAGGTCTGTAATACAAATTTTTGTAGTCTACATTATTTTTGTACCTTGTGTATATAGAGAAGGTTGATTAGTTGAAGTTAGGTTGGATGACAAAAAGAAAATTGATGCTAGACCATGACAAGTCTGTAAAATTAATTTTCAGCCAGATGAAGTTATAAAGCCAATAGCAGAGCGAATCCCACCAGGATACCTGACAAACTTGAGTGATTTCTCTGCAGCACTACAGAAGGATGCCTCTTTCAAACCATTTGGGGAAATGAAGCGAAGATTTAAAATACAGTTGGGTAAGTTTGAGCGAATTATGCAAGTGTGAAGGAGGGTGATCTTCTCTTGGGGATTTGATGAGCTGTTGAATTCTGAGCATAGTAATATCCTTAAAAAAGAGTTTCAGGGAAATGGGTTAGCTAGACCTGGGATTTGGAGATAGGAAGTGCTATAGAGTATTTGCGTGTTGAAAGTACGTAATGGAAATGATGAAATATAATTGAGTCATGAACAAATGATGATGTTTCTTCTCTTCTGTAAAGACAGCTAAAAAGCAAGGTTAACCTTCCTGGATGGAGAATTTTTTTTTTTTTTTTGAATATTCTTAAAAGAAACCACAAATTTTTGTATTACATTATATGACACCTTGTTTTTTATATACAAAAAGATTCAGTTTCTTCATGGGGAAGTGGAGAGTCATCCTTTCACTGGAAGCCATGTGTGTTGTAAGAGGTGACAAAAATGCCAGGAGCAAGGGGGCTAGTAACTCCTTCTCCTATATAAATTATTAAATGTAAAAAGAAGAAAAGCTCACTTATTTTTCAGGTCACCCTGCCTCAGTGGGAAATGCCTGGTGTGTTAAAAAAAAATCTTGATAATTATGCAAATCAACTAATGCATCATTTATGAATCAGTATTTGAGATAGCTTCTTTCATATTGCCCCTCCATAAAATATGTATACAGTGGACCCCCGCTTAACGATCACCTCCAAATGCGACCAATTATGTAAGTGTATTTATGTAAGTGCGTTTGTACGTGTATGTTTGGGGGTCTGAAATGGACTAATCTACTTCACAATATTCCTTATGGGAAAAAATTCGATCAGTACTGGCACCTGAACATACTACTGGAATGAAAAAAGTTCGTTAACCGGGGGTCCACTGTATTGTGAGTGTTAGACAAATAAATGGAGTGAATGGAGACAAATGGTTTTTTGGGACTTGATGAGCTGTTGGAGTTTGACCAGGGTAATATTTTATGAAGGGATTTAGGGGAAACTGGTTAGCTGGACTTGAATCCTGAAGGTGGAACGTACAGTGCTTGCACTTTTAAGGAAAGGTTTGGGATATTTGCTGTTAGTGACATCTGAACTGTCGTAGCTGAGCTCCTCTGCAAAGACAGTGATTATGTGGGAACGATGGTAAAATTTTTTTTTTTTTTTTTTGGGGGGGGGTCATCCTGCCTCAGTGGGAGACAGCCGACATGTTAAAAAGAAAAAAAAGAAAGATATTGATATTAATTTCAAACTAAAAACAGTCTTTTGTTGATATTTATTTGCAAATCATTGTTGCTTCCTGCTGGTGTGTAAATTGACCCTACTCTTATATTGATGTATTTCATCTGTGTAAGAGTGGTAAATAAGTAGAATATGTACATGTTTATAGAGGGGCAACTGATATATCGGCTCATTATTTAGTTGTAGCTATAGTTAGAGTAAGAGGTAGATGGGACAAGAGGAAAATGGCAACAATAAGTAAGAGGTGAAAGTGTATAAACTAAGGGAGGAGGAAATTCGGGTGAGATATAAGCAACTATTGGCAGAAAGGTGGGCTAGTGCGAGTATGAGTAGTTGGGGAGGTTGAAGAGGGTTGGAATATTTTTAAAAATGCAGTATTAGAATGTGGGGCAGAAGTTTGTGGTTATAGGAGGGTGGGTGCAGGAGGAAAGAGGAGTGATTGGTGGAATGATGAAGTAAAGGGTATGATAAAAGAAAAAGTTAGCTTATGAGAGGTTTTTACAAAGCAGAAGTGTTATAAGAAGAGCAGAGTATGTGGAGAGTAAAAGAAAGGAAAAGAGAGTGGTGAGAGAGAGTAAAAGGAGAGCAGATGATAGAGTGGGGAGGCACTGTCAAGAAATTTTGATGAAAATAAGAAAAAAATTTGGAATGAGATAACCAAGTTAAGAAAACCTAGGGAACGAATGGATTTGTCAGTTAAAGACAGAGTAGGGGAGTAAGTAGTTGAGGAGATGGAGGTATTGGGTAGATGGCGGGAATATTTTGAGGAATTTTTAAATGTCGACGAAGAAAGTGAGGCGGTAATTTCATGCACTGGCCAGGGAGGTATACCATCTTTTAGGAGTGAAGAAGAGCAGGATGTGAGTGGGGGGGAGGTGCATGAGGCATTATGTAGAATGAGTGGGTAAAACAGCTGGAACTGACGGGATCATGACATAAATGTTAAAAGCAAGGGGGGATATAGTGTTGGAGTGGTTGGTATTTTTGTTTAATAAATGTATGAAAGAGGGGAAGGTACCTAGGGATTGGCAGAGAGCATGTATAATTTTTTTCTTTTCTTTCCAACAAGCTGGTCGTCTCCCACCGAGGCAGGGTGACCCAAAAAAGAAAGAAAATCCCCAAAAAGAAAATACTTTCATCATCATTCAACACTTTCACCACACTCACACATTATCACTGCTTTTGCAGAGGTGCTCAGAATACAACAGTTTAGAAGCATATATGTATAAAGATACACAACATATCCCTCCAAACTGCCAATATCTCAAACCCCTCCTTTAAAGTGCAGGCATTGTACTTCCCATTTCCAGGACTCAAGTCCGACTATAAGAAAATAATTCCTTTATATAAAAGGAAGGGGGACAAGAGAGATCGTAAAAATTATAGAGGAATAAGTTTACTGAGTATAGGTAGTAGGTTGGTAGACAATAACCACCCAGGGAGGTACTACTGTCCTGCCAAGTGAGTGTAAAACGAAAGCCTGTAATTGTTTTACATGATGGTAGGATTGCTTGTGTCCTTTTTTTCTGTCTCATAAACATGCAAGATTACAGGTACGTCTTGCTACTTCTACTTACACTTAGGTCACACTACACATACATATACAAGCATATATATACACACCCCTCTGGTTTTTCTGCTATTTTCTTTCTAGTTCTTGTTCTTGTTTATTTCTTATCTCCATAGGGAAGTAGAACAGAATTATTCTTCCCTAAGCCATGAGTGTTGTAAGAGGCGACTAAAATGCCGGGGGCAAGGGGCTAGTAACCCCTTCTCTTGTATAAATTACTAAATTTAAAAAGATAAACTTTCATTTTTTTTTTTTTTTGGGCCACCCTGCCTTGGTGGGATATTGCCAGATTGTTGAAAAAAAAAACGAAGTTTACTGAGTATACCAGGAAAAATGTATGGTAGGGTTATTATTGAAAGAATTAGAGGCAAGACAGAATGTAGGATTGCGGATGAACAAGGAGGTTTTAGAGTGGGTAGGGGATGTGAGATCAAGTGTTTACATTGAAGCATATATGTGAACAGTATTTAGATGAAGGTAGGGAAGTTTTCATTGCATTTATGGATTTAGAAAAGGCATTTGATAGTTAACAGGGGAGCAATGTGGCAGATGTTGCAAGTATATGGAATAAGTAGTAAGTTGCTAAATGCTGTAAAGAGTTTTTGAGGATAGTGAGGGTCAGGTTAGTGTGTGTAGAAGAGAGGGAGACTACTTCTCGGTAAAAGTAGGTCTTAGACAGGGATGTGTAATGTCACCATGGTTGTTTAATATATTTATAGATGGGGTTGTAAAAGAAATAAATGCTGGGGTGTTCAGGAGAGGGGTGGGATTAAATTATGGGGAATCAAATACAAAATGGGAATTGACAGTTACTTTTTACTGATGATACTGTGCTTATGGGAGATTCTAAAGAAAAGTTGCAAAGGTTAGTGATTGAGTTTGGGAGTGTGTGTAAAGGTAGAAAGTTGAAAGTGAACATAGAAAAGAGTAAGGTGATGAGGGTATCAAATGATTTAGATAAAGAAAAATTGGTTATCGAATTGGAGAGGAGTAGTATGGAAAAGTAAATGTTTTCAGATATTTGGGAGTTGACATGTCAGCAGATACATTTATGAAGGATGAGGTTAACCATAGAATTGATGAAGGAAGAAAGGTGAGTTGTGCATTGAGGTATATGTGGAGACAAAAAAACATTATCTGTGGAGGCAAAGAAGGGAATGTATGAAAGTATAGTGGTACCAACACTTATATGGGTGTGAAGGTTGGGTTGTAAATGCTGCAGCGAGGAGGCGGTTGGAGTCAGTGGAGATGTCCTGTCTAAGGGCAATGTGTTGTGTAAATATTATGCAGAAAATTCAGAGTGTGGAAATTAGGAGAAGGTGTGGAGTTAATAAAAATATTAGTCAGAGGGCTGAAGAGAGGTTGTTGAGATGGTTTGGTCATTTAGAGAGAATGGATCAAAGTAGAATGACATGGAGAACGTATAAATCAGTAGGGGAAGGAAGGCAGGGTAGGGGTTGTCCTCGAAAAGGTTAGAGGGAGGGGGTAAAGGAGGTTTTGTGGGCGAGGGGCTTGGACTTCCAGCAAGCGTACGTGAGCGTGTTTGATAGGAGTGAATGGAGCTGAATGGTATTTGGGACCTGATGAGCTGTTGGAGTGTGAGCAGGGTAATATTTAGTGAAGGGGTTAAGGGAAACCGGTTATTTTTATACAGCCGGACTTGAGTACTGGAAATGGGAAGTACAGTGCTTGCACTTTAAAGGAAGGGTTTGGGATATTGACAGTTTGGAGGGATATGTTGTATATCTTTATACATATATGCTTCTAAACTGTTGTGTTCTGGGCACCTCTGCAAAAACAGTGATTATGTGTGAGTGAGGTGAAAGTGTTAAATGATGAAAGTATTTTCTTTTTGGATCACCCGGCCTCGGTGGGAGACAGCCAGCTTGTTAAAAAAAAAAAAAATGTTAAGCAGCAACACAGTGGAAGTGAATGTCATATGTGGGTTCAGAAATAGAATGACAAGGCTTGGTCATGTCAGTCATTGAAAAGTTAAGAACTGGAACTAATATCTTGAGTTCACTTGCAAACTCAATAATTGCATCACAGGGAGCAATATTGGATTAGATTTTTGTTTTAAATATGAAGACCTTTATGAATGCTAAATTTGGGTCTTGGGCTAATACATTTATTTAATGTTTCAGAAGAGGGTGAGGAAAAGACATACGAAGTTTATCTTTGTGATATCTCGGCCACAGGATTTTTAGATTATCACGAGCGTATCCAAACATTCCTCTTGTGGTACATTGATGCAGCTTCCTACATAGATGTAGATGATGACAAATGGAGATTTTTTGTTACGTAAGTTTCAGCATTTAGTGAAGATGTGTGTGTTGTTAAATATGGAACTGGCACTGTCAGATGAGTATAAATAATAGCCTAGCCTAACAATTTAAGTAAGTGTTTAATTTTTCCCTAGTACCTTTGTATCTTTTTCTTCACTCGTTTTTGTGCTTGTTCAGAGCACTACTTTTTGTCTTCCTCATGCAAGCAAGTGATGGCCATTAACTGTTATGATAGCCAAACTAGCACAATGAATTCTTTAATGTGTTTTAGGTATTTTGTTAAAATTTTTTAACTCTTGTATGTACATTCAAAACATCAGGGAAGATTATCTTTCATGGCTGTTTATCTCTTCAAACATGAGAAGCTTTAAGTTGAAATAAAGCAAAACATATATAAGCTCAAAATTGTGCTTCAAAGAGCTCTAACTAACCTTAAAGTTTTGGGACTGTGCTTTTTTTTTTTTTTCTGTACAGTGTTGTGTATCATTTTGCAAATATCTGACATTCTGCTCAACTTACTTTTCTTTTCCTAATAGGTATGAGAAGTATCTGGTTAATGGTAACCCTCAGTATGCCTTTGCTGGTTATACCACTGTCTACGAGTACTATGCTTATCCTGCTAACATTCGACCGCGCATCTCTCAGATGTTAATTCTCCCGCCATTCCAGAGATTAGGATTAGGAAGGGAAATGTTGGACACAATTTACACTCATTACAAAGATAATGCTAAAGTTCTAGATATTACAGGTAAGATGTGTGATTTTTGTGTGTTTATCTCTCTTCTTCATCTCTTCAACTTGTAGTTTCATGTTCTTGGTTGGGAAAGTGCCCACCAGGAAAGGGGAAAATTATTTTAGGAAAAGTTTGGTAAAATTTACTCCATGATTCCTAATTTTTCATGTTACCTTCCATATACTTAAACTCCAAGCTCTGGGGGAGTGGGGGGGGACCCCCTTTCTTTATTTTCCCTTTGACTTTTTTTTTTTCTTTGTTGGTTCTGCAACTTGAAGCAATGGCTGCAGATCATGTTAATTAATTGCAAAGAAATAGTGTTACTGTATTTAAATTCCTTTTTTTTTTTGTGAATCAAGAATTTCAATTGCCAAAAAGTCCCATATTAGCCCTTTCACTGTTCATATCCCCAATCTGAAACTTGTCCACTGTCCAAGAATTTTCCAAAAAAAAATTTATTTTTCTTACGAAATGGTGTAAAATATTTTTCTGAAGGTAATAAAACAAAAAGTACAAAAATTGATGAAATTACGGTTTCACTAATTCTGCTGCGTCAGCAGTATTTACGCATCAGCGATTTTGTCCACTTTGAGTCCTATTTTAGGCCAATTACATTGTTCCAGTCCACTAAATTCTTAGCTATTTTGCTAGTATGTCTTCCATTTTATTGACTGAGCACAAGAAATTACCCTATCAACTATTTCAATTAAATAAAGTGATCAGAAATTTATAATTTGGCCAATTTCCAGCAAATTTCAAAATAATCCAACTTCAAGATAGTTTAGAATAAACAATGCAGTCATTCCCGGTACTAAAATAACATTTCCTCTGATTCATTTGGCTATGTTCCGAGGCTTTTACCACCAGTTGCATTTTTGATATTTTTTTATTCATAAAGAATTTTTATTCACAAAAATAGATTTCCTCTCTCTCTCTGTCTGTCTGTCTCTCTCTGTCTGTCTGTCTCTCCTGTCTCTCTCGTCTCTCTCTGTCTTCTCTCTGTATCATCTCTGTCTCTCTCTGTCTCTCTCTGTCTGTCTTCTCTGTCTGTCTCTCTCTGTCTGTCTGTCTCTGTCTGTCTCTCTCTGTCTGTCTGTCTCTGTCTTTGTCTGTCTCTCTCTCTGTCTCTCTCTCTCTGTTCTCTTCTTCTGTCTCTCTCTCTCTCTGTCTTCTCTCTCTGTCGCTCTGTCTTATGTCTCCTGTCTCTCTCTGTCTCTCTCTCTGCTCTCTCTCTGTCTCTCTCTCTTCTCTCTCTCTCTGTCTCTTGTCTCTTCTGTGTCTCTCTGTCTCTCTCTGTCTCTGTCTCTCTCTTCTCTCTTTTTTTTTTTTTTTTTTTCAACAAGTCAATCGTCTCCCACCGAGGCAGGGTGCCTAAAAGGAAAGAAAATCCCCAAAAAGAAAATACTCTTCATCATCATTCAAACACTTTCACACTCACTCACACATAATCACTGTCTTTGCAGAGGTGCCCAGATACAACAGTTTAGAAGCATATATAAAGATATAAAACATGCCCCTCCAAACTTCCAATATCACAACCCTCTCCTTTAAGTGCAGCATCGTACTTCCCATTTCCAGTACTCGTGTCCCAGCTACCATATAAAATAATAACCGGTTTCCTGAATCCCTTCACTAAATATTACCCTGCTCACACTCCAACAGCTTGTCATGTCCCAAAAACCATCTTCATTCACTCCTATGTAACATGCTCACACATGCTTGCTGGAAGTCCAAGCCCCTCGCCAATGAAACCTCCTTTACTACCCCCCTCCAACCTTTCAAGGACGACTCCTACCCCGCCTTCCTTCTCCTACAGATTTATATGCTCTCCATGTCATTCTACTTTGATCCATTCTCTTTAAATGGACAAACCAATTCAACAACCCTCTTCAGCCTCTTCAAGCTGGTTATGTATTTTTTAATTTTTTTTTTTTTTTAGTTTTTTCTCTACGCACAAGTCGGCCGTCTCCCCACCGAGGCAGGGTGGACCAAAAAGAAAGAAAATCCACAAAAGAAAATACTTTTATCATCATTCAACACTGTTCACCCACACTTGCACATTATCACTGCTTTTGCAGAGGTGCTCAGAATACTATCAGCTTAGAAGCTTATTACTTAAAGATACACAACATATCCCCTCCAAATGCCAATATCGCAAACCCCTCTTTAAAGTGCAGCATTGTTACTTCCCATTTCCAGGACTCAGTCCGACTATAAGGAAAATATACCGGTTTCCTGAATCCCTTCACTAAATATTACCATGCTCACACTCCAACAGATCGTCAGGTCCCAAGTATTCATTCGTCTCATTCTCTCTATCTAAACACGCTCATGCATGCTTGCTGGAAGTTCCAAGCCCCTCGCCCAACAAAACCTTCCTTTACACCCTTCTTACCAACCACTTTTCGAGACGACCCTACCCTCTTTCCTCTCCTATAGATTTATTGCTTTCCAGTCATTCTACTTTGTATCCATTCTCTCTAATGACAACCACCTCAACAACCCTCTTCTGCCCTCTGACTAATGCTTTTATTTAACTCCACACCTTCTCCTAATTTCCACACTCCGAATTTTCTGCATAATTTTTGCACAACACATTGCCCTTAGACAGGACATCTCCACTGCCTCCAACCGTCTCCTCGCTGCCTGCATTTACACCCAAGCTCACCATCCATATAAAAAAGTGTTGGTACTACTATTACTTTTTACCAGTCCCTTCTTTGCCTCCATAGATTAACGTTTTTTGACTCCACATATACCTCAACGCACCACTCACCTTTTTTCCCTCATCAATGCTATGGATTAACCTCATCCTTCATAATTCCATCGCCCGACACGTCAACTCCCAAGTATCTGAAAACATTTACTTCTTCCATACTCCTCCTCCCCAATTTGATATCTCAATTTTTTCTTTATCTAAATCATTTGATACCCTCATCACCTTACTCTTTTTCTTGTTCACTTTCAACATTCTACCTTTACCACACATTCTCAAACTCATCCACTAACCTTTGCAATTTTTTCTTTAGGAATAACCTACCCATAAGCACTGTATCATCAGCAAAAAAGTAAACTGTGTCAATCCCATTTTTGAATTTGATTCCCATATTAATCCCACACTCTCCCGAACACCCTAGCATTTACTTCTTTTACAACCCATCTATAAATATATTAAACACATGGGTGAATTTCACATCCCTGTCTAAAGACCTATTTTCGGGAAGTATTCTCCTCTCTTCTACACACCCTAATCTGAGCCTCACTATCCTCATAAAAGCTCTTTACGCATTAGTAACTTACCACCTATTACATAAATTCAAAATCTGCCACATTGCTCTCTATCCAATCTATCATATATTTATTTATTTTTATTATTATCACACTGGCCGATTCCACCAGGCAGGGTGGCCCGAAAAAGGAAAAACTTTCCACCATCATTCACTCCATCCACTGTCTTGCCAGAGGGTGCTTTACACTACAGTTTTTAAAACTGCACATTAAACACCCTCCTTCAGAGTGCAGGCCACTTGTAACTTCCCTATCTCCAGGACTCAAGTCCGGCCTGCCGGTTTCCCTGAAATCCCTTCATAAATGTTACTTTGCTCACACTCCAACAGCACGTCAAGTATTATAAACCATTTGTCTCCATTCATCCTATCAAACACGCTCACGCATGCCTGCTGGAAGTCCGCAAGGCCACTCGCACACAGAACCTCCTTTACCCCCTCCCTCCAACCCCTCCTAGGCGACCCCTACCCCGCCTTCCTTCAACTACAGGATGATACACTCTTGAAGTCATGCTGTTTCGCTCCATTCTCTCTACATGTCCGAACCACCTCAACAACCCTTCCTTCAGCCTCTGGAACAACAGTTTTGGTTCATACCCGCACCTCCTCCTAACTTCCAAACGACGAATTCTCTGCATTATATTCACACAACACATTGCCCTCAGACATGGAATCTCCACTGCCCACCAGCTTCTCTCGCTGCCACTTCATCACCCCGCTTCACACCCATATAAGAGCGTTGGTTAAAATATAACTCTCATACATTCCCTCTTTGCCTCCAAGGCAAAGTTCTTTGTCTCCACAGCAGGACTCCTAAGTGCACCACCTCACGTCTTTTCTTCCTCATCAATTTCTATGATTCACCTCATCTTTCATAGACCCATCCGCTGACAAGTCATCCCAAATATCTGATAAGTTCTTTTGTCCACTTTCCCTTTATATAAAGGGGAAATATACCATGCTCTCCGCCAATCCCTATGATACCTTCCCCTCTTTCATACATTTATTAAACAAAAGTTCCAACCCACTCCAACACTATATCCCCCCCTGCTTTTAACATTTCTGTCATGATCCATCAGTTCCAGCTGCCTTTACACCTTTCATTTCTACGTAATGCCTCACGTACCTCCACCACACTTACATTCTGCTCTTCTTCACTCCTAAAAGTTGGTTTAATACCTCCCTGGCCAGTGCATAAAATATACCGCTCCCATTCTTCCTCAACATTTAAAAGTTCCTCAAAATATTCTCAGCCATCTAACTAATACTCTCTCTCTCCCCATCTACTAACTCCCTACTCTGTTTTTAAGGACAAATCCATACTTTCCCTAGGCATTCTTACTTGTTTAACTCACTCAAAATTTTTTTTTTATTTTCATAAAAATTCTTGGACAGTTGCCCTTCCCACTCTTTCATCTGCTTTCACTTTTGAACTCTCTCACCCACTCTTTCACTTTCTTTATATTCTCCATATTACTCTGCTTTCTTTCCCTTTTTCAACACTTCTGCTTTGTAAAACACCTCTCGTAATGCTACCTTTTTCTCTTTTAATCACACCTTTACTTCATCTCATTCCACCAATCACTCTTTACCTCCTGCCCCCACCCTCCTATAACCACAAACTTCTGCCCCACATTCTAAATATGCATTTAAATTATTCAACCCTCTTCAACCCCCCCACTACTCATCTTTGCACTAGCCCTCCTTTCTGCCTATAGTTGCTTATATCTCGCCCGCACTTCTCCTCCCTTAGTTTATACACTTTCACATCCCCTCTTTACTTGTTGTTGCACCTTCCTCTTTTCTCATTCTACCTCTTACTCGAACTGTAGCTACAACTAAATAATGATCTGATTATATCAGTTGCCCCTCTATAAACATGTACATCCTGGAGCCTCCCATCAACCTTTTTATCCACCAATCATAATACTAACTAACTACTTGCATTACGTGCTACATCATACCTTGTATATTATTTATACCTTATTTTTCATAAAATATGTATTTACTTTATTACCAAATTTCTTTCTACACTAGCTCAATTAAAGGCTCCCCATTTTACATTTACCCTGGCACCCCAAAATTTACCTAACTTACTCCCTCCATAACATTTTTACCCACTTTAGCATTGAAAATCCCCAACCACCATTACCTCTCACACTTGATTCAAAACTCCCATGCATTCACTCAACATTTCCCAGAATCTCTCTCTCTCCTCTACTCTTCTCTCTTCTCAGGTGCTTATACGTTACTATAACCCAACTTTTCAATCCCAATCTTAATTTTACTCCCACATAATCCTAGAAATTTATGCATTTTGTAGTCCCTCTTTTCCTGCCATAGCACAAACATTATTTGCGACTCTTGTTTACTCTAACTCTATTTGAAACCCCTGACCTATCCCATTTATTCTTCTCCATTGAAAACTCTCCCACCCCCTTCAGTTTTTTTCACTTAAAGCCAGGACATCCAGCTTCTTCTCATTCATAACATCCACAATATCTCTTTTTATCATTTTGCACAACATCCACGCACATTCAGACTTCCACACTTTGACAATTTTTTCTTATTCCTTTAGTAATCTTTACAGGAAATGGGTGTTACTAGCCCATTGTTCCGGCATTTTAGTGATTGTACAACACGCATGGGACTTACGGTGGAAAGATTCTTATTCACTTTCACCATGGATATAAAATGGAAAAGTAATAGGACAAGAACTATAAGATAAAATCAAGAACTCAGATGAGTGTGTATAAATAAACATGTACATGTATGTGTAGTGTGACCTAAGTGTAAGTAGAAGTAGGAAGACATGCCTGTAATCTTGCATATTTATGAGACAGACAAAAGACACCTGCTATCCTACCATCATGTAAAACAATTACAGGCTTTCGTTTTCATCACTTGGCAGGACGGGTAGTTAGTACTCCCTGGGTGGTTGCTGTCTACCAACCTACTACCTATTAATATTATAATATTTTATTAATATTATAATTGTATAAAAAATATCAACGCATTTGTAAATGCATATTAGATCTGCCATTTGACATGTATTGGATGCTTGACATGATTTGTTTACTCTTGAACATTGGCAAAAATTGAACATTTCTGCTACTCTGAGCTCAATTTCAAGCTATTTTCAATCCTGAAGCCAACAAAAATTATCTCTATTTAAGTTGTATATTTTCCATTCAATCATACGAGACCAAGAAAATTGAGAAACAGACGTAAAAACCATGTGAAAATATACCGCTAAATCACTATTTTAAACCAAAAACAGTTGCAGTTTTTTCCTCATTACACACTGTACTGCGGGATTTTATTTTTTTTGTATGGTTCACACTTATCACATAGATCCATTCTCTCATATCTCAGCCCAAATTTATTGCTCACAGCTTATCTGAGTGAGCTGAGCTCATGGTGTAATACTACGGCACTGACTGGCCTCAAAGCTGTAGTACTACGGCAGTCAGCAAAAGGATTAATAAATTGTTTTAGTAAATATTTCTTGCAACCAAGGGAAAACTCCCATTTTAACCTGACTTATTAAATAGTAGTGTGCTTTCATTAAACAGTGAGACCTTTCCCTTACATTACTGTACTGTGTTATATATTATAAAATAATTAATTTTTTTACAGTGGAAGACCCATCAGACAACTTTGCAAGATTAAGGGACTTGGTAGATAGCAAGAATTGTTTGAAATTAGATAGTTTTCAGTCCAAAAAGCTTTTAAAAGGCTTTTCAGAGGCCATGGTAGAAGAGGCCAAGAAAAAATTGAAGCTCAATAAGGTAAGTAGTGTTTATATAATCTAATGCTGGAATGTAGTGCACTGGAAACTTTACGCAATTTTTGTTTAAAAAAAAAAATTACACTATCACTGAAAATCAAGAATAGTCTTGTACTGTTTCCTGTTAGGTGTTTTGATAAATTTAAGTTAGATCTTTGACTAAACCAAAAAAACTTCTGAAAATTTCACAATACTTTTATGGAATTATTGAGAAAAAAGTACTGGTGTTTCCTAAATTTAATCCTTTTTCAGCGTCAGGTACGAAGAGTATATGAAATCCTTAGGCTACGTGTAACAGACAGATCAGACAAGGAAGCCTACAGATGGTATAGGTTAGATATCAAGAATCGTCTCAATGTACAGTATAAGGTATGTTTTACACTTTTACAATACCAATTGAGCATCTTATCGATGTGTATAATCTCTTCGCTTTGTGGTTACTGGTTGAAAGTGCAAGGTGTTGAAGTTAGTTGTTTATAGTATGTGTATTTTTTGTAAGACATGTATTGTTAGCCAACTGTTCTGTGTACATGTGTGTTAAGGTACTTTTTCATCTTGAGCTTGGGGTGATTTGGCCCACAAATACACTTTTCCATTTGTGGATTAAGTTGAGTCAGTGTTGGATGCATGGTATGCTCAAGACAACTGTATTGCATTTTTGTGGAAGTATGGAAGTGGAAGTCTTCAAGGAGTATTTTATTGAACAGCTGTGGGACAATAAATACGTAATGATGAATAAATTCCCAGACTGATTTTATTTACTTGCTGATTTAACACTGAGTAGAACTGGTAAAAAGTATATGAAGGATTTTGTAGTTACAGTATTTGGATTTTTTTTTTTTTTGCATATTACATTTGACAGCATGCTGTTGTGATTCCAATATGTAAATTATCTATTACAGATGATGCTTTTGTTGCATTTAATTACATTGACCAGCAAAGGTTTGAGTTCACTTTTAAAGACCTGTGTTTCTAACCAATTTTGGGATGCTGAAATCAAATCGTAGCTTAGTTTTGGTTCTGTCGTGGTGTTCTGTTTCTGTGAAATAGAACCCCATGATAAATAACTTCACCAAGACATAGCCATCATGGAGAAGAGATATCAGTCAGTTTGATGGCTGACTGCTGATGGACATTGGTGTGGGAAATCAATAGTGAACACAAGCAAAAAAAGGCTGTAAACTGTGATGTAAATGTTTGCATGACTATGGAAATTTCTTTTATTTTTGTTATGCATATACATAACGAATTTACATTAAGAAAGTTCTGTCACAGCAGTAGGGCCCCGCTGTATGGCATTTCGCCTTACAGCGTATCACTAATACGGACATTTTAAATTAGTAGGACCAAAACTTGCTGTATGGCTCCCTCACCTGACTTTCTAATACGGTCACCACGCCCCACCTGTTTATTTACATTCTCTATGAGGTCCGTGAGCATCGCGTCTCATTACGTCTGTTTGGAGGGGTCATCTAAACTGTTGTATCTGCACACTTCTGGCAAGACAGTGATAGTGTGAATGATGATGAAAGTGTTTCTCTTTTGAGTCACTTTACTTAAAAAATGTTTCAAAAGGTTTTGGAGCAATTTCCTCTACTTTCCTTCTAGTTATCAACCACTGTTAAAATTATTTTCAAATATTCCTTTGTATGGGGGGTTTAAATTTATATGTTTTTTGAGTACCGCTGACACTAAGAAATATTCATTATTTATTTCCAGTGTGTTCAGTTTTCACATTTCCTGTTTCGCAATTTTGGATTCCATTTTGTCATGCGAGACATTGCACGGCAAAAAAGAGTAAGCACAACATGGTCAAAATTTGAATTAGTGAGTGTGTAAATTAGGAGAAGGTATGAAGTTAATAAAAGTATTAGTCAGAGGGCTGAAGAGGGGTTGCTGAGGTGGTGTGGTCATTTAGAGAGAATGGATCTAAGTAGAATGACATGGAGAGTGTATAAATCTGTAGGGGAAGGAAGGCAGGGTAGGGGGTCGTCCTCGAAAAGGTTGGAGGAAGGGGTAAGGGAGGTTTTGTGGGCGAGAGGCTTGGACTTCCAGCAGGCGTGCATGAGCGTGTTCGATAGGAGTGAATGGAGACGAATGGTATTTGGGACCTGACGATCTGTTGTAGTGTGAGCAGGGTAATTAGTGAAGGGATTCAGGGAAACCGGCTATTTTTATATAGCCGGACTTGAGTCCTGGAAATGGGAAGTACAATGCCTGCACTTTAACCCTTTGAGGGTCTACAGGCCCTCTCCGAAACTCGTTCTCAGGGTCGGCCAAATTAAAAAAAAAAAATTATTATTTTTTCTTATTAAAAAATATTTTTTTTTTTCTAAACATTATAGGCTAAACAAAAAAATTTTACCGTCAATGCTTACCAAGATATGGAGGCGTGAAGTTTGCCAAAATTGAACAACATCTGGTAACATCGCCGACTGCCGTCACCCGGTATTTTTCTATTTACTTTTTTATGTACTATTTTCAATTATTTTTCAATTTTCCTTTTTCTGAGTAACTTTTATGGCCTCTGAGGCCAACATGATCAGTATTTTGTAAGTTATTTCTTTTTCAATACTACACAATAAGGGCGTAAACACTGTTGTCATTATTTTGTTTATAGAAAATATTTACACAAACAAACGATATGAAATGTTGTTTATTACTATTTTTCTGTATTTTATATACACATATACAGTCACAGGGAATGTTTCTAGAAGTTCTGCAGCCTGTGGAACTCTTTGAAACATGGTGTCATGCACAGTGCTGTTTTACACTCACACATAAAACGAGTGTCTCTGCGTTGTTGTGGGCATTTTTTTGTATGTGCACAGACGTAACACCTCTTCCGAGCCTTTTTCTTGAAAGCAGTAGCAGGCAGTTTTACCAGGAAGTGATCACCATGCTTCAGACGAGCAGGTAGTTGTTGATAATTTGGTGGGCGGTCAATTGCAGGTGCTGTTCCTTGGTACTTGAATACTATTTGTCTGATGACAGACAAACAGAATTTGCCGTACTGTGGTTTGTTTCTGGTCCTCATCTTATACATATTATAAGCATTGAGCATGGAAATGTCCAGAAGATGGAAAAAGAGTTTTATGTACCACTTATAACTCTTGCGAACACAATCAGCAAACCCAATCTGCATGTCACATTTGTCCACTGAATGCATTTTGAAGGTGTAATCAATCACAGCTGCAGGTTTTAGAATGGGTTCATTGCTCTCTCTATGCTGCCTGCCACTGTCTGCCATTTCATTAGGGTGAACTGATGACAACAGTGTGACATCTCGTTTGTCATGCCACCGAAATGCCATGATGTCATTGGCAGCAAACGCCTGCACCTCACCTCTACGAGTGCCAGCGTCAAACCTGGGCATATGTTTCCGATTTGCACGCACTGTGCCACACACATCTGTCATGTTCACTCGCAAAAAAATCACTGAGTGAGGGGCTTGTGTACCAGTTATCTGTATATAATATATGCCCCTTACCAAGGTATGGTTCTGTCATTGTTCTAACCACATCACCTGAGATGCCCAATAACTTCCTGGTAATTTTGCAATGTATAACTTCCAGTGTACACAATAATATCCAATACCAGACCACTGTAACAATCACAAAGCACAGATGACTTTATACCAAAGCGTTTCCTCTTGCTTGGTATGTACTGCTTGAAAGAAAGTCTTCCTTTGAACAGAATCAAAGACTCGTCAATTACAAGCTTCCTGAAGGGATAAAAATGCGTACTGAATTTCTCTTTCAGATACACAAACACATTCCTAATCTTATATAACCTGTCATTTCTGTCAGGCCTGGTTTTGTCTGAGAAGTGAAGCATACGTAACAGCACAAATCGATTCACTGGCATTTTATCACTGAAACCTGGGGTTGCAATCAGGCGGTCTGTTGACCAATATGATTTCACTTTGTGCTTATACACATGTGGCATAAGCATTATTGTGGCAAAGAAAAGATACATCTCAGCCACAGTTGCCTCCTTCCACTGGTGTAGACGTGATTTTGGTGAAAGTAATGTGTTTGCCATGGTGTACTCGTAGTATGTGTTGCTTTCCATGACAATACTTTCTATCAGTGGTTCGTCAACGAATAACTCGAAACATTCCAGTTCAGTGGCATTGTTCCCAAGTGTACAAGATGGCCGTATTCCACTTTGGCTGTCATCAAATTGGTGGGCATTTGGAACAAAATTGACAGTTCCTGCCAATCCCAGGTGCGGTCTGCTTTGGGGGGGTATGGACAATGACAGGTGTGTTGTGGAGGCTGGTGTGGTGGGTGGGTGGGGGATGGTGGCCTTTGTTGTAGATCAGCTGAGGCAGCGGCGTGGGTGGCAGCATGGCCCACTGCTGGTGCCTCACCGCCGGCACCACTACCACCACACACATTTTCCATCCCAATTGCAACAGTATCATCGTCATTTTCACCTCTGTTCCTGTTGTACAGCCACGGGATGTACTCCGAGATACACTCCTTCCCCTTGGAATAGCATATGGCACACTACCAGAGCGCATATATCGTCGTATATACTGACGCTTCACTGGGGAATATTGCACTTCACTATCACTACTGGAGCTAGTTTGAAAAGCTTGTAGTTCATATTCACTATCACTATCATCACCCATGCTCTCATCTGAGTCTGGGATTTGGGAAAATAGAAGTTTCCTCTTGGATTCTGGTACAACTGAACGTGAACAAGACGGCCCAGCACCAGAGGTGGAAGGCTGAGGGTCGTCTGGGTTTTCCTCACTATTACCGATATTATGGTCATTAGTTTCGGTCAAAACCTTGAAACTCGTCTTCACTGGCACTTCCATCTATATTAGAACTGTCACTAGGGAACAAAAGTGTCCCAATTCGCCGAGGAGTGAGGAGCTTCTTACCGCGAGGCATGGTGGATATTGTTTACTAAGATGGCGTTCCCACAATGCACCACTGGGTCCCAGATTTTTTTTCTACCACGCACACCGACCACACAGACCCATTCTCTCACATGTAGGCCTACCAGCCTTTTCCCGCGAGATTTGACGGCGCTAGAATTTGTGCGTACTAGTACGTCAAAAACCCCTGCGCATAAGACGTACTAGTACGTCCGAAACCCTCAAAGGGTTAAAGGAAGGGTTTGGGATATTAGCAGTTTGGAGGTATTTGTTGTGTATCTTATTGTATATGCTTCTAAACTGTTGTGTTCTGAGCACTTCTGCAAAAACACTGATTATGTGTGAGTGAGGTGAAAGTGTTGAATGATGATGAAAGTATTTTCTTTTCGGGGATTTTTTCTTTTTGGGTCACCCTGCCTCGGTGGGAGACGGCCGACTTGTTAAAAAAAAAAAAAAAAAAAATCTATTCCTTAATGGTGGTATTTAGTGGGAACGTGTAGATATTGTTTTTTGCATCTGTAAGTTAGGCTCAGAGCCCCATAACGAAGTGTAACAACTTTAGCTTCATAGCTCAAATTTGTTCCATGCCTTCATTTTTCTCATTTCAGTTTGGTGTTTATTTTCTGCCTCAGTGCCTTGTATGTCTTAAAACATTTCGTGTGTTTCACTTTACAGCAATTTTCGCTTTACAGCGGTAGCCCAGAACCTACCCTGCTGTATAAGCGTGGTCCTCCTGTATTTTGTATAATGTTATTTTGACATAAGTGAGCTACATAACTTTAATTTCTCTTGCAAAAATAGCCTGCACTTAGAAGACAATCTTATGATGATGATTCGGTCTAACTTGGTCCATTAACGAGTCACACAGAGACGTGAGCAGGAAAAGAGCCAGAATATATACGAGGGGGGGGGGCCAGAGAAAGGCAGTGGTGGTGGTTATGGTTGCGATGGTGGCAGCAGTGGCGATGGTAACTTTTTACTTTTTAATTTCTCTTTGCAGAAAGAAGATCGTGATATGGAAAAACTTAAGAAAGTCTTGAGACCAGAGGAGTTTGCTGCTACTATGACTGTTACAAGTAAAGATCAGCGTTTGGAGAGTTTGGAGCGTCAGTATGCGGAGTTGGAGGAGCATTATTTGCATGTGTTGGAGCGTTTGGCTGGTTCTGACCTTTCTTGACAAACTGGAAGTGATCATTTGGTTGACTGTCTTTAACTTGTTAATTTACAGTTTGCCAAGATTTTCTTTTTTGTCCCGAAACCTTTGAGAATACAAATATTTCGTGTAGGTAAATAAATTTTTTTTCAGAATGATGATGTCACTTAATTATTTTGTATCCTAATTTTTTGAAATTAAAGAAAAACTGAGATCAATTTTGGTTAAACGTAATGGTAAATGCTTATATTACTTGATAATCGTGATTGTATACATGTACTCTTGCAATGCTCAGAATGGGATAATGCTTGATGATCTTCCCCAAACATTGTTGTCATCTATTTCTATCACCTCCAAATGATTACAATAAACAGGCATTTCCATTTTGTGGTGAATCATAATGAGGACAAAATTTGCTTTGAGTATTCAGAGTCATAGAAATTTATGAAGTTGAACTGGTGAAACACATGAAGCGATTAACAGGAACCTGAAGTAGGAAAAAAGTTTCAAAGCTTACCAGTTCATTAGCCCTAAGTTATAGATGGCACATGTATGGCAGTAGAGTTTGAGAAAGATATTAAGTTACAACCATATTTTCATCAAAATATTTATTTTCATTTGATTGAAAGCAAAATGTAAAGGTTGTTTTGTATAGCTCAAATATTGGCCAATAATTGTGTACATTGCAAAACTAATGTAATACATGTAAAACTTAACTACCAACAATTAGTTCACTGTTATCATAACCAGAAAACAACACTTTATACTACATAGTATTACTTGCCAGATGGAATTAATTGATTTGGAAACAAAAGTACTGATTACATATGCAAGTTTGTATAATGTTTAAAAAGAAGGCAAATTGTATATACTATTCAGTGTTTAGGTTGTGAGTCAACTTTAATTCCTGGTAAAAAAAAAGATAGAGAAATCTTAGCTGAAGTGATAAACTGGTCTACAAAAATTATCTTGGATTCTAGACAATTGAAGGTGTAGAGATAGCTGTTGCAGTGTTCGGAAAAGTCTGTATAGATTTGCATGTGCCGGTCTGCTTTGAGCTTTGGAAGATGTATAATACAGTAAACCAAGATACATTATAATTTAATTTTCAAGAAAAACAATAGTGCACTGTACCTGATTTTGCATCGATGCAGGTATAGATTTCTCCCTTCACAGGTCAGTAGGTTACTGTCAGTAGTACAATATTATTGTAGTTTTTACTGCATAATTATTTCCATCTTTTTTCACCCTCACCTTGTTTCCATTTTGCACTCATGGTGTGATGCATTACCCTTGAAGACTGCAGCAAAAGTAAAATATTTTGGTTATTTCAAAAGCCGTCCAGTTAGTTTTTTGTGCTTAGATAGTTGTCGTTGACTTGCAGAAGCATTGTGAATGTGGTTGAGAGGCGATTAGAATTTCATTATGTAAAGGATTGATATCATAGGACAAAATTTTACAGATAAGGGACTTGTTTAACCGCTGAAATAACGTGAAGGGTATTGAGAATGATCTTGAGATGGCAAGCCACACATTGTGAACTGCACTGATTCTGGTTTCATGTTTCCAGAACTTGTGTGGATATTGACTGGTAGCAGGTGAAAAGTTGAAGGAATTTGTACAGTGTTCTAAGCAGTTTGAAGTTTGCAATCCACATTACACTTTTTTTTTTTTTTTTTTTTTTTTTTTTTAACCTTCAGAGAACTTTTACAGTGAGCAGCCACTGCAAAAGTAGTACAAATACAATTGAATTAAAACAAAATTTTTTTTGACTTGTACCCATTGTTGTTTGAGAGTTGTATTTGTTAAAATAATGTGCTTGTGCTTTCTCAGTTGGAGAAAATTAATAATTCTTTAGAAGTTTAGTGAGGCTTTTGTATCTGTTTTTGTATTTGGATTTTATACATAGTAACTGACTATGAGCATCAGGAAATTTAATAGAATATAAAGCATGTAAATGAAAGTAAATGTTGTGTACCATAGTAAGAATATAAAAAGATTTATTGTATTGTTTGTCAGCTATTATCAAAGTGTTAGCTACTGTATTTTACAAGCAGTTACACTGAATCATTATATTAAATGCTTTTGACATTGTGATAATTTTTAAGGGATTTGTGAAGAAATTATTGGAGGATAATACAGGTAATTATTTTGTAATCCTGATTTTGGCAAGTACACACTTTGATATGGCTTAGTCTTGGGTAACATTAAGTCACTTAAAAAGTAACTTGTCATAAACTATAACAAACTTGATGTCATTGAGATCTGCCAATCAAAGCACATGTTTTAATGTCATCAATCACATTTTATTGCTAGCTGTATTTCATGTCATAAAAATGTAGTGTCTACATTGTATTTTTGTGGGACCCTACAGTGAACATATGCTTTTGATATTAGTAATGCTACTAGTTAATATTCCATAAAAAAGAATGAAAATAGAGATTGCAGTTAAAGTGATATACAGAACAAATCATGTATTATGCTAGGACATACAGTGCATGAAGTTGCTGTGACATGAATTAAAAAGCTTAGTGAATTTCATAAGCAGTTGTTGAAAAAATGTTGAAAATTTAATGTACAGTATTTAAATGTTACTTGAAAATTTTACAAATTTTTAAATGTATGTTTATGGCCAGCTTGGCATTAAAGAATATTTCAATTTGTGAGTAATAATACAACTTTCTGTGCATGTTTCAGTGTTTTTCTAAAACATACATATATATTATAATGGTAATGATTTACTTGTCTTGATGTCTTTAAATTATGAGTTTGTACCAGGTTTTTGAAGAAAGATTGGTGGGGCTCTGTTGGGAAATGTGTGCATCAAGCTTTTGAATTTTGTCAAGACATTGAGTCAACTCTTCATACTTAGGGAGCATCTATTGACAAAACTTCTACATCCACACTTGAAAGGTTTGATAAATTCATCCTGGAAAAGACTAGTGGGAACATTTAAGAAATTTAAATTAGGATAATTGTTTAGTGTTAATAGGTAACAAAGGTGCATGTTGCAGAACAAGCTCTTATTAGGAAAATGTTTTGCTCTTATTTAGAGCACATTATGATAAAGCTTGACAGTAAAAGCTTGTCCTGCAATGTGTTTTCTTCACTGTTGTTGGTAGTGTGACATGTAGATTGAATGGTGATAAGTATACATGTGATGGAGATTTCAGTAGTTACATAAGTGTACAGTACTTTTGTTAAGTATTCTTAGATACAGTACACTACATGTATATAAAATATATTTTTGCTTTTAGATACTGTATCTTTGCTGATGTAATTTTGGAAAAGTTTTCTTTTTTTTCCCCAACAAGTCGGCCGTCTCCCACCGAGGCAGGGTGACCCAAAAAAGAAAGAAAATCCCCAAAAAGAAAATACTTTCATCATTCAACACTTTCACCACACTCACACATTATCACTGCTTTTGCAGAGGTGCTCAGAATACAACAGCTTAGAAGCATATACGTATAAAGATACACAACATATCCCTCCAAACTGCTAATATCCCAAACCCCTCCTTTAAAGTGCAGGCATTGTACTTCCCATTTCCAGGACTCAAGTCCGACTAAATGAACATAACCGGTTTCCCTGAATCCTTCACTAAATATTACCCTGCTCACACTCCAACAGATCGTCAGGTCCCAAGTATCATTCGCCTCCATTCACTCCTATCTAACACGCTCATGCACGCTTGCTGGAAATCCAAGCCCCTAGCCCACAAAACCTCCTTTACCCCCTCTTTCCAACCCTTTCGAGATGACCTACCGCCTCCTTACTTTCCACCTTAGATTTATATTGGTTTTCCATGTCCATTACTTTGATCCATTCTCCTCAATGACCAAACCCACCTCAACAACCCTCTTTGCCTCTGACTATGCTTTATTAAACTCCACACCTCCGAGATTCCCTACTCCGAATTTTCGCATAATATTTATACCACATCACTTTGCCCTTAACAGGACCATCTCCACTGCCTCCAACCGTCTCTCCGCTGCTAGCATTTTTACTACCCAAGCTTCACATCCAATCATTATAAAGTGTTGGTACTACTATACATCTCATGCATTCCACCTTCTTTGCCTCCATAGATAACGTTTTTTGACTCACATATCCTCAAGCGTACACCACTCACCTTTTTTCCCTCATAAATTTTCTATATTACCACCTCATCCTTCATAATATCTATGATTAACCCTACACGTCATAAATCATCCGCGACACGTCAACTCAAGTATCGAAAACATTCACTTCTTCCATACTCCTCCTCCCCAGTTTGATATCCAATTTTTCTTTATCTAAATCATTTGATACCCTCATCACCTTACTCTTTTCTATGTTCACTTTCAACTTTCTACCTTTACACACATTCTCAAACTCATCCACTAACCTTTGCAATTTTTCTTTAGAATCTCCCATAAGCACAGTATCATCAGCAAAAAGTAACTGTGTCAATTCCCATTTTGAATTTGATTCCCCATAATTTAATCTCACCCCTCTCCCAAACACCCTAGCATTTACTTCTTTACAACCCCATCTATAAATATATTAAACAACCATGGTGACATTACACATCCCTGTCTAAGACCTACTTTTACCGGGAAGTATTCTCCCTCTCTTCTACACACCCTAACCTGAGCCTCACTATCCTCATAAAAGCTCTTTACAGCATTTAGTAACTTACCACCTATTCCATATACTTGCAACATCTGCCACATTGCTCCTCTATCCACTCTATCATATGCCTTTTTCTAAATCCATAAATGCAATAAAAACTTCCCTACCTTTATCTAAATACTGTTCACATATATGCTTCAATGTAAACACTTGATCTACACATCCCTACCCACTCTGAAGCCTCCCTGCTCATCCGCAATCCTACATTCTGTCTTACCTCTAATTCTTTCAATTATAACCCTACCGTATACTTTTCCTGGTATACTCAGTAAACTTATTCCTCTATAATTTTTACAATCTCTTTTGTCCCCTTTCCCTTTATATAAAGGGACTATACATGCTCTCCGCCAATCCCTAGGTACCTTCCCCTCTTTCATACATTTATTAAACAAAAGTACCAACCACTCCAACACTATATCCCCCCCTGCTTTTAACATTTCTGTCATGATCCCATCAGTTCCAGCTGCTTTACCCCCTTTCATTCTACGTAATGCCTCACGTACCTCCACCACACTCGCATTCTGCTCTTCTTCACTCCTAAAAGATGGTATACCTCCCTGGCCAGTGCATGAAATTACCGCCTCCCTTTCTTCCTCAACATTTAAAAGTTCCTCAGAATATTCTCGCCATCTACCTAATACCTCCCTCTCCCCATCTACTAACTCCCCTGCTCTGTTTTTAACGGACAAATCCATACTTTCCCTAGGCTTTCTTAACTTGTTTTAACTCACTCCAAAATTTTTTATTATTTTCATTAAAATTTCTTGACAGTGCCTCTCCCACTCTTTCATCTGCTCTCCTTTTGCACTCTCTCACCACTCTCTTCACCTTTCTTTTACTCTCCATATACTCTGCTCTTCTTATAACACTTCTGCTTTGTAAAAACCTCTCGTAAGCTACCTTTTTCTCTTTTATCACACCCTTTACTTCATCATTCCACCAATCACTCCTCTTTCCTCCTGCCCCCACCCTCCTATAACCACAAACTTCTGCCCCACATTCTAATACTGCATTTTTAAAAATATTCCAACCCTCTTCAACTCCCCCACTACTCATCTTTGCACTAGCCCACCTTTCTGCCAATAGTCGCTTATATCTCGCCCGTTTAGTTTAAAATATTATTGGGTGTGGAATTATGTCAGTATGTATTGGCATATTTTTGATTGAATATATCATCCTGGCTGTGTTAATTGTGTTAATAATCTGTCGTCATATGAACACCCAGGTGTGTTTTAACGTTTAACTAAAATGGCTCTTACAAACTTTTCCCTATTGAACTCGTGTTACAATAGTCACCTTGTTGCTGATAGTAATGGCAAAAACAAATAGAAATGCCATTACAGGTAAGGAGGTTATTTTTCATAATATAAAATAGTTTATGTAAATATCCTCAGCTTAATCAGAAACAATTAACCTGTAAAATAAAAATGATTGATATTGTATAAATTTCTCCAAAAAAATTTTACTTTTTATTTTTCAAAAATCATTGTTGAGAAGGCATTTTCAGCAGTTTTTCCCTTTTTTTAATTAACTGTCATGACTGGCTGTACCTTGATATAACCAGTTGATGTAACTGTACTAATTAGTACAGTTACAATATTCTTTAAAGTACAGTGGAACCTCAAAAATCGAACTTAATCTGTTCCAGGAGCTAGTTCTAAATTCGAAAAGTCTGAAATTCGAAGCAATATTTCCCATAAGGAATAATGGAAATACATTTAATCCGTTCCAGAAACCCAAAAATATTCACACAAAAAATACATTTTATAGAGATTAATTACAGTTTTACATACAACAAATACATGTACTATAGTTTTTAATTATGTATAGTAATTTTTTTTTTTTTTCAACAAGTTCGGCCGTCTCCCACCGAGGCAGGGTGACCCAAAACAGAAAGAAAATCCCCAAAAAGAAAATACTTTCATCATCATTCAACTCTTTTACCACACTCACACATTATCACTGTTTTTGCAGAGGTGCTCAGAATACAACAGTTTAGAAGCATACACATATAAATATACACAACATACTCCAAACTGTATAGTAATACATATAAAATAACATTTTTACTTACCTTTATTGAAGATTGGTAATGGCATCTGGAAGATAGGGAGGAGGAGAGAGGGAGTTGGGGGTTAGTGTTTGGAAGGAGAATACCCCTCCATGAGGACTTCAGGTAAAGCCCTCTCTGGGGTTACTTCCCATCTTTGTCTTTTAATGCCACTAGGACCAGCTTGAGAGTCACTGGACTCCTGTCTCACAAAATAACTGTCCACAGTCCTCTGTTTCTGGTGCCTCTTTAACATTTCCCTAAAATGGGACATGGTTCTGTCATTGAACTTGTTGAAAAGATGGCTTGTTTCAGCTTGCTCAGGGTGGTACTTCTGCACAAACATTTGGACATCATTCCACTTGGCACAAATCTCCTTAATCTTCGAAGAAGGCACCTCATCCACTCCCTATATTAACACCTTTCGCAACATCAGCTTCCTTGATTTGTTCTTTCTTTGGCAGGATAGAACCGATGGTCGACTTGTTTTTCCCATACATCCTGGCAAGCTCGACAAGTATCGCACCACTCTCATACTTCTGTATTATTTCCTTCTTCACATCTATGGTGTTTCTCACTTTCTTTACCACAGGGGTACCACTAGCAAGTTTCTTTGGGCCCATGGCAGCTTATTTCACAGTCCCACAAGCACTAAACACAATGAAATAATCGTAAAATGCGTGAATGAGAGCGCAGGTTAGTGTTCACTCAAGCATAAACAAAGCTAGACTGCTCACGGGCCTGCGCGGGGACGCAGACAGAGCGGGCGGCAGACAGTCCCATACCCGGCGGTCCGAAAATAGGGGCGTGTTTGATAATAGGGACACAGTTTGTCCGAAAAATGGTCCTATTTTTGAAATGTTCGATATGTGATACGTTCGATTTTTGAGGTTCCACTGTAATAGTGTGTAAAAATTTATAAAAGAGCTTTTTTGTTTTCATCTCTTACATATATGGAGTTATAAGGGCCAGTGTACACTGATTTTGGAGATTTTTTTCATATATTGCTGTGGCATAGAGTAATCTTGAATACAAAATTTTATTTGTAGCTACTGTATATGAACAGTAGGTTTTAAATTTACAGTAAACCCTGTCATAATGTGGGTTATGTTCCTGAAAACTGGAGCCTAGCAAAATGCTGTTAGGTGAAGTTAAAAACATACAGTTGGAAAAAACGTGTTGCATTCCAAGACTCCTCTAAATTTTTTAAGCAGTTTCTTTTACTATTGCACCAGCTAAAAATTAGTACATTATAACTTTCCATACATTAAGGGTAGGGGGCCCAAAACTATTCAGTAGCCTCCCATTGTTCATGGGGGGGGGGTTGGGATTACCAACAGATCCCTAGCTGTCTTCAGTAGGGAGCTTGATAAGTTCCTCAAGTTAGCTCCTGATCAGCTGGAGTGAGGTTTGTACATTGGAATGTGTGGGGCAAGAAGTAACTGTTTGGGTGTTCAGGCCTTGATTCACCAGGAGGCCTGTTCTGGGAACAGGCCATGGGGGTCATTGGCTCCCAAAAAATCCTTTAGGTATCCTTTAGGTACCTTACATTCTAGCAGTGCTTGACATGGGCCTACTGGACAGGTGGATGGCTCTGGTTCTTGTGTTGTGGTTGTAGATATTGTATTAATGGTGCAGTATATATACAAAACTGACGAGTAGATGAACGAGACACGTGCAATACTTGGGTATGTCTTTCTTCTTTCAACAAACCGGCCGTATCCCACCGAGGCAGGGTGGCCCAAAAAGAAAAACAAAAGTTTCTCTTTTCAAATTTAGTAATTTATACAGGAGAAGGGGTTACTGGCCCCTTGCTCCTGGCATTTTAGTCGCCTCTTACAACACACATGGCTTACAGAGGAAGAATTCTGTTCCACTTTCCCTTGGAGATAAGAGGAAATAAACGAGAACAAGAACTAGAAAGAAAATAGCAGAAAACCCAGAGGGGTGTGTATATATATATGCTTCTATATGTATGTGTAGTGTGACCTAAGTGTAAGTAGAAGTAGCAAGACATACCTGAAATCTTGCATGTTTATGATACAAAAAAGGACACCAGCAATCCTACCATCATGTAAAACAATTACAGGCTTTTGTTTTACACTCACTTGGCAGGATGGTAGTACCTCCCTGGGCAGTTGCTGTCTACCAACCTACTACCTAGAACTTGGGTATGTATTGTAGATATATTTTGCTAACCAGTGGCTTTATCAATCCAGTATAAAGAATAATTGCTGAAGATGGTAGATGTGAAAAATTGGTTTGAGGTGATCAGTCTCTTGCCTCTGATAGGTGTTCAGTCCATCATTCTGGATGAATCTGAAGTAGATACCATAGGATGGAGACTTATACACTAGACACGAGGTGAAGCAATTGGAAGAGGACATCACAGGTGGGCTCTGCCCACTTGTAGAAGTAAGTCATGCCAATAAATTAGGCAAGTGTTAAAGTTTGTATGATTCTCTGTATCAAAATTCCATGATTTATCTGGGTCTGACTGTTATTATATTAATGGTATACAAAGCCAACATGTAGATAAATAAGAGACACAGGCAACACTTGGGCACTGTATCTGTATTGCCAACCAGTGACTATCAGTCCATTAGAGAACATTTACTACTGCTCTGCATGTCTTCAATCTCCAGTAATTATTTTCTGTACTGAACTGGCAGTCACTGGTTGGCAAAAAATGTCTACAATAAAAATACCTAAGTCTTGTATATGCGTCTTATTCTTATACTTGTGATTGCAAAGTTACCAGTAGTTGTTTGTTATATTGGAGTACTCAAGTATTCTGTTATATATATCTGGTATGTTTTACACTGAGGTGCTGCAGTGTGTGATATCAGTATTTCACATGTTACCTGGTTTAATATGTGATATCAGCATTTCACATGTTAGCTGTTTCAATGCTTTATGGGAAATAACAAATATTTTTGCACACTTATCAGATTTTCTTGTTGGACTTCACGTACAATGGAAAGTTGCATTACAAGAACTTTTATTGTATTTTTCAAAGTGATGTACAGTATACAATATCTTCATAACCTTTGTACATATTGGCATGAATTAACTTTTACAACTAAACAACTTAACCTTCTGCTGGCAGACTTTCAAGTGGTGGGGGGACCAATGTTTGTCATAGCCTTTGGCTACACTGGTTAGCTTATACTGTACTATATACCATGCCAGGAGCTTCACATGCTAGGGTGGCTGCATCCATGGAAGTCACTAAGCATTTCCATGTACAGCGGTCCCTTGAGCCATAATATTAATCCATTTCAGAAGACTTATCACACCTCAAAACTATAATTTCTCACACTCAAAATACATGGTTTTATAATTTGCTCCAGGATGCCAAAACTCACCCGACCTACTCTTAGATACTTTTCGTTGTTTAAGCTTGAAATAGCTATTGACATTGGCACCCAACAGCGGAGTAAGCCGATCTTTCATGGGAAACGGGCAAGATAGGGCAGGGCAGAAGAGAGGGCGCAGGCAGATAGATTGGTAAAGAATTGTAGACTTTATACACTTGTCACTACCTCCCATCATTTGCACCTGGTACACCTATAGTCTCTCCCCCCCATCCCTCCAACCACCCTCCCTCACTTCTACCTCCTCCCACACCCTCCACCCTTGTAGGTGGCTGCCATTTCTGGAATATTTTCTTGTGAGGTTGTTGGCAGTATTTTTGGTTTGCATTAGTGACCAACAAGTTCAGAGCAGAGGTCTGGTTAATTAATCAGTTTTCCTGAATCCCTACACTGACCACTATCTCCTGCAAATTCTTGATCAGTGAGGTTGTGATAACTATGTGGGCCTGCAGGCTGTTTATACAAACAGCTAGGTTGACTTGGGGGTTAGCTAGGCTACTGGGGTAGAAGAAAATCTGAAAAATGATCACAGGTACAGTATGTCACTGTTCACACTCCAAAGCATGTCAAAAAGTAAAAAGTACAGTGGACCCTTGGTTATCGGCCGTATTCCATTCCAGAAGCTTGGCCAAAATGGCCGAAAACCGAAATAATATTTCCCATAAGAATTAATGTAAATACAGTTAATCCTGTTCCAGACCAAAATATTCACAAAATGATAATTTTTTTTAACAATTATACAAATATTACATACCTTTATTGAAGGCTAATACTGGCTTCTGGAAGATAGGGAGGAGTTAGTGTTTGGAAGGGGAATCTCCCTTCAGAAAGACTTTAGGTAACAAAGCCTTCTCTGGGGTTACTTCCCATCTTTGTCTTTTAATGCCACTAGGACCAGATTGAGAGTCACTGGACCCCTGTCTCACAAAATAACTGCCAGAGTGCTCTGTTTCTGGCATCTCTTTAAGATCTCGGTGAAGTGGGACAGGGTTTTGTCACTAAACATGTTGCAGATATGGCTTGTTTCAGCTTTGTCAGGGTGGTACTTCTCGACAAAACTTTGCACATCATTCCACTTTGCACAAATGTTCTTAATGAAGAAGGCACCTCCTTCACTCACTCTTCCTCCTCTTCTGAAGCAAGTTCCTCAGTTGCAGTCTATTGCTGTTCAAGTTGAAGCTCTTGCAGCTCTTCAGTGGTTAGCTCTTCCCTGTGGTCCTCCACTAACTCTTCCACATCCTCGCCACTCACCTCCAACCCCAGGGACTTTCCCAGTGCCACAATAGAGTCCACAGAGTCTGCAAGGTCAGGGTCAACCTCAAACTCTTCAAAATCCCTCTCTTGGACACAATCTGGCCACAGTTTTCTCCAAGCAGAGTTCAAAGTCCTGGAAGTCACTCCCTCCTAAGCCTTACTTTAAGGCTTATGCAATGGAGGATAGTGAAATGATTCCTCCAGAACTCTTTTAGGGTCAACTGAGTGTCCAAGGTCACTTCAAAGCACTTTTGAAACACTGCTTTTGTGTAGTTTTTTGAAGTTAGAAATTACCTGCTGGTCCATGAGCTGGAGGAGAGGAGTGGTGTTAGGAGGCAAGAACTTCACTTTTATAAAACTGAAGTCCCTAAACACTTGGTCTTCCAAGTTTGGAGGATGTGCAGGAGCATTGTCCAGTACCAGGAGGCACTTGAGTGACAATTTCTTTTCCGGGAGGTATTTTTTCACACTTGGGCCAAACACATCATTAACCCACTCTTTGAAAATTTGCCTTGTGAACCATGCCTTATGATTAGCTTTCCACATCACACACAATCTATTCTTCATGACATTGTTTTTCTTGAACACACTGGGATTTTTTTGAGTGATACACGAGTAAAGGCTTCACTTTGAAATCCCCACAAGCATTACCACACAACAAAAGAGGAAGCCTGTCTTTCATAGGCTTGTGTCCTGGCAGTGCCTTTTCCTCCCTGGTAATGTAGGTCCTGTTTGGCATTTTCTTCCAAAACAGGCTTGTTTTGTCACAGTTGAATACTTGTTGGGGTTTGAATCCTTCAGTCTCTATGTACCCCTGGAATTCCTGCACGAATTTTTCAACCGCACATTTGTGAGAACTTGCAGCCTCACCATGCCTTACAACATTGTGTATGCCACTATGCTTCTTAAATCTATCAAACCATCCTTTGCTGGCCCTAAATTCACAAACTGCAGCACTTGTTCCAGGCATTTTCTTTGCAAGATCCTCGTGCAACTGCCTTGCCTTCTCACAAATAATCGACTCCACTACACTGTCTCCCACTAATTCTTTTTCCTTAATCCACAATAATAATAACTTTTCCATCTCTTCCATTACTCGTGGCCTTTGTTTAGTTAGAAAAGTTACTCCTTTTGTAACATTAGTGTCCTTGAGTTTTCTTTGCCAGGATGGATGTAACTTTTTATTTATTCCTGCTGTACATCCTGGCAAGTTCCACCACCCTTATATCACTCTCAGACTTTTCTATCACTTCACGCTTAACCCTTAAACTGTCCAAACATAGATCTACGTTTTCACGTGTAGAGCTCCGACCTTGATTTTCCCCATAAGAATGTAAAAAAAAACAGATCTACGTTTGGGGCGCTGCACGAACGAACGTAGATCTATGTTTGGACAGTTTAAGGGTTAAATTCCATGGCGTTTCTCACTTTCTTTACCATAGGAACTTTCTTTGGAGCCATGGTTACTTATTTCACAGTTGCACTGCAAAAATAACACAAACTACAATAGGAAATAAGTAAAATGTTTGGATGTATGAGCAGAAGCTTCCTCAGCCACCGAGAGAGACAGCCAAACTGACGTGCAAGCGGCCCCAGCTGAATGGCCGATCACCAAATTAACGGCTGATAACCGGGCGTTGAAAAACTGGCCGATGACTGAGTTGGCCGATAACCGGGGGTCCACTGTACTTGTCCCCCCCTCTTCAAGGGGGGCTTCTTGGCGTGGTGAAGAGGCTCTTGGTCTGAGGAATTAGACCTGTTGGTCTCCTTCCTCAGACCGAACCTAATTACCCCCAATCCCCCTTCCCTTATCCCATCCTCCCTTTTTCTTTCCCTCCTCCTCCTCCCCACCCATCCCTATTACCCTTCCTCTTTTTTTTTTTTTTTCTTTTTTTTCCCCACAGGCACGCTAGTTCCTGGGTAGGGGAAAGGGTACTGGGGTCCATCCCATTCCGTTGAGGTTCTTGGCGGTGGTGTAGTTTGCCATGGAATCTGGATCACCTGGGGATGTCCTAATCCCTCTCCGGTCTCCCGGGGAGTGGCTTTGGGTATCTTTCGGGCGACGGGTGTATCTCTGGAGGCTGCCTTTTGGATTCTGGGGATGGTGGCCAAAGGAGGTATGCTTTGTGGCAGATATCCGGCCGCCCTCTCTTTTGTCCACCGAGGTAGCTCAGCAGATGTGAGGTTGCTATCCCGGATTGCCGGTTTACTGGCATGATGGGTAGGGTATGGCACGGGTTCCATGCTGCATCTGCACTACTTGCGGTGCTGAGGTCCTCTTGGGCGTGGAGGGAGATTTCTGGCCCTTTCATTCCTTCCAGGAACTATCCCTCCCCAGTCCCCCCTTTTTTAATTCTTTTTTTTTATTTTTATTTTCTTTCTTTTTTTTTTCTTAAAAACAAAAAGAAAGAAGTAACCTAACCATGGAAGCCCTAGTCCATGAACCTGCTACCCCCGGGCACCTTCTTGATACCGCACCCCGTTCTGACCCCGCCTCATCTTTGGACCATTCTTCGGACACTCTTGATGCCTCTGTACCTCTTG
The DNA here is from genome assembly GCF_026875155.1 of Cherax quadricarinatus. Lineage (NCBI taxonomy): Eukaryota > Metazoa > Arthropoda > Malacostraca > Decapoda > Parastacidae > Cherax > Cherax quadricarinatus. The sequence continues at coordinate 7,361,890 of NC_069440.1, read as the reverse complement.
CCAGTGCTGTTTCCTCACCCGCTTCAGGTACTGAGGTCTCGACTGACTCCTTCGATTTATCTGACCTCTGTTCTCCTTTGACTATGCTTCCGGCCTCTCCCTCTACGGTGCGGCAATTTTTGAATCGCCGGCCCGTTCCACGTCAGACCAACTCTGGTCCCACTTCTAAACGCCAACGACAATTACCTGCTGATGATACTTCTCCACCTTCTCGTTCTTCTCAGAAAAGATCGACACTTTCTGCACTCCCTTTCCACGCTCAGTTTCAGAATGCACAATGGACTAAATTCTTCACTTTACGACCGACTTCCTCTATTGCCTGTCTTTCTGACCATAGTATTGGCAAGGCACTCCTACGCCATGTTGGTAAAGATATTTCTTTTCATGCTCTTAAGAGCGGTACGTGCATCATCACTACAGAATGCTACCCAAGCTCATGATCTTTCTCTTCTTTCCCATATCGATACTGTTCCTGTCACTAATGAAAAACATCATTCCCTCAATTCTTGTAGTGGTACCATCATTCTGCCCCATACCATAGTTCAACAAAATTTCCAGACATGTGGCAATGACATTCTTGAACAGCTGGAACTCCAAGATCTCCCAATCCTCAAGGTAGACACTTACGTTCTTCCTGCCCGCGGGCGGAGACGATACCCTAGCAATGTGGCTCGTTTAACTTTTGACAGCCGTGAACTCCCATCCTCAGTTTATGTAGCAGGACATTGGTTACAAGTTCGAAATGTGATCCCTACACCGCAACAGTGTAGAAATTGCTGGCGATTTGGCCATCCAGCGAAATATTGCAGATCTATAGCCGAATGCCCCGTCTGTGATGCCGATGACCATTCTAATACGTCTTGCAATCGACCTTCCTCTTGCCTTAATTGTCATGAGGCTCACCCTTCGTACTCTCGCCGTTGCCAAGTCTACTTAAATGAGCGGGAAATCCGTTACCTCAAAGAGGGAGAAGGTCTCCCTTATGCCATGGCAGTTTCTCATCTCCGCCTCCAAGGGGGACTACCTCGTGTTTCTTATTCCCGTGTTTCAAAACGTCCCCCCACTTCTGGGGTCCCATTTTCTGCAGCCTCCTCTGTGGTTACCTCTCCCATAGTCACTCCTGTATCTAATTCTTTTGCTGTCCTGGGCTCAGACATCCCTACCTCAACGCCTCAGTCTGTTCTCGCTTCTTCGTGTTCTCCCTCACAAGCCTCGGTATCAACGAGATCTCGTACGACACCTCCTCCCAATCGTCCCTCTACTTCTCAGAGGTCAAAAAAAGGTCCTTTAACCCCTCCTTCCCTACTTCCACCTCCTCATTTTACCTTCCCTGTCTCTGTACCTGGTTCTTCCCCTCTCACTGGCTCTGTTACTAGTGTAGAGGTTCACCCTTCTCGTACTGTACCTTCCTCCCCTGTTCCCTCCAAAGTTTCTTCCTCTTCTGCCTTTTCTACCGAAAATCTTTTTAGCTATAAGTATTTTATACATAGTTCATCACTGCATACATATACAAATACATTCACATCATTGTTTTTTACAATTTTGAGAACTAAAATTAATTTGGTCTGTTTTGGGGTCTAATGAACATAACTCTATTTTCCCCATATGTTCTTTATTTTATATGCATTTATTATTACTCTCCATTTGCAGGATATGTACACCTGTTAACCCTAGGCCTTTTGTGTATCCATATACTCTTTCGCTACCGTCCACAGGATGGATATGGGGTGCACAATAAACTAGTGGCAAAATCTAAATCTAACTACTGTGTTATCTGATGGTCACTCCCTCTCTCTCTCTCTCTCTTCTCTCTCTACACAAGGTTTGACAAGGTTAGGTTAAGGATCCCTAGCTTTATTGACAAGCTATTTACAAGTTAAGGATTTCTAACTTTAATGACAAGCTAAGAGCTGTTACCTACATCAGCTCTTCTTGATTCGTTGGTATTCACCCGGCCCGGGCCTTTTTCAAGTGGCGGCCCGGCCTTGGCTCCCTATCTAGGGAGTGTCTGAGACCTAAGTCTCCCATGGGGGAAGGCACAAGTACCCCCTCATCTTTGGAACCAACTGTACCCAGGCCTAGCCACATTCCCCGCCCTCACGGGGCTCGTAGGGAGAAACTAAGCCTCTCTGGTCTGCCATGCCCACCCAAAGGGGACTAATGGGAATGGCAGTCTTGTAAGCTGCAAGCTCGGGCTCAGGCACCTACCCTACCCTAGAAGAGTTAGGCATGGCGTCAATATCTACATCAGCTCATTCAAGTAAACATTCCATAACTGGTCCCAGCACTCTTGTGGAACACTTGCCCCAATAGGATGTCTTGCTAATTCTGTTCCATTGAGAACTACCCTTAAAAATCTACCATGAAGGTACTCACAGAGGAGACATAGCGTAGAGCCTGCAATTCCCAGTGCTTGCAGTTTTGCCAAGAGGCCTGGTGCCACATCCGATCGAAAGCACCAGCAATGTCTAGTGCTACCACACAGCTGACTTTGGATTCATCCAGTGACTGGTGCCATTTAATGGAGAGGTTTAACAACAGATCAGCAGCGGAGTAACGTTTCCTGAAGCCATATTGATGGTCACAAAGTAGTGAGTGGAAGTCAAAAAACTGTCATTTGTCTTGAGATTATTGTCTCAAGGATCTTCCCAGTGATTGACAGGAGTGATACTGGTCTGTAGTTGCTGATTTCTGCTGTGCTCTTCTTTTTTGTGAACTGGGACTACATTTGCCTCTTTCCACAGAGAGGGCCTATTACACTGTATTAGGCAGTACTGAAACTGCTAATTTGAGGTGCTGCTAGCTGGTCTGCACATCTTTTCAGCAATCTTGGGCTCAACTTGTCTGGACCCACAGCCTTTTCTTGGTCAAGCGATTTAAGAAGAAAATGCACCTCCTGCCTTATTGTCACCACTGACAGTTCTAAAGCAGTTCTTGCAGCTAGCCAAAGAAGGTCCCTTGCTAGATCAGGAGCTTGCATTTTGTTAGCAAAGCGTTCGGCAAACAGGTTCGCTTTCTCTTGACTCTCTCTCTCTCTCTCTCTCTCTCTCTCTCCCCCCCCCTCTCTCTCTCTCTCTCTCTCCTCTCTCTCTCTCTCTCTCTCTCTCTCTCTCTCTCTCTCTATCTCTCTTTTTTACACAGGGTTTGACAAAGTTAGGTTAAGGATCCCTAGCTTTATTAACAAGCTATTTACAAGTTAAAGATTCCTAACTTTATTGACAAGCTAAGAGCTGTTACCTACATCAGCTCATTTGAAAGCATTTTATTGTTATGAAACAAGTATTTATATTGTTATGAAACATACAAGTAGGGAACAGGATGAAGTTGGAGTCATCTGTGGGACAGCATTTTCATTTGATCAACTGACTTTATCTCGTTGACATTATTATGTTGTACGAATGTGTTCCATACTCGAGTCATCCTGGGAAAATATAATCTCAGATGGAGTGATGTTCTGGAGAAGGATACAGCCAGATTGAAGTTGTTGCTTTCTGCCCGTCTTGTGGCATAAAAGCTTATTTCACGCTGTCTCTTTCTAATTTTTTTTTACACAGGGTTTGGCTAGGTTAAGGCTCCCTAGATTTATTGACAAGCTATTTACAAGTTAAGGATTCTCTCTTTCTCTCTCTCTTTCTTATCTCTTCTCTTTCTTCCTCTCTTCTCTCTCATCTCTTTCTTTCTTTCTTGTCTGTCTCTCTTCTCTCTCTCCTCTCCTCTCTCTCTCTCTCCTCTCTTCTCTCTCCCTCTCTTCTCTCTTCTCTCTTTCATATACATATTATATATATATATATATATATAATATATATATATATATATATATATATATATATATATATATATATATTAAAATTTAAAGAATCTGTATGTGTGGAGGATCACGCTGAGTTGGTGTGTTCTGGATACAGTACATATATCATTTATATTCCCATCCTGTATCATGTACTGTATGTAATCTTGAAATAAATTTTATTATCAGATTTTGAAAAGTGATGAGGATTTATGTCTGTTGTTCTAAAGATTACTTTCAAGAGTTATTAAATAGTACAAAATGAAACTAAATCAACTGCCCCAAACATTTTCAGTGTTTTTAATAAATGGTCAAAAGTCCTTTTTTTTTTTTAATAAGTTATATCAGAGGTAGTAGTGCTGTATGACCCTTATGGGTTTAGCGCCTAGTTATGATAATTTCAAATTCATTTTTTTTATTTCTTTGCATAGTACAAAATGTGTTAAGCACAAAGAAAGCCACTAACATGCATGAGCATTTCGCCCAGACTAATACATACTAATACTTACAGACTACTTAAAACTAGACATAGGTTATGATCAATCACTAACTTGAAATGGTGGCAACAGTTAAATGATAATTAGTTTTTTTAAAGCACACTTGCTAAATGACATCATTACTTTTGTTTATATTACTCCTCTTTGAATAGATCTAAGCTCAAATTTAGTTTCCCTGCTGGTACTTTACTTCTGCATCTTTTTACCAGGGAAAGTATAAGTTAGTTATTACTGAAAAAATTAAGAGCCAACTTGAGGAAAATAATAGGTAGAACTGGGTATACTACAAACTAACCACACAATAGAGCGAAGAAAGTAGTGTACTGTCAGAGGCTCTCACCTTTAAGTATCACAACAGTGTCGCTATGATATTTCCAAGGAAAATGATAGACTGGATAATGAGAAATTTCGAAACAAGGGATGCCATGCCAATGATCCTTTTTAAATCACTTTTTCTCTCAAGTCTGGAATACTGCTGCACAATAACAACTAAGAGAACCTTCACTGCACATATAAGTTCAGTCAAGCATTTTAGTTATTAAGAACGTTTGGAATCACTTGACCTGTACTCCCTGGAGCATAGGCGAGAGATGCATCATAAGTTACACCTGGAAAATCCTAGAGGGACTGGTCCCAAATTTGCACACACAAATCACTCGATATGAAAACAAGACTAATCAGACGGTACAACATACTCCCATTGAAAAGCAAGGGTACCATAAGTACACTAGGAGAAAACACAAAGTGTCTGGGGCCCAAGGCTGTTCAACATTGTCCCACCAGATATAAGGGAAATTACCAATAAACTCCTGGCTGGTCAGATACCTAACGTCAGTACCCGATCAGCCAGGCTGTGGTTCGTATGTTGGACTACATGCACCTAGCAGTAACAGCCTAGTTGATCAGGCCCTGATCCTCCAGGCAGCCTGGTCAAGGACTTGGCCATGGGGTCATTGACCCCTGGAACATGCACCAGGTAAAACAGAGAGCAGGACTGCAGATGAACAAGGAGGCTTTGGGAAAGGTGTGGGATGTGTAGATCAAGTGTTTACATGGAAACGTAAGTGAACAATATTTGGATAAAGGTAAGGAAGTTTTTGTTGCATTCATGGATTTAGGAAAGATATATGGTAGGGTGGATAGGGGAGCAATGTGGCAGTTGCAAATGTATGAAATAGGATACTGAGGTTCATGTTAGGGTATGAAGGGATATTATTTTCCAATATAAGTAGGTCTTAGACAGGGATGCGTTATGTCGCCATGGTTAACATTTATAGATGGAGGCTGCAAAAGAATTAAATCCTAGGGCTCTGGACAGGCACCTAAAGTCAGTACCTGACCAGCCAGGCTGTGACTCATGCGTTGGTTTACGTGCGGCCAGTAGTAACAGCCTGGTTGATCAGGACCTGATCCACCATGAGGCCTGCTCACGAGGGGGCCCCTCCAGGTATGAGGTGTTAAGGCAAGGTGTGGCATTAATGAATTTAATACAAAATAGTTGTCAGTTTCTTTTTGCCGATGACACTGTGCTTTTGGAATATTCTGAAGAGAAGCTACAAAAGGTGAACGAATTTGAGAGGGTTTGTAAAGAAGAAAATTAAACGTGAACATTGGAAAAAGCAAGGTGATGAGGGTAACAAATTTAGGTAATGAAAGACTGGATATCGGACTGGAAGAAGAGAGTATGGAGGAAGTGAACACATACAGATATTTAAGTGCAGCACACAACACAATCATACTTTTCCCTCACATATATCAACACCCTCAACCTTCCTTCGTCAAATATAATTGAACCTTTAAAAATACTAATAAACAAACTTGCAATCTCCTCTTGTGCACTCCGACCCCCCTCACTCCCTCCTAACTTCTGCATATTCCTCCTAACTTCTGCATATTCCTCCTTTAGCACATCTCTCTCTGCAGCGTTGTATGACCCTTTCAGGTTTAGCGCTTAGTTTGATTATATAATTGCATCCTCCCCTCACCCCCCTCCTCTTCATCGAACCTGAATGCCTTCCCATTCCTTCGGTGCTATATGGCCCTACAGGTTTAACGCTTCCCTGTGAATAAAATTAAATGAATATAAACCTATTGCTCTTACTAGTAAAATTTGTAAGTTGGTGGAACGCTTGATTTAAAAAGTTCAATAAGGTACTTAGAAACCCATAAAACACACTTCCTCATTAATTTCGTGTCATAGCGGCCGCTCTACCATCAGCCCATTAATTTATCCTCTTGGATACATAACCTCTGTATTGTGTCGCTGTTGAAACGCCAGTTACAACAGCGCTGAAAGACCCTAATGGGTTTAGAGCTTAGTTATGATTTAAATAATAATACTGGTGTTATAAGAAGATATCAGAACCGGCTGGAATAAGTGTAGAAGTCTTCAAGAGGAAATTGGACAAGTATCTTCACCAGGTGCCAGATCAACCAGGCTGTGATGGATATGTGGGGCAATGGGCTTCCATCAGCAACAGCCTGGTTGACCAAGCTAGCACAAGTCGAGCCAGGCCATGGCCGGGCACCGAGAGTAGTGAGACTCTCGAAACTCATCAAAGGTATATCAAAGGCACAACATCTTAGCCCAAGGCCATTCCTTAACCCTCAGAGACAATTTGTCAGTTTCTTTGGTGATTTATTATCAGAGAAGCATTTCCGTGTTTGGTATATAACAGATTATACCCTGACTGTACAAGTTGAAGTCTTGCCTCAAGGCCAGCGTTGTATGACCCTTGTGGGTTTAGCGCTTAGTTTTGATTGTTATGATAATGTACCTCGTCATTACAAGTGTCTCGAGAGAGGAAGGAGAGAGAATTAAGGGACTGGAGGATGGAATAAGATAAAGTAAATTAAGACGTGTCGTAATATTAATAGCATTTCAAAGCGACGTGATAATGAATAAGACGTATGTAATATCTGCGTATCATTATTGTGGGGATGTTATGCCAACCAATATGTTTAGTAAGATTTGTCAGGTAACAGATTATGTTTCCTGATGCCAGTTTTAGTCATATGATAACCCACAGCTGGAGCTTTTTGTCATCTGACCGAGGCCTACCACTGGCTTACCCTTCCACCCCTTTAAAATTATGATTGTCGGCCCATAATGCCTAGGCATAATAGA
>NC_069440.1:7271979-7349479 GCF_026875155.1 Cherax quadricarinatus | reverse complement strand
GTGGTCGGGGTCAGCACTGGGTAATGCTTGGAGACTCCCACATCAGAAACGTCTTCGAGGTACTTGTCAAGCGAATCAGTCCCAGATTGAAGTATCGACTGACTTCTTTTAGGAAGGTGAGACTTATTGTCTGTATCATGGCTACTGTAGCGCAATGACTTGACGTCTGGTCTGTGTAGACAATACTATTACTAACTAGAACGTGGTAAGATATGAAGTGCCAAAGTCAAAATTCCTTAGTTTTGAAAAGTCTGCATAGTGATGTTTGGAGACAGACGAAAAATGGAAGGACGTTGGTTAAGCTAGTCAAAACAGCAAGATCAATGTTTTTTTTTTTTTTTTTTTTTTTTTTTTTTTTTTTTTTTTTTTTTAACTGATCTTTTTATCGGTGCTTTTTTGTCATGGGACCCCTCAAGGAAGGTTCCTTGATGTCGGTGAGGGGCTCTTGATTTAGGGAATTGGATCTGTGCTCCAGTTCCCCAAATTAAGCCGGAATGCCTTCCACATCCCCCCCCAGGTGCTGTATAATCCTCCGGGTTTAGCGCTTCCCCCTTGATTGTAATAATAATAATAATATTGTCATGGGAAAGATTCTAACACCACTTGTAAGGAAAACTCGTTTAAAAAAAAGTTGCCTTGATACCAGTGAAGGACTCTTGATCCAAGGAGTTGCCATCCAGTCCTCAAACTGTATGACCATTTGTATGAGGCACACTATGCTTCCGCACTATGCTACGACACACTATGCTGCGGCACTATGCGGCACACTATGCTGCGGCACACTATGCTGCGGCACACCATGCTGCTATATTAGACGATGATCTAATCTGTTAGGCCCAGCTGTGTCACTCAATGAAGGGGCCCTGAGGCTCTTGAGGGACTCCTGATCCAAGGAGGTGAACCTGTCCTTCCCTTCCTTGAATCGAACCTCATTACCTTCTTTTCTTTATGAATTATATTACCCTGGTGGGTTTGGCACCTTCCTCCTGATTATAATAATAATAATAACCATCTCGAAGCCCGGACTGGACAACACTCGTTGTTTTATCTTGTGTGATGTGTGAGAATCTTTCAGAAACTTGTAATGAATGTTGAGGTCTTGAGCACAGACATCAGGGATTGGTTACGTGATAATCTTCGCCATAGGAGACAGTGTCTAAGAGAACATGAACAGGATGCGGGATAAACTATGAGAACAAGGGAACAAATCACAGCTCGGGTTAGTAATATTGGTAGAATTACCGACAGAATGTTAGGTAAATGGACACAGATGCAATACGATATTTCATTGTGGCAACATTTCGCTCACCAGAAGATTTGTCAAGCTCCTGGAGAGCGAGACGTTGCCACAATGAACTGTTACATTAGTTGCATCTGTGGCTATTTATCTAACACTGTTCAGGTTGCTTAGCCGTTGAAAGTTCGTCTGATAACAGAAAGGTGTCGCCTCTACCATGCCATGTGCTGAATGACTCACATGGGTTTAGCTTTTCACATAAAACTAAATATAAATCACAATTGAACGGGCCTGGATTTGAAAGCCGGGCGAGTTGAGACGAATGGGCAAGCTTTCTTACATCTGCTGCACCTGCTAACCCAACAGTAGGTCATAGAAATAAGCCATATTGATTGGCTTTCTACGGAATTATGTGAAAAAATCTTTTCATGCTGAGATATTAGAATATGCAATAAGTGCTGGTCTAGGGTGAGCGCAAAGCTGTTATAATAACACAGATTTAGATTATTCCACAGTAATGTTTATATCTGATAATTGATCAAAAAAATGCTAACTGATCAGTCAAACCTTATTGTGTTACATTCAAACATTCAATTATCAATCTGTATACTTGTCAATCTATATGCAAGAATAGGAATATATCTATTAAATAATATGTATATCTTAAGCATAAATTAAGGAATAAATAATTAAAATGCAATGAACAAGGAGCTGGAACTTGCTATCTTCGAGAACAGGATGAGTGGAGAGACATCGAGCACATCTATGAGAAGCCATGGAAGGCGTACCATAATGAAACCATCGAGGTGGTTCACCTGGACGTTCCCTTGAGACTCACTTTCTACTGGGATCCTTTCCACCAACTTCTGTCAGACCTGCTCCACAAGTGGCTCACTCCGGCACACAGACTCCAGGTCCCCTCTGTCCTCATTATTAGTGGTAGGTCGGACTTTCTGTTTATTTCGTTGGTACTCAAGATAGAAAAGACTTGATGGAGCACGAAAATACGTGCTTCATCAACCCGGGTCTTCTGGTATTATTATCAAGCTAGTGTACCCCAGCAGACCCTTTTTCAACCATTTTAAGTTTTAATGTAAAGAAAATTTTTGTGGGGGCGGAAGGCAGGAAAGAGATACACTTTCACTTATAAATTTTTAAAAATATATAATATTATATTTATTAATATTTTTTATAGGGAGTTTGGTAGACAGCAACCCCCCAGGGGGGTACTCCCGTCCGCCAATGAGTGTAAACAAAGCCGTGATTTTTTTTAAAATATGGGGGTTTGCTGATGTCTTTTGTCTGTCCATAAATTGCAAATTACAGGCAGTCTTGCTACTCTACTTACACTTGGGTCACACACACTACATGTACACTTTTTTTTTACACACCACTGATTTTTTTTTTTGTTTTTATTTAATAGTTCTTGGTCTATTAATTTCCTTTTATTCCATGGGGGAAATGGGAAAAGAATCTTTTCCCCCGTGCCATGCGTGTTGTAAAAGTCAACTAAATGCCGGGAACAGGGCTAGAAACCCCCTTTTTTCTGTAAAGAATTACTAAAAAAATAAAAAGAAGAAAATTGTCAAATGGGAAGTCTGAATTGCGTGGATGTTTGCAAATAAAAAAGAGATAAATTGGGATGTTATGAATGAGAAGAAGCTGGATGTCCTGGCTTTAAGTGAAACAAAGCTAAAGGGGGGTGGGAGAGTTTCGGGGAGAGGAATAAAGGGGGTTTTGGGTCAGGGTTTAAAATAGAGTTAGAGCTAAAGAAGGAGTACAAAAATGTTGAAGGATAAGCTAGGGCAGGAAAAGGGGACTATAAATGTTTTAAATTTAAAGGGAAATTAGTGGAGTAAAATAAAGTTTGGGGATGTGAAAAGTGGGTTATAATAACGTGTTGCACCTGGAAAGAGGAAAAGGTAGAGGGGGAAGAGAGTTTTTTGGAAAAAATGTTAGTAAAATGCGTGGGAGTTTGAATCAAGGTGAGAGAAAATGGGGGTTGGGGGTTTTTAACAAAAGGGGGGTAAAAATTTTAGGAGGGGTAGTAGGTAAATTTGGGGTGCCGGGGGTAAAGGTAAAGGGGGACTTTAATTGGCTATGTGTAAAAGAAATTTGGTAATAAGTAAACATTTTTTATAAAAAAGGGGGATAAAAATATACAAGGTAGTTTAGCACGAATGAAAAAGTTTTTAGTTTAGTATTGGTGGAAAAAAAGGTTGATGGGTGGGCTCCAGGATGTACTGTTTAAAGAGGGGCAACTGATAATGGGATCTTTTATTTTTTGAGCACAGTTGAGTAAGAGGTAGAGGGGAAAAGAGGAAGGGGCAACAACAAGTAAAGGGAAAAAAGTGTATAAACTAGGGGAGGGAGGAAGTTGGGGGGTGAGATAAAAAGCGATTTGGCAAAAAGGTGGGTAGTGCAAAGAGAGTAGTGGGGGGTTGAAAGGGGAAATGTTTTTAAAAATGCAAATTTTAAAAAGGGGGCAGAATTGGGTGAAAAAAGGGAGGGTGGGGGAGGAGGAAAGAGGAGTGTTTGGGGGAAAATGATGAAGTAAAGGGTATAAAAAGAAAAAGGTAGAAAAAGGTTTTTAAAAGAAAGTGTATAAGAAGAGCCGAGTTATGAGGAAAAAAAGGAAAAGAGGTGAGAAGTGCAAAAGGAGAAGATGATGAGTGGGGAGCCGTGAAATTTTAATAAAATAAGAAAAATTTGGGGAGTGAGTTAAACAAGTAAAAAATGGGAAAATTTGGGATTTTCTTAAAACAAAAAATTAGAAAAAGGGGGATTGAAGGGCTTTTTTGAAACTTTAAAATTTTAAGGGAAGCAGACATAACATCATTTAGGGGGTTTTACCTCTTTAATGAAGAAACAAATTAAAATTTAACTGAGGCATTACAAAAATGAAAGGGGGTAAAGCACGGGGAACTGAGGGATCAGCAGAAAAGTTAAAAGCAGGGGGGGATATATGTTGGAGGGGTTGGTACTTTTGTTAAAAAATGATGAAAGGGGGGAAGGTACCTAGGGATTGGCAAGAGAATGTATAGTCCTTTTATAAAGGGAAGGGGGCAAAAGAGACTGTAAAAATTATAGAGGAATAATTTACTGATTACCAGAAAAAGGTACGGTAGGGTTAAAATTAAAAGAATTAGGGGTAAGACAGAATGTGGATGCGGAGAGCAAAGGGGGTTTTTGAGTGGGGAGGGGATGTGTAGTCAGGTGTTTAATTGAACAATAGTGAAAGTATTTAGATAAAGATAGGAAGTTTTTATTGCATTTAGGATTTTAAAAAGGATATGATAAGTGGGGTAGAGGGGCAATGTGGCGATGTTCAAGTTATGGGAAAAGGTGGGAATTATTTAAAAGCTGTAAAGAGTTTTTATGAGGATAGTGAGGCCGGTTAGGGTGGTAGAAGAGAGGGGGACTATTTCCCGGGAAAAAATAGGTCTTAGACAGGATGTGTAATGTCACCATGGTTTTTTTAATATATTTATAGATGGGGGTTTTAAGGAAGAAAAACTAGGGGTTTGGGGAGGGGTGGGATTAAATTTGGGAATCAAATTTAAAAGGAATTTACACAGTTACTTTTTGCGATGATACTGTTTTTTGGGGGTTCAAAGAAAAAAAGCAAAGGTTGTGGATGAGTTTGGGAATGTGGTAAAGGTAAAAAGTTTGAAAGTGAAGAAAAAAGTAAGGTGATGGGGTGTCAAATGATTTAGATAAAAAAAAAATTTTGGGTATCAATTGGGGAGGAGGGGTATGAAGAAAATGAATGTTTTCAGATATTGGGTTCGTGTCGGCGGATGGTTATGAAGGATGAGGTTTAAAATTTAAAAAGTGGGGGAAAAAAGGGGAGTGGGCTTTAGGGATAGTGGAGTCAAAAAACGTTTTCTATGGAGGGGAAAAAAGGGAAAGTATGAAAATATAGTGTACCCCAAATCCTTTTTGGGTGTAACTTGGGGGGTAAAAGCAGCACGAGGAGACGGTGGAGGCGCGGGGATGTCCCGTTTAAGGGGAATGTGTGGTTAAAAATTATGCGAAAATTCGGGGTGGGAAATTAGGGGGAAGGTGGAGTTTTAAAAAAGTATTAGTCAGAGGGCAGAAGAGGGTTGTTGAGGTGGTTTGGTCATTTAGAGAGAATGGATCACAGTAGAATGACATGGAAAGCATATAAATCTATAGGGAAGGAAGGCGGGGTAGGGGTCGTCCTCGAAAGGGTTGGAGAGAGGGGGTAAAGGAGGTTTTGTGGGTAAGGGGCTTGGACTTCCAGCAAGCGTGCGTGAGCGTGTTAGATAGGAGTGAATGGAGACGAATGGTACTTGGGACCTGACGATCTGTTGGAGTGTGAGCAGGGTAATATTTAGTGAAGGGATTCAGGGAAACCGGTTATTTTCATATAGTCGGACTTGAGTCCTGGAAATGGGAAGTACAATGCCTGCACTTTAAAGGAGGGGTTTGGATATTGGCAGTTTGGAGGGATATGTTGTGTATCTTTATATGTTTATGCTTCTAGACTGTTGTATTCTGAGCACCTCTGCAAAAACAGTGATAATGTGCGAGTGTGGTGAAAGTGTTGAATGATGATGAAAGTATTTTCTTTTTGGGGATTTTCTTTCTTTTTTGGGTCACCCTGCCTCGGTGGGAGACGGCCGACTTGTTGAAAAAAAAAAAAAAAAAATATATATATATATATATATATATATATATATATATATATATATATATATATATATATATATATATATATATATATATATATATATATATATATATATAATATATATATATATATTATATATATATATATATATATATATTATATCTGGCGACATTCATTCCAAGACCTCGGTACATTATGTGTGCTCCCCCCAAACACTCGTGATTGATTACCTCACTGATCACACACCGACGTTCATTATTCCCGGGAATGTATGACCCAGAAAGATATGTATAATAATTGTGTGAATTCACTTGTCTCATTGCAGTGTAGCGTGACTGTTTATATTTTACTAAATGAAGTTCATTGGATCACTACTTGATTGTTTTTCACTTCACGTCACTACATGTTTTTGTCTTTGCGAAATTTGATAATGACGAGGACACTATAAGAATTCTCTTATACAGCATGCAGTGACGACACAGTAAACTATGCTACATCTGAATATAATACTTCTAACTAACTTAATTCACATGTTATTGTAGACTTGGAAAAGCGCGAACTCAGTGTTCACAAGTGTTGATTTAACATGCATAAATGTGATGTTACAGTGGCAATTAGCTATGATATGTCTGAGAAATAATACTCTCAAAAATCACTATAACACTGCAAGTACACTATGGACAATACCACTGTCAGTAAACTGTGAACTATACTACTGTAACTACACTGTCCTTCACAAGCAGAATTCATCTACATGCTGATACTCCAGCACCCGCAGTGCATATGTAGAGACGAGCTGTTTACACTAATAGTTGATATATAGATGACATTACCAGTAAATCAGGATAGCTAGGTTCCACAAGACATTATGAGCTTACGTGTGACCTGCAAGCATTACACAGTGTGTTGTCACGGGTGACTCCTCGAGTCCTGTATAATAAATATCAAAATGTAAAACCACACACAGCATAATATATGTACTTGAATCAGTGGACCTCTCAGACCACTCACTCTAGTATTAGTATGCCAGTGGTTGCTACTGATGTGACGTTAACAAGTGTGTATAGATTCCATCATTTTGCCTAGGGCTTGTCATGTGACTGACACCGGTGTCCGACACTTAGCAGTCAAGTTTAGTCCCCCACCATTCAGTTTCTTACTCCACCTTCTCTGATCTTATTGTCAGTGTTAAGTTAGGCTAGGTAAGGTTCGTCAGGAAAGAGGACAAGTGTTTCCTGACGCGGGTCTTAGTCAAATGATGACCCGCAGCTGGAGCTATTGGTCATCTGACCGAGGCCTTCCGCTGGCTTACCGGTCCACCCCTTTATAATTTATGGTCATAGTTATAACCATTTCTATTTTGTCAATGTTGTTATAGATTATTATCACATATTAAGTTATTTAAAAATATAATTTGCTAAAAGTGTATTAAAGGGAGTTTTTAAGTAAAAGGTTAGTAGCTAAAAACACAATAAAAAATGAAAACCAGTGATCACATAGTTAGAAATCTGATTCACAGTTCCACGAGGCCTTCAACTGAACAATATTGCAATCTGTGACTGATAATAAGATGGTATCTTGATAACTCACAGATGATCCTCACATTTCTTCATAACATATAGCCTCTTCACGTGATCTTGAAATGTATTGAACCGATGCATGCAACACTTTAACTTAAGGAAATTTACCATGTGTATAAGGAAACGAAAAATGTTCACCAGTCAGCATTAGCTGAAAAAACTGAAATAAAAATTCCTGGCAGATTCAGTCTTACACTGGCTGATGAGATCAATCGTTCTATTCACTGACCGGGACGCCATGGATATGAACAATCAGCAGGATTTAATGCATCACCTGAGGCAGCTTAACTCCTTCTCACAGCACATTACTGTTATCTTCAAGATGCAAGACTATATACCAGTAAGTTGAAAACTTTTCCTCTACACTTAAACATCTCATGTCTGAGATTTATTAGTTCAAATGTTGTAATCATATTGTGGAATAGATAATTATCTGCCTCTTGATACGCGATGTTCTTCTTGAGTTGAAAGATTATACAGTATTTACCAGTGTTGTTTACCTCTGCTCCAAGCTTATCCTCTTAATCTATGCGTCTAATCTTACAAGTTTCATACTTGGTAGGTCCTGTTGTACGTATTCTTAAAACTGTGTATGGTGTTTGCTCTCACGATGTTCTTAGTTGCTAACCACCCTGAGTTGAATTAAATCTTTCAATCAGGACACAAATAACCAGCACATAGGAGAAAGAAACTTATGACGACGTTTCGGCCCAACTCGGACCGAAATGTTGTCATAGGTTTCTTTTTCCTATGTGCGGGTTATTTGTGTATTGTTCCACTTACGGTATTGTGCCTTTATGTTGCAAACAATGTTCCTGTCCGTCTTATCAGGTAGTCTCATTATCTGTTGAGTTACTATCATATAATAATAGTAATACCACTTCCCCCTTAATTGAACCAATTGTTCAGTGTTATTTCACTCAATTCATATTTTTTTCCAGCTGAATACATGGGGGAGCTACAAAAATAAAAATGTGGATCTGTACAACACTTTCAGCAGATTTTGTTTACTGGGAAGCAACATTGTCACCTGGGACAGCACCGTACCACTGTCAGCAGCCTACGTTCAACAGTGTCAGAAATATTTCTGGAATACTCCAGATATGAGCTGGAGATGTAGTGATGGAGAACATGTTGGCTACATCATAATTGAAACATATATTGATATGTTAATGAATTATTTATGTAATGGCGTTCTTAACCTCAGCAATGAATATTGTCTTGCTTAAACAGGGGTCAGTTTATTATTTTAAAAACTATTATAATAATATAATATATAATATCTATATTTTTACAAGTACATGTACAAGGTATACAGTCCTAGCTGACATCAATGACATACTACCATGTAGAAAGCCACTTGTTATGCATAACATTTCAGGCAAACTAGGTCAGTTTTATCCCAGAATGCGACCCACACCAGTCAGTAACACCCAGGTACTCATTTTACGCTTCTAGCTAGTTTCAAGTACGTCAGAAAACGTCTCACATGGCTCGGAAACGTCAAAATATGATTGTTTTGAAGTTTACAAATTAATCCTAGGACTCTACTGTCTCTGGGATTCTTTCGTGTTATGTATGGAAAATTTGATCTCATAACTTGAGTCAATAAATCGTATTAAAACGATTGCAAGTAACTAAAGAAATTACAGACTGGGTGAGGTCTTGAACCCATGGCAGGACTCACTAGCCATGGTTTCAACACCTCACCCGGTCTGTGACTTGAGTCACATATGATGTGATATTGAATTTGTTTTAACAAGAGAGACTAGTAAGCCAGGGGAAAGCCTCTGTCACATCACCCAAAGCTCACTAGGCATCAAGAAACAGTTTCATAATCTTCGGTACAAACACAAAAATAAAGATTTACATTGTGGAAGCCAAACATGTTGAAGTAGTTGTGACATTTACTGAGGACTTCGACCCCCTAGATCACTCACCGCTCATAACCATAACAAAACATACACAACAAATACACAACAAAAAATAAGAAAAGAAGAAAAACTAAAAACAACGCACGTAAACACTGAACACAAGTACACACTGTCACACCAAGTACAAAGTCATACCAAGTACACAGTCACACCAAGTACAAAGTCACACCAAGTACAGGAAAAGTCGGTCGATGGATCTATAATTTCCTCACTAACAGAACACAGAGAGTAGTAGTCAACAGAGTGAAGTCCGAGGCAGCTACGGTGAAAAGCTCTGTTCCACAAGGCACAGTACTCGCTCCCATCTTGTTCCTCATCCTCATATCCGACATAGACAAGGATGTCAGCCACAGCACCGTGTCTTCCTTTGCAGATGACACCCGAATCTGCATGACAGTGTCTTCCATTGCAGACACTGCAAGGCTCCAGGCGGACATCAACCAAATCTTTCAGTGGGCTGCAGAAAACAATATGAAGTTCAACGATGAGAAATTTCAATTACTCAGATATGGTAAACACGAAGAAATTAAATCTTCATCAGAGTACAAAACAAATTCTGGCCACAAAATAGAGCGAAACACCAACGTCAAAGACCTGGGAGTGATCATGTCGGAGGATCTCACCTTCAAGGACCATAACATTGTATCAATCGCATCTGCTAGAAAAATGACAGGATGGATAATGAGAACCTTCAAAACTAGGGATGCCAAGCCCATGATGACACTCTTCAGGTCACTTGTTTTATCTAGGCTGGAATATTACTGCACACTAACAGCACCTTTCAAGGCAGGTGAAACTGCTGACCTAGAAAATGTACAGAGAACCTTCACGGCGCGCATAACGGAGATAAAACACCTAAATTACTGGGAGCGCTTGAGGTTCCTAAACCTGTATTCCCTGGAACACAGGCGGGAGAGATACATGATTATATACACCTGGAAAATACTAGAGGGACTAATACCGAACTTGCACACGAAAATCACTCACTACGAAAGCAAAAGACTTGGCAGACGATGCAACATCCCCCCAATGAAAAGCAGGGGTGTCACTAGCACGTTAAAAGACCATACAATAAGTGTCAGGAGCCCGAGACTGTTCAACTGCCTCCCAGCACACATAAGGGTTATTACCAACAGACCCCTGGCAGTCTTCAAGCTGGCACTGGACAAACACCTAAAGTCGGTTCCTGACCAGCCGGGCTGTGGCTCGTACGTTGGTTTGCGTGCAGCCAGCAGTAACAGCCTGGTTGATCAGGCTCTGCTCCACCAGGAGGCCTGGTCACAGACCGGGCCGCGGGGGCGTTGACCCCCGGAACTCTCTCCAGGTAAACTCCAGGTACACAGTCACACCAAGTACACGGTCACACCACGTACACACTGTCATATCAAGTACAAGTACACAGTCACACCAAGTACACACTCCCACACCAAGTACACACTGCCATACCAAGTTAAGGTAAGCCGAGAGTACCTGGAATACCTGGAGAGGGTTTCGGGGGTCAACGCCCCAATGGCCCGGTCTATGACCAGGCCTCATGGTGGATCAGATTCTGAGCAACCAGGCTGTTACTGTTGGCCGCACGCAACCCGACGTACGAACCACATCCCGGCTGGTCAGGTTCTGACTTTAGGTGCCTGGCCAGCGCCTTCTTGAAACAGCCAGGGGTCTATTGATAATCTCCCTAATGTATGCTGGAGGGCAGTTGAACAGTCTTGGGTCCATGACACTTACTTTGTTGTCTCTTATCGTGCTAATGGCGCCCCTGTTTTTCATTGGGTGGATGTTGCATCCTCTGCAGAGTCTTTTACTCTCATATGGAGTGATTTTCATGTGCAAGTTTGGTACTAATCCCTCTAGGATTTTCCAAGTGTATATAATCACGTATCTCTCCCGCCTGTGTTCTAGGGAGTACAGGTTAAGGAACTTCAAGCGTTCCCAGTAACTGAGGTGTTTTATCGCACTTGTGTGTGCTGTGAAGGTTCTATGTACATTTTCTAGGTCAGCAGTTTCACCTGCCTTGATATTTGATGTTAGTGTGTAGCAATATTCCAACCTAGATAGAACAAGCGACCTGAAGAGTGTCATCATGGGCTTGGCATCACTAGTTTTGAAGGTTCTCATTATCCATCCTGTCATTTTTCTAGCAGATGCGATTGATACAATGTTGTGGTCATTGAAGGTGAGATCCTCCGACATGATCACTCCCAGGTCTTTGAGAGGTGATATCCGAATTATAAAACTATCACCATAATGGGAGTAGATATAAATCCAAAATATTCTTTAAGCTCTTAATAGATTATAAGTATACCAGAGACTGTTAGACTAAGTTAGTCTACCACTGGTCACCATATCCTTAAGTTATGTCAATAAAGATTGTGAAGTTATATTACTAATTACTATATCCAGACTTGACACACAACGAATTGTATTGATCACAGAGTGTGAGCATTGTTCTAGAGCAGACATGATGGAGTGTTGTACAGTAGACATGACGGAGTGTTCTAGAGCAGACATGATGGAGTGTTCTAGAGCAGACATGATGGAGTGTTGTACAGTAGACATGACGGAGTGTTCTAGAGCAGACATGATGGAGTGTTCTAGAGCAGACATGACGGAGTGTTCTAGAGCAGACATGATGGAGTGTTCTAGAGCAGACATGATGGAGTGTTCTAGAGCAGACATGATGGAGTGTTGTAGAGTAGACATGACGGAGTGTTCTAGAGCAGACATGATGGAGTGTTCTAGAGCGGGACATGATGGAGTGTTGTAGAGTAGACATGACGGAGTGTTCTAGAGCAGACATGATGGAGTGTTCTAGAGCAGACATGATGGAGTGTTGTAGAGTAGACATGACGGAGTTTTTCTAGAGCAGACATGATGGAGTGTTCTAGAGCAGACATGATGGAGTGTTGTAGAGTAGACATGACGGAGTGTTCTAGAGCAGACATGATGGAGTGTTCTAGAGCAGACATGGTGGAGTGTTGTAGAGTAGACATGACGGAGTGTTCTAGAGCAGACATGATGGAGTGTTCTAGAGCAGACATGATGGAGTGTTCTAGAGCAGATATGATGGAGTGTTCTAGAGCAGACATGACTGAGTATTCTAGAACAGACATGATGGAGTGTTCTAGAGCGGACATGATGGAGTGTTCTAGAGCAGACATGACTGAGTATTCTAGAACAGACATGATGGAGTGTTCTAGAGCAGACATAATGGAGTGTTCTAGAGCAGACATGACTGAGTATTCTAGAACAGACATGATGGAGTGTTCTAGAGCAGACATGATGGAGTGTTTTAGAGCAGACATGATGGAGTGTTCTAGAGCAGACATGATGGAGTGTTCTAGAGCAGATATGATGGAGTGTTCTAGAGCAGACATGACTGAGTATTCTAGAACAGACATGATGGAGTGTTGTAGAGTAGACATGACGAAGTGTTCTAGAGCAGACATGACTGAGTATTCTAGAACAGACATGATGGAGTGTTGTAGAGTAGACATGACGGAGTGTTCTAGAGCAGACATGATGGAGTGTTCTAGAGCAGACATGATGGAGTGTTCTAGAGCAGACATGATGGAGTGTTCTAGAGCAGACATGATGGGGTGTTCTAGAGCAGATATGATGGAGTGTTCTAGAGCAGATATGACTGAGTATTCTAGAACAGACATGATGGAGTGTTGTAGAGTAGACATGATGGAGTGTTCTAGAGCAGACATGATGGAGTGTTCTAGAGCAGACATGATGGAGTGTTCTAGAGCAGATATGATGGAGTGTTCTAGAGCAGACATGACTGAGTATTCTAGAACAGACATGATGGAGTGTTCTAGAGCAGATATGATGGAGTGTTCTAGAGCAGACATGATGGAATGTTATAGAGCAGAGACGATGGAGTGTTGTAGAGCAGACATGATGGAGTGTTGTAGAGCAGACATGATGAAGTATTCTAGAGAAGACATGACTGAGTACTCTAGAACAGACATGATGGAGTGTTCTAGAGAAGACACGATAGAGTGCTCTAGAGCAGACATTATGGAGTGTTCTAGAGCAGGCATGATGAAGAACTCTAGAGCAGAGATGATGTGTTCTAGAGCAGACATGATGGAGTGTTGTAGAGTAGACATGACGGAGTGTTCTAGAGCAGACATAATGGAGTGTTCTAGAGCAGACATGATGGAGTGTTCTAGAGCAGACATAATGGAGTGTTCTAGAGCAGACATGATGGAGTGTTCTAGAGCAGACATGATGGAGTGTTTGAGAGCAGACATGATGGAGTGTTCTGGAGCAGACATGACTGAGTACTCTAGAACAGACATGATGGAGTGTTCTAGAGCAGACATGATGAAGTACGCACCATCCTCATCTTCCTCACTCACCATCCTCATCCTTCTCACTCACCATTCTCATCCTCCTTACTCACCATCCTCATCCTGCTCACTCACCACCCTCATCTTCCTTACTCACCATCCTCATCCTCCTTCCTCACCATCCTCATCCTCCTCACTCACCATCCTCATTCTCCTCATTCACCATCCTCATCCTCCTCCCTCACCATCCTCTTCCTCCTTCACCATCCTCTTTTTCCTTCACCATCCTTTTCCTCCTCTCTCACCATACTCTCCTCCTTCACCATCCTCTTCCTCCTTCATCATCCTCTTCCTCACCATCCTCTTCCTCCTTCACCGTCATCTTCCTCTTTCACCATCCTCTTCCTCTTTCACCATCCTCTTCCTCTTCGTTCACCATCCTCTTCCTCCTCACTCACCATCCTCATCTTCCTCCCTCACCATCCTCCTCCTCCTCCTTCACCATCCTCATCCTCCTCCCCCACCATTCCCGTCTCAATATCACCAAGAGTTTCCTGCCAAGCTTGATATAGCATCATCAACAATATTTCCTGTAACTCTTCCTCCCAGTCTATTTGTGTTTCAGGAATGTTGAAACCAAGGTGTATACCTTCGTCTGGTACACCCTTTTTGGTATACCCTTGTGTGGGACTGAGGTGTACCATAGTGAGGTACTGTGGTTCACCCTCGTGTGGTACAGAGGAGTTGTACGGTAGTGTGGTACTGTGGTTCACCCTCGTGTGGTACTGAGCAGTTGTACGGTAGTGTGGTACTGTGGTTCACCCTCGTGTGGTACTGAGCAGTTGTACGGTAGTGTGGTATTGTGGTTCACCCTGGTGTGGTACTGAGGAGTTGTACGGTAGTTTGGTACTGTGGTACACCTTCCTGTGGTACTGAGGAGTTGTACGGTAGTGTGGTATTGTGGTTCACCCTCGTGTGGTACTGAGGAGTTGTACGGTAGTGTGGTACTGTGGTTCACCCTCGTGTGGTACTGAGGAGTTGTACGGTAGTGTGGTACTGTGGTTCACCCTCGTGTGGTACTGAGGAGTTGTACGGTAGTGTGGTACTGTGGTACACCCTCGTGTGGTACTCAGTTCGTGTAAGTTGTTAAACTTGATATAATTGCATGTTTTCACAACCCATATAGATTATTGTGTATTTACTTCTAGACATTTAGTAAGAATGTTAGTAACAGTGTCTGGTTCATTTCTTAACATTCTAATACAGTGTTAATCTTAAAAATTCTCCCACTGATACTAGTAACACCAAGTTCCTTCCTTATATTAAGAACTTTGGTAGATTTAGGACAGCCAAAAATAATTCTGAGGGCTTCATTTTGCATTAGTTCCAAGGGCCGGAGAGAATTTTCCTTAGTATGCTATGAAGAGGGAGTATAGACACCGGTGTAATCCCACAACCGCTAAAAGATTTGAGATTTTGCCATCGACGTGGCTAGTTTATTGTGCACCCCATATCCATCCTGTGGACGGTAGCGCAAGAGCATATGGATACACAAAAGGCATAGGAACTAGGCCCCGAAATGGTTAACAGGTATACATATGGGTTTATATCTACATATCTTCAGTTCACTTATCTGTTACAAGCAAATTTAGCAACTTTGCTTAGTATGTCTGGTATCTTATTTTCATTAATAAGATATCTTGACATGTCACATAGGTTATTATACTGTCTATGTATTCCTCAGTAAGTGGACAATTAAGCACATAGTGTTCAAGAGAGTGACCATATGCCTGATCACATAATTTACATTTAGTTTGATCATCATCTGTGTGTCTCCCAAACTGCCAGAAGTACTTGTAACCAAGCCTAAGCCTG
Source organism: Cherax quadricarinatus (assembly GCF_026875155.1). Lineage (NCBI taxonomy): Eukaryota > Metazoa > Arthropoda > Malacostraca > Decapoda > Parastacidae > Cherax > Cherax quadricarinatus. The sequence continues at coordinate 7,333,892 of NC_069440.1, read as the reverse complement.
GCCACTACAACATCAGTCAGTCTTTTAACCAAGCCTAAGCCTGGCCACTACAACATCAGTCAGTACTTGTAACCAAGCCTAAGCCTGGCCACTACAACATCAGTCAGTCTGTTCACATTGCAAGTTGCTCCATAAACATACTTATCCATGTTCATGTTATCATAGTGGGTTATAGATCTACTCATGCTTTTAACTGCATTCCTATAACAATTATTTTCAGCAACGGATATAGCCCAACTTTATAAAGGTGGCAGCAAAGCAATAGCTAAATATTATGACCCAATAGCTCTAACGTCCCATATCACAAAAAAAAAAATCTTTGAAAGATTTCTAAGAATCATGATGGCAAACAACTTAGATTCCCAATTATCCTGGTTTCGTTGTGAGAGTAGACTATGATGGACTGTTTCACACGTTTCGCCCGTCAGAGATCACGTTCCGCCATACAGTGAAACGTGGTCTCAGGTGGAATTCCAGATTGTTAATAAGTCTACTTAGGCCATGCATACAGGTATAGTTACATAAGTTGATGTAACTACAACTTACATAATATCGTACATGTGAGTTTCTTAGGATAGCCTAAAATAGGAATCTTTGAATGACTTCGTCTCTGTGGTCTCGGTATTGCTGATGTGACCAGACTTACATGGAGTTCATTCCTTTGTAAATTGTGAGTTCATCCTTAATTGTTACCGTTAACTTTGTAATGGAGTTCATTCTTGTCTGGGTGCCAAAACAAAACTTTGGAGTCCAGTTCCTGGCCATTATTACTCTGTTAATCTTCATACCGCCCACAGGGAGGTAGGGGTCTAATAAACATATTAAACTTTAAGTTAATGTTAGGACAGTGCAATTGTCATGGAGCAGGATAAATAATGTGGATGGTAAGTAAATAGAATTTGATTCCTTTCTCTTCTGGCATTCTGCAACATCTCTGATTATAGTATATTTGACATAGTAAGCTGAAAATACTGGAATGTTACATATAGCTTGAGTTTGGGGATATATTAACCACTTAGGTGAAATGATTCTATATGGCCATAGATCAGTTGATATCGATTAGATGCGGTTTTTGGCTGACTGCTGCGTTTCCTTAATATTCTGTCAGTTTCTTTCTGTAACCTTCAGAGGTGACCACCATCCCTTACCCTGGAAGGGTGTGAGGGGACAGTCCTCACTCTTTGTCATGGGCTGCAACTGATACCTTTTGCCTTGCTCAGAGAATTTCCCCTCCGATCTGTTGCTGTCTTGCAACATTGCATAGCTCCTGACAACGCAAGAGACTGCATCGTCAGGAGCTCTATAATGTTGCAAGCTATGCAATCCACATGTGGCTTGTTCTGCACACACACACACACATACACAGACTGGACACCTGGTCCAGCAAATGGCTTCTCGAATTTAATCCTGCCAAATGCAAAGTCATGAAGATGGGGGAGGGGCACAGAAGACCACAGACAGAGTATAGGCTAGGTGGCCAAAGACTGCAAACCTCACTCAAGGAGAAAGATCTTGGGGTGAGTATAACACCGAGCATGTCTCCGGAAGCACACATCAATCAGATAACTGCTGCAGCATATGGGCGCCTGGCAAACCTGAGAACAGCATTCCGATACCTTAGTAAGGAATCATTCAAGACACTGTACACCGTGTATGTCAGGCCCATACTGGAGTATGCAGCACCTGTTTGGAACCCGCACTTGATAAAGCACGTCAAGAAACTAGAGAAAGTACAAAGGTTTGCGACAAGGTTAGTTCCGGAGCTAAGGGGAATGTCCTATGAGGAAAGATTAAGGGAAATCGGCCTGACCACACTGGAGGACAGGAGGGTCAGGGGAGACATGATAACGACATATAAAATACTGCGTGGAATAGACAAGGTGGACAAAGACAGGATGTTCCAGGGAGGGGACACAGAAACAAGAGGCCACAATTGGAAGTTGAAGACACAAATAAGTCAGAGAGATAGTAGGAAGTATTTCTTCAGTCATAGAGTTGTAAGGCAGTGGAATAGCCTAGAAAATGACGTAGTGGAGGCAGGAACCATACACAGTTTTAAGACGAGGTTTGATAAAGCTCATGGAGTGGGGAGAGAGAGGGCCTAGTAGCAACCGGTGAAGAGGCGGGGCCAGGAGCTAGGACTCGACCCCTGCAACCACAAATAGGTGAGGTGAGTACACACACCACACACACACACACACACACACACACAATATATATATATATATATATATATATATATATATATATATATATATATATATATATATATATATATATATAAACACTGATCTCTGGCTGAAGGAGACTCGAACCTACGAACCTTAGGACAAGGTACGCAATGCTTTACCAATCTACCCACACTGGACAATACCTTGGCGTGTAGCTTGCTCTACACGTTTGATCCAAGGCAGCCAGCTTTCAGGGAGAAGGCTTACAGCTTTCCATCTCATCCCCTGCATGCATCAGCCTTACCAGAGATTTGAACAATGCAAGGAATTCGCGAGAGCATGCGAAATATACACAAACACTGATCTCTGGCTGAAGGAGACTCGAACCTACGAACCTTAGGACAAGGTACGCGGTGCTTTACCAATCTACCCACAATGGACAATACCTTGGCGTGTAGCATGCGCTACACGTTTGATCCAGAGATCAGTGTTTGTGTATATTTCGCATGCTCTCGCTAATTCCTTGCATATATATATATATATATATATATATATATATATATATATATATATATATATATATATATATATAATATATATATATATATATATATATATATTATATATATATATATATATATATATATATATATATATATATATATATATATATATATATGTATTGTTGTATCATTCATCAGGATGACCAACCTCTACGATACCATGCCACTTGAGAGTAAAACACCGAGGAGCTGCTGCCTCAGTCTGGTTGTGTTGACAGTCCTGGTTTACCTGTATACTGTGTGTTATATATTCACTAGCCAGTACTGGTTTTTCGGTGCTCCTGGTCCAGGTGCTGCTGGTCCAATTGCTGCTGGTCCAGGGTCTGCTGGTCCAGATGCTGCTGGTCCAGATCAGGTCATTACAGGTACTGGGAGAGTACCGGGAGACAAGGTTACAACAGCTGCGGCATTGTCTGAGAAGTGTTACCAGTACACAGGACTGACAGCCATCAACACTTGTTGCAAGATGCTCGACTACGCTGAGAACAACGGCAGCAACATACTGCAATGTGCCAACACAAGCACTCATACACAATATTTCACAAAACAAAGGTACGTAGTATAATTATTGCAATTATAGTGAGAAAGATGTGTAATCATTGTTGGTTGTCAAGCCTTTAATTTCTATTAATTGTATCATTAGACGTCATCCACATGGTGATTATTGTGATAATAATAAATTCAAGCAATAAACCTGTAGGGGTCATACAGTTCTGCGAGGAAGTATGAGAGAAAATAAGAATGTGCAAAGGATAAAGAGTGTGCAAGGGATGTACAAAGACCAGAGTTAGTGGAGGTGGGGGATCGTGCAAAAGTAAAATTGAAATAAAAGTTGGTGAAATAAGTCAAGTTTCCATTATAAAGTCAAAGATGAAGTTTACGTCGAAGGCGGGACTTTCAGCGAGGAGGTCAGTAAGAGTGTGCTGGGACAGTCTAGATGTTGAAGTGGATCTGCTTGCACTCTGACAGGACAATATATTTAGACATGTTGGGCGGACAGTGCGACTTGACAGTCTATGTGGTGAGTCTTTATTGAACAATACGGATGCGCTTATATATCTCTGATGAAATTTCAGGTATTAATCTCTAATATCCAGTGTTCTCGTACTGAGGAGCATATAAATACTTCAACAGGAACAAGCAGTCAGCAGCTAGCAGAATACAACCAAGATGGAGGAGAACGCATCCAGCAACAGAAGCAACAATAGAAGAAACAGCTGAAGAGGAGAACATGGGTGGTCGGGGTCAGCACTGGGTGATGCTGGGAGACTCCCACATCAGAAACGTCTTTGAGCTGCTTGTCAAGCGAATTATCAGTCCAAGAGTGAAGTATCGACTGACTTCCTTTAAGAAGGTGAGACTTACTGACTGTGTCATGACTAGTGTGGCACAGTGACATGACCTCTGGCCTGCGAAGACATGTCACCAGACCTGCTGATACATCTTATGGAGAGAAACTTTTAAAAAATAAAAACAGATTGGAAAACGATTATTTTAGAAAGATGGAGACCGGCAGAGGTGTTTGGCTAGTCTAATCACTAACAAGACTGATGCTTGTTTCTTAAAGATAATTTAAATCTGTTAGGATTTTTAACCCGAGGGTTAGCCACCAAGAATAACCCAAGAAAGTCTCTCTGTCTTATTCCCATTGTGGTCCTTTAATCTTGTTCCCCAGGATGCGACCCACATCAGTCGACTAACACCCAGGTACCTACTTACTGCTAGGTGGACAGGGACAGCAGGTGTATGGAAACATGCCCAGCATTTCTACCCAGCCGGGGATTGAACCACGGACACTCATTGTCCGTGGTTCTTCACAACATTAATGCCCTATTAACTTTATCATATCGAATGGATTTATAATCTTACACTCTCGTGCATTTTATATTTTTTCTATTTCCGGGGTAGAGTTTTAGCACAGGTAAATCTCCATCATTAACAAGCAGCGTAGTCAACACAACAAATCTTACACAACTGAATTTTACTATAATTAGTAAAACTCTCAAACCTTCACCTTGAGGCAGAAAAGAATTGTTCCAGGACTTTTTTTAATATGAAGATACCGTGACTTCGAAGAACTGGAAAAGGAGTGGAGCTGGAGCATGTTGGGCATCACCAGAGGCTACAGACGTCATGTTTGTATTGAACAAGGTAGGATACTTGACATATATCCAAGGCTACGTATTGCAGGGAGGGCCTCCTGGTTTATGGCCTAATCAACCAGATTGTTGATTCTCAAGTCTTGCAGTGATGCAACTATTACTGTTACGACTCTTGACGTCTTGCAGCACTGTTGAACTGTCTTAAGTATTTCTAAAAGATCGTCTAGTTTGTCAATGACGGTTATAATTTTTTACCTCTTTGGCCTATGTATGATTAGTTGCAGTCTTTGTAAGGAATTGTGTGTACACCAAATGCATCAAGAGTGTCAGTGTATTTTTTAAAACAAATGATTATCAATTATTTTGTTTTGTTAGGGAAAAAAAATACTTTTTTCGGGTTTAGAAAAATTGATTTTCATATTTTACAGACAGATAAACCGAACACACAAAACACACACCCATGAAGGGGCGGAGCTAGGAGCGTGGATAAAACCCCTGAAAACCCAAAATTTTGGGTTGATACAATCAAGTGATCCCAAAGTAAGGCGAGAAGAAGAGGGGGAGCCAGGAGTATGAATCGATCCCTGCAGCACAATTAGGGAGAAAACCACACACCACACAAAACCACACACACACACACACACACACACACACACCCCACACACACACAACACACACACCATACTATAATAAATAATTTAAGAATATTTACAATTATATCAAAGAATAATAATTATAATAAAAAGGTAAATAAATAATCACAACTTGGGCTGGGGTTCTTGTGCAAAACGGTGGAAAGACATCGAACCATTTACAGAAGCCCTGGAAGTACCACAATGAAACCATAGAGAGTTCACCTGGACCTTCCCCGGGGAAACTCACCTTTCCCATGGGACCCCTTTCCCACCACCTTCTCCCAACTTGCTCCCCCTGGCTCGCTTCCCCAACCCCTCCTGCCCCCACCATCTCCCCATTTATTTGGAAGTTACCCCTAAACGTTTTTTCTTTCAGACTAAATAAATTTAATTTATTCACGTCAAGTGTGAGCCCCGAAGAGCGAAATAAAATGTCATATTAAGTGCATCTGTGTCCCTTTTCCTAAAATTTCGTCGGGAATTTTCCAAAATTTTCTAAATTAAAATTTATCCCCGACTCAGTCTACACTGGGTGAAAGAGATAGGAAGCAGGCATTAACCGGGGCTTAATTAACGGTGAAGGGCCACCATTACTGGGGTCCCGAAGCATCTAAGTCTCTTCACGTACACAAGATCTCTTCAAAAACCAAGACTATAAACCCGTAGTTTAAAAAGCAGTTTCTACCCTTGGGTTATTGTCTTTTTTAGATTCAGACAGTACTGACCAAGACTTTAGTAAATTTAAAGTTTGCGGGTCAGTCCCCCGGGCTATTATACTTCTGAAAACTTTTTCTGCCCCCACGGGTGGGTATGGGGTGCATAATAAGACTTTTTGCTAACATTACTTAAAGAAACATTTTTTTTTCCCTTTCCCGGGGGAATAATGGGTGTTTCTCATGATGAAAACTGGAGTGTACAACAGCTTCACAGGTTTTTTTTAGGGGCACAGGTGGCTGTGTGGGACGTACTGTGCCTCTCTCCCAGCGCCCACTCTCAAACTGTCGAAAAATATCATAAAATTTCTCCGACCGGACATGGAGATTTTAAAGATGGTGACCATGTTTGGGTACATCGTCATTGAAAAAATATTGACATGTTAAAGAATTATGTATGTAATAGATTCCCTTAACCTCAGCGAGACTACTGCAACAATTAAAAATCGCCTTAACTTTTTTTCTTGTTAAAAATTATTTGAAGAAAAAAATATGAAAATCTGCTTTTTTACTTTCACACCAACAGGGGGTTTTTTAAAAAAAAATTAGTATTATAAAACACAAAATTATTATTTAATAGGGCCCCCTCTTTAATAAAAAGTCTTTGAAGTAAATACTTATATTTAAGCTGACAAACAACCATTAAACTAATAATGTTTTTTTTAACTCGGAAAGGGTAGCCGTTCATGAACAGTGGAAAAAATTTCTTATCATCCTGTAATTTTCATGAAGCAGTTTATTTTTAAAAACATATTTACGAACAGAGCTTACTCGGACCAAACATCACACCAAACCCCTCCTTACACCTGACCCCTCCTTACATCCACTTTCCTTAACCAACCTCTCCCCACACTGACTTTTCCTTACACCACATCTCCTCACATCGACTTCTCTTAAACCCGACCCTTCTCAAAACACTTTCCCTTTCACCTGACATCTCCTCAATCTGACTTCTCCTTCACCGACACTCCTCACATTGACTTCTCCTTACAAAATGCATCTCCTCACATCTGATTCTCCTTACACCGACTTCCTCACTTGATTCTCCTTACACTACCTCCCTCCATTGACTTTCCTTACACCTGACCTTCTCAATCCGACTTCTCCTTACACCAGACCTCTCCTCACATCTGACTTCTCCTTACACCTGACATCTCCTCACATCTGACTTCTCCTTAACACCTGACCTCTCCTCACATCTGACTTCTCCTTACACCTGACCTCTCCTCACATCTGACTTCTCCTTACACCTGACCTCTCCTCACATCCGACTTCTCCTTACACCAGACCTCTCCTCACATCTGACTTCTCCTTACACCTGACCTCTCCTCACATTTGACTTCTCCTTACACCTGACATCTCCTCACATCTGACTTCTCCTTACACCTGTCCTCTCCTCACATCTGACTTCTCCTTACACCTGACCTCTCCTTACACCTGATCCCTCCTCACATCTGACTTCTCTTTACACCTTACCTCTCCTTACACCTGACCTCTCCTTACACCTGACCTTTCCTTACACCTGACCCCTTCTCACATCTGACTTCTCTTTACACCTGACCTCTCCTTACACCTAACCTCTCCTTACACCTGACCTCTCCTTACACCTAACCTCTCCTTACACCTGACCTCTCCTTACACCTGACCTCTCCTTATACCTGACCTCTCCTTACACTTGACCTCTCCTTACACCTGACTCCTCCTTATACCTGACCTCTCCTTACACCTGACCTCTCCTTATACCTGACCTCTCCTTACACTTGACCTCTCCTTACACCTGACTCCTCCTTATACCTGACCTCTCCTTACACCTGACCTCTCCTTATACCTGACCTCTCCTTACACCTGACCTCTCCTTATACCTGACCTCTCCTTACACTTGACCTCTCCTTACACCTGACTCCTCCTTATACCTGACCTCTCCTTACACCTGACTCCTCCTTATACCTGACCTCTCCTTACACCTGACCTCTCCTTATACCTGACCTCTCCTTACACTTGACCTCTCCTTACACCTGACTCCCCTTATACCTGACCTCTCCTTACACCTGACCTCTCCTTATACCTGACCTCTCCTTACACCTGACCTCTCCTTATACCTGACCTCTCCTTACACTTGACCTCTCCTTACACCTGACTCCTCCTTATACCTGACCTCTCCTTACACCTGACCTCTCCTTACACCTGACCTCTCCTTATACCTGACCTCTCCTTACACTTGACCTCTCCTTACACCTGACTCCTCCTTATACCTGACCTCTCCTTAACACCTGACCTCTCCTTACACCAGACCTCTCCTTATACCTGACCTCTCCTTACACCTGACCTCTCCTTACACCTGATTTCTCCTAATACCTGACCTCTCCTTACACCTGACCTCTCCTTACACCTGACCTCTCCTTACACCTGACCTCTCCTTACACCTGACTTCTCCTAATACCTGCTGTTCAATGAATAAAGTTTTCAATAACTGCCTTTGTGTTTCTATCATCTTTTACTCAACATACGAGTGGAGAAGCACTACAGTTGGTCTACTGATCCATGCTAGGGAGTCTACTCATATCCAACCCGTCTTATTACACGAAGTAGACGACTCTGTCTACTCATATCCAACCCGGCTGTCTACTCGTTCCCAACCTGTGTTCCTGGGTCACGCCTAACATACCTCCGCTATATATATATATATTATATATATATATTATATATTATATATATATATATATATATATATATATATATATATATATATATATATATATATATACATATATATATATATATATATATATATATAATATATATATATATATATATATATATATATATATATATATATATATATATATATATATATATATATATTACCTCTGTATTAGAATTGAAAATAAAAAACACCCTTGACCAAACGTCTCCTTCAATAAATGTCTTAAATGTGAATGTATCTTATTTACACAGCTCTCCTTCGAGGAAGCTGCAGCCACTGTCTCGTGAGGCACAACTACGAGGATTTTTGTGTGCAGTAAAGGAAGCTGGTGTTATGAGACACAAGGGATACCTCCCTCAGACCACAGAAGTACAGGGGGCTGGTGTTATGGGATACCTCCCTCGGACCACTGAGGTACAGGGGGCTGGTGTTATGGGATACCTCCCTCGGACCACTGAGGTACAGGGGGCTGGTGTTATGGGATACCTCCCTCGGACCACTGAGGTACAGGGGGCTGGTATTATGAGATACCTCCCTGGACCATGAGTACAGGGGCTGGTGTTTATGGGGATACCTCCCTCGGACCACAGAGGTACATGGGGCTGGTGTTATGTGATACCTCCCTCGGACCACTGAGGTACATGGGGCTGGTGTTATGGGATACCTCCCTCTGACCACTGAGGTACAGGGGGCTGGTATTATGGGATACCTCTCTCGGACAACAGAAGTACAGGGGGCTGGTGTTATGGGATACCTCCCTCGGACCACTGAGGTACAGGGGGCTGGTGTTATGGGATACCTCCCTCGGACCACAGAGGTACATGGGGCTGGTGTTATGGGATACCTCCCTCGGACCACTGAGGTACATGGGGCTGGTGTTATGGGATACCTCCCTCGGACCACTGAGGTACAGGGGGCTGGTATTATGGGATACCTCCCTCGGACCACTGAGGTACAGGGGGCTGGTGTTATGGGATACCTCCCTCGGACCACTGAGGTACAGGGGGCTGGTGTTATGGGATACCTCCCTCGGACCACTGAGGTACAGGGGGCTGGTATTATGAGATACCTCCCTCGGACCACTGAGGTACAGGGGGCTGGTGTTATGGGATACCTCCCTCGGACCACAGAGGTACATGGGGCTGGTGTTATGGGATACCTCCCTCGGACCACTGAGGTACATGGGGCTGGTGTTATGGGATACCTCCCTCTGACCACTGAGGTACAGGGGGCTGGTGTTATGGGATACCTCCTTCGGACCACAGAAGTACAGGAGGCTGGTGTTATGGGATACCTCCCTCGGACCACTGAGGTACAGGGGGCTGGTGTTATGGGATACCTCCCTCGGAGCACTGAGGTACAGGGGGCTGGTGTTATGGGATACCTCCCTCGGACCAGTGAGGTACAGGGGGCTGGTGTTATGGGATACCTCCCTCGGACCAGTGAGGTACATGGGACTGGTGTTATGGGATACCTCCCTCGGACCAGTGAGGTACATGGGGCTGGTGTTATGGGATACCTCCCTCGGACCAGTGAGGTACATGGGGCTGGTGTTATGGGATACCTCCCTCGGACCAGTGAGGTACAGGGGGCTGGTGTTATGGGATACCTCCCTCGGATCACAGAAGTACAGGAGGCTGGTGTAATGGGATACCTCTCTCTGGACTACAGTAGGTCTAATTCCGTGGATCAAGAGCCCCTTACCGGCATCAAGGAACCTCTCTTAAATTACAGAGAGCAGATAATGAAAATGTTGATTTCCTTGCAAGCTTACATTGTTTACATATTACAAAATATTAATTACAAAGAAAGCTGCTAGCATGCCTAGGCATTTCTGGCAGCCTCACCCTGGAAGCTGAGGGACTGACCACCTCAAATACTTTTCCTTCAAGGTCAATGGACTAATTACATCATCTTTATTTCATTACTATTGCTGCCTCTGTATTTGACTGAAGAAGCCTACTGTGTAGGTGAAACGTTTCATCAGTAAAGATACCCAACTGTTGCACTTGTGTCTTAATCTTGAACTTACCAGTAGTTTAAATAATTTTCAACAATACAGCTTGTGCTGTGTTGGCCCTTAATATAAACAACAACAATAAAATTGTTGGTTTCAATTTTCAAAGTTTGTGAGTGTGAGTTGTACTGTTGTATATTACAAGTGTTGCTGCTGCCACCACCACCAGGAACCTGCCTTAGTGATGTAAATGGTGTTAGTAAACCGATAAGTTGAAGAATGTGATACTTGTGCAACATTTGGGAGTCTAATGTGGACACGTTTCTCCAGCGAGTGGTTTCTTCAGTCCGGATTTTCTCTGTTTTAGACTGATGAAGTCACTGGCTGGCGAAACGTTTCCAGAATAAAGATGCCCAAGCTTTGCATAAGTGTCGAAATAATATAAAAGAGTTATAATCATAAATAATATTTAAATGGATAGAGGGATAAGCCAGCGGAAGGCCTCGGTCAGATGACCAAAATCGCCAGCTGTGGGTCATCATATAACTAAGACCCACGTCAGGAAACACTTGTCCTGTTTCCTGACAAACATTATACCTACCCTAAGTGTCTCATTCTTCAACCTTTCTCAAGGTGAACTATGACATTCATGTATGGGTTAGTTGTGTGGGCCTTGATATTATTTGTACAGTAATTTTGAAATAAAGATTTGTATTTGTATAAGGGAGGTGCCTTGATGCTCGTGATGGGGTCTTGATCTGAGGAACTGGATCTATGATATCCTCTGCCTTTGAGCGACTCTGATGCTTCTCATCCCCCCAGGCACTGTTTGATTCCTATGAGACACACTCCTCACACTGAATGTCCATGGTTGAATCCCTGGCATGGGTGGAAACATTGGGCATATTTCCTTACACCTGCTGTTCCTATTCACCTAGCAGTACTCTCATCGACACCATGCCTAACCCTTCTAGGGTAGGGTAGGTGCCTGTGCCCAAGCCTTTAGCTCATAAGACTGTCATTCCCATTTACCCCCTTGGGGCGGGGATGGCAGACCAGAGAGGCCTAGCTTGTGGCTAGGCCTGGGGACAGTTGGTCCCAAAGATGAGGAGGTACTTGTGCCTCCTCCCATGGGAGACTTAGGTCTCAGACACTACCTAAAGAGGGAGCCAAGGCCGGGCCACCACTTGGAAAAGGCCCGGGCCGGGAGAATACCGGCTAATCTTTAAAAAAAAAAAAAAAAACTAGCAGTAAGTAGGTACATGGGTTTTAGTTGGTGTGGGTTTGCATCCCGGGGGAAAAATTAAAGGACCACAATGAAAATAGGACAGTCCTTGATGACGCACTGACTCCCTTTCTTGGGTTATCTTGGGTGGCTAACCCTTCTAGTTAAAAATTCAAACAAAATCTCCCAGTACTCCCCAGTGAATGTAATATTAATGTCATGTGTGGGGAATAATAGGAATGAATGAATGAGACTGATGAATCTCGATCCAACTTTGGCAGGGTCAATATTTAAAATATATTTCCTACACTGATGTACAGAGTTAGTTATTTTTTCTATGTATTATGTACCATTACTGTTGGTAGAGCATTCAGCTCACAGTCAGAAAGGTCAGTTCATCCTTATTTGAGGAGAGACATACAGGTATTCCCTCTTAACACCTTTCCCAGAAGAAGCCATTCATGGCAAAATGTTTCCTCAATAAATTATCCTAGGACTGTATGTGTGTCTTATTTCACATTTTCAGTATTTTATATCATCTGTTGACCACCTGCTTCTCTTGTTCAGCTATCCATAAATAGATATCAAAATAAATGCCAAGCCCAATCACTTATTTACTATGTGCCAATGTAAGTTAATTCATTGCCAACATAAAGTAAAGTCATTGACTTGTTTTTAATTGCAACTGTTTCAAGGTCTACTGTAATACTTTGATGATGACTTCGGAAGCTTCGGCCAACTTGGCCAACCAGAGAGTGTATTGGCTCTTTAGTATTTTTTTTTATTGTTTGATTGGTGTAACATAACATTTTAAGGACAAACTTAAGTTATTATTTTTATAATCATAAGAATGTACTAGACCTGTAAGTGTCATTCAACATTGGGACTGAAGGAAGCTAAATCTAAAACCTATGAACCTTAGATTATTTTCTGTCTGTGCTACACTGCTGATAATATTCTTATGTATTTATTTTTTATTTCAGATCTATGTCATACAAAGGAAAGTGAATTGTTGAGAACAGTCTTCCTTCCATAGGATAATTAGAAGGCAGTCTTAAGTATGGATAAGTTTGTCATTCGCAGACCAAGAGGCTCACCAGTAGTAAGTCCTACGAAAAAGGGCTCCCATTTGAAGCAAGCAACTATTGAATCACTTAAGGTATTTCTCAAATCTCATAAAAAAATAAATTGCATTGTAACTAGTTTATTTTTGTTTCTTATGAGGATCTTATGCGGTGTGATGGAGAACATTGCACATGTCTTACTCATCAGCTTGTCATTATTTTATACCATTTTCAACAGAATGTAGATTAAATGGTCAATCAGTTTGACCTTGGAGTAGGGTTGGAAGATGTGGCAGAGATTTTAGACTCTCATACCGACATTTTCTCCAACAAAGATCTTATGGAATTGGACACACAAAAAGTTGCTGAAGAGGTGCTTGTTCTACTTTATCTTCCTAAAATATTTGATAGCAAGAATGTGGTTGTGGCCTCCGAGATTACTGAAAATGCCCATCAGTTATTGAGGACCAAGACCCATCAGGTTTTTATGTGTTGTTGATAGGTAGACATTCTAAAAACAGACTAAATTACCTGATTATCTGGAATGACTGGCCAGTAGGCAGCTTGGTATAGCTTGTAGACTCCAGAGAAATGGCAAAGCATTATCAGTGTGGTAAGACACTGATTGCAAAAGAGTCTCTATTGGTACAGTACAGTGTACATGTATTACCACAGATTGACTTTATCATATACTTGCTATAACTAGTTTATGGTAAAACATTATACCAATAAAGACTCCTTAGCAATCTGTGTTTTACTTACCATAGCCTGTGGATGATGATAATGCAAAAGCAGCACTGTAATTGGAAACTCTTCAGGCAGTGTTTTGCCTGTACAATAAGCTTTTTCAAGGCAGAATATACCTGAGGAAAGGAGGGATCTGTAAGGGGTCTGACAGAAGGAGAGGTCAGAAGCAGTGGTAGTAGCTGAATTTGATAGTTAATCTGGATTATAATCTTGATTTATCAACTATATTGTTAAAGGTTATAGGTAGTAGGTTGGTAGACAGCAACCACCCAGGAAGGTACTACCGTCCTGCCAAGTGAGTGTAAAACGGAAGCCTGTAATTGTTTTTCATGATGGTAGGATTGCTGGCGTCCATTTTTCTGTCTCATAAACATGCAAGATTTCAGGTATGTCTTGCTACTTCTACTTACACTTAGGTCACACTACACATACATGTACAAGCATATATATACACACCCCTCTGGGTTTTCTAATATTTTCTTACTAGTTCTTGTTCTTGTTGTTTATTTCCTCTTACCTCCATGGGGAAGTGGAACAGAATTCTTCCTCCGTAAGCCATGCGTGTTGTAGGAGGCAACTAAAATGCCGGGAGCAAGGGGGTAGTAACCTCTTCTCCTGTATATATTACTAAATGAAAAAGGAGAAACTTTCGTTTTTCCTTTTGGGCCACCCTGCCTCGGTGGGATACGGCCGGTGTGTTGAAAGAAGAAAGATTGTTAAAGGTTTGGACATTCATAGTTTGCTGGGTATACATTTTGAAGGTGTTCAGTCTCTTAGCCTTGGTTTTAAATTAAAGAAAGCTTTTTTGATGAGGGCTATCTTAAGTTCGTTAATATCTCCTGGTATCACCACCCTGTTGAAAAACAAAACAAAAAAAAAATCACCACCCTGTAGTGTAGTCTCAGACCAGGCCCCCAAAATATTGAAAAGAAATAGAAAAGTAATGCTATTAAGAAACAGATATGTAAAGTGCTTGCTAAATGTGAAAAGAGTCTATTAAGATTTTTTTACGCATCAGTTTGTCTGCCATCTCACTGTACGTTTAAAAGGCAGAAAGAAGATACTAGTAGTCCTGCCAGGCTGATGGGTGCTTTTGTTTCTTTTTGTTCCCTACTTGTTATTTTCTGATGGCTTAATATCTGTTGGTAATACTCCTTGGAATAAAGGATAAAAAAGCACAATACTGTGACTGGAACAATACACAGATAACCTGTACATAGGAGAAAGAAACTTATGATGAAAGTTAATGATCCAAGTCTGACTGAAACATCAGTCATGAGTTTCTTTCTCCTACGTTCAGGTTATTTGTGTATTACTCCTTGGAATAAAATGCTACTTTCTGCTCTTTTCTTGTGTATGCTGCCTCCAACTTTTATTTAGCTATTTTGTATACAGTATTTCTTTTTAATTATATAAATATTTTCTACTTTGTTTTTCCACTAGTATTCCATTCACATGAAGGGTCGTACTGACAAGCTAACTAAAAATGTTTATTTTGACTTATGTAAACATAGTGATGCTGGATATCTTGACCCAGTGGGCCTTTGTTAGAGTAGGCCTATGCATGTGGTGGTTCCTCTTTGTTATTTTTATTATAGGCATTCTGTTTGTCTAAATGTTGTTCACAATACAGGGCCTGCACTCTGAAGGATGAATTGGGATGTGTCAGTTTGGTGGGCTTCAATTGTGATGTTCACATACTTCTGGGAAGGCAGCTATTGAATGAGTGAAGGTGAATGAGTTTCCTTTTTGAGTCACTCTGTCTTGGCAAGAAACAGCTTATATGATTAAAAAGTATATATCGTACCTTTGTATATATTTAACTATCAATAACAACACTGCGCTAGCCAAGGACCCGAACCCATGTTGTACTGGCCTGCCATTGTGAGAGAGAACCACATGACGTCTTAAATCACAGGACCACCCAATCCTACAAGAACCAAGCACACAGCACAGCTGTGTGTTTTTACCTAGGTCCGAGGACCAAAAACACAGCTCTGGGCTGTGTGCTTGGTTCTTGTAGGATTGAGTGGTCCTGTGGCTTAAGGCGTCATGTGGTTCTCACTCACAATGGTGGGCCAGTACAACAAGGGTTCAGGTCCTTGGCTAGCACAGTGTTGTTATTGATCAATACCACTCATTTGTGGTTACAATAATATATTTAACTATCTTGTCAGGCCAGATTTTAATTAAGATGTTTTTGATTAATAATATTGACTTACTATGCATTTTTTAATATATTGTTCTATTTTCAGGGCGTTGTAATAATAGAAGAGCTGGAGAGAGCAAAAGTTGTTTTGGAACGAAGTGACACTTCTTCAGAGTTGAAGGTTGACACACTGCAACACCTGAAGTGCAAGAAGCCAGCAAAGGAAATTCTTATTAAAACACAAATAGGTTAGTCCCTTTATATATGTACATATAAAACAAAGTGAAATTGGAGTCCTGTGAGGATGACTGCATTATCACATTACCTGTGTAGCATGTGGGTTATTTGTTATCATTAAGGTCCATGTGATTTTTTTTTCAGTTATAATATTAGGGAAGTAGACTACTGCCATCCTGACATATGAGTATGAAACAGAAGCCTGCTAAATGTTTTGCATTCTGGCAGGATTACCAGTCTTTTCTGTGTCTTATGCGCATGTAAGCTGGTAGGTTTAATCTTATAAACTTCTGACATTATTCTGCTTACATTTCTCCTAACTTAATTGTTTCTTAATTCATATTCCTGTATTATTTCATTTTACAGACAATGATCCTCAGACCTATTTCAGGTACATTATCTAAAATAGGAGTACAGCCGCTCCTCACTTAAATGTGTATCTCCTCACTTAGCAACGTACTTGTTTACCAACCACTCGGACTTACAACGGGCTCTCTGACCAGTATGCTTACCTCAATAATGTACATTAGAGCTGATTTCCTCTTTTCTTTTTAATACAATATACAGTACACTACTGTATAAACATTCAAAAATATGCCAGAAATGTACAAATGGTACAAAGGTGACATTAAAATAATATCAAAGATGGCTGACACAAACCCACTGCCATTATAGTATGCTCCTCGCTTAGCGATGAATTCGTTCACCAACTTGGTCTTAGGAACTGAACTCCGTTGTTAAGTGAGGAGAGGCTGTACTATGTTAAAACCTACACAGCATTATTACCAATCTTTGCTGAGAGTGGATAAGCATTTTGTTTTTAGAGTTAATGCATTTTTATTTTTAATATATCCTCTTCTTTCAGCAGACCGGCTGTATCCCACTGAGGCAGGGTGGGTCAAAAGAAAAAATGAAAGTTTAACCTTTTAAATTTAGTAATATATACAGGAGAAGGGATTATTTTTAATATATCCTCAGTAATAAATCAGAATTTGGGAATTTTTGTGCTGTAATTATTAATCAAATTAAAAATATCACATGATGTTTGCTGTTATGATTGTCGTACTTGTAATAACAATAATAAATCTTTATGTCTACAAGTACATGGTATACAGGCCTTACTGACATCAATGACTAACTACTGTATAGAAAGCTGCTTGTTATGCAGAGTATTTTGGTTAAATTAGGTCAATTTTGTCCCTAGGATTCAATCCACACCAGTTGGCTAACACCCAGGTACTGCACTTATTTTTTACTGATAGGTGATTACTAGAATATATTTTCATAGTTGTTTTTTCTTTTTTCATTTGAAAATATTAATGTTTTATCTTTCCAAATTCCAGGAAAAACAGTTCACAGGTTGTGTAAGTCCAAGGATACAGATGTTGCAGAAGCAGCAAAGGAAGTTTATAGCTTGTGGAAGGAACATATACTCAGTAAAGTCAACAGATCACTGATAGAGGTCAAATGTGACCCTAAGACAGAAAGTTTTCGCAAGACTGCACGACGAATGTTACTGGATTCTTTAAAGAAAACTGAGGGTGGAGATCAGCAAGAACATAATGAACCACAAAGAGACAAGACAGAAAATGATCAAGAAAAATGTAAATCAAAGAAGGCAGATGAAAAGATGAAACATGGCTGTAGCAAAGACAATTATGACTCCATTGAAGTGCTCGCAGAGTACATAGAGCGAGATGTTTATCAGGCGACTCGGAGACTAGTTAACAATACTTACCGTCGCACCATCAGGAAACTTGTATTTACTCTCAGGCACAAGAGTGATGTGAGATACTCAGTTACTTCATCAGCCTTACCTGTAGCAGAACTTATAAAACAACACCTGAAAAGCTGATCATATTGTAATTTGGTTGAATTTTTTTTTATCTTTAATAGTTGCATGTTATAGGCATTTAGGGTTGTTCATGAACCTGTTGTGTAAAAGCCTTGAATGATAGGATTTTAGACTTATTTATTCAACCTGTTTTTATTTTTTAATTATTTTAGTGTAAATTTTAAACTAATTTTCTGTAAAGTATCAATTAATGACTCCTAGCTTTTTTATTAATGTCTCAGTTACTCTGTATTTATTAACTTGAAAAAATATCAGTTTAACATTTTAATGTAAGAAACCTCATAAATAAGAATATATTTTTGACTACATTTAAATATAAAAAGTGTGTGAATACTGTATTGTCAAAAGTTATTCATATTTTCAAACTATAAATATGTATAAGAAAGCAAGTTTTAATAACCTTTCCACAGAAAAACTTAATAATTTGTAGATCATTGATGTGTGAGTGTGTGCTGAGTCTTAATCTCTGGATCTGCAACAGAAGGAAATACTTGACAAATTGGTTTCTCTCAGGGAAGGTGGTGAAAGACTGATGCAACGAATTAAACCTGACCTTCACTTAATTAGATTGAACCTGATTACCTACAGGTTTAATGTTACAACCTCCTCCCTGAATGTATTAATAATATGTTGACTTTTTTTCAGAAAGAAAGGGTAATCCAAAGAACGAGGCATATTCGTCAATATTAATAATATCTTTATTACTACAAGTACATTTATGAGGTATACAGGCCTAGCTGACATCAGTGACATACTACTATATAGAAAGCTGCTTGTTATGCAGAGCATTTTGGGCAAATTAGGTAAATATTGTCCCATGATGCAACCTGCACTAGTCCACTAACACCCAGGTACCCATTTTACTGATGGGTGAACAGGGACAACAGGTGTCTTTTGGAAAGATGTCCTAATGTTTTCCAGCCATACCGGGGGGACTGACTTCCAGACCTCAGTGAGTGAGCCGAGTGCGCTAGCATAAATCATAAGTATGACCTTTCTACTACCTCCCAATGTTAGCTTCCCTCAGTTTTTCAGTTGTTAATAACCCTCATTGGTTTGATGCATTTTTTGTGAATATAATAATTATCTATCTTTCCAAAGATATATTGACATGACTGTTTACACTGTACTTAATGCTCAGTCAGTCTTCCTCCATTATTATAATGCTTAAAAACAAATGACTACAGTATTTATTGCTTGTGTTCTGTTAAAGCATAGATAATAAAACTAACAATACAGGTAGTGTTCCTATAATGATGTATACATAGAGTTTACCTTAAGTGTATTAAAATAATCTTGAACATCCTGCAGTGTACTGTATTATAGGTAACATCTGAAATTAATGAACCTTTTCCGAGTGCTGTTGGAGTGTGAGCAAGGTAATGTTTATAAAGGATTTTAGGAAAATAGGATAGCCAGACTTGAGAGTCCTGGAGATAGAAAAGGCAGTGCCTGCACTCTGAAGGAGGGGTAGGGATGTTGCAGTAGGATGATAATCTGAATTGTGAAGTCAACACAATTCTGGCAAGACAGTGATTGAATGAATGATGGTGAATGTGTTTCCTTTTTGGTGGGAGAAGGCCAATGAAACAGGAAAAAGGACAATTATAATAAAAATAATGAGTAGCATTTTGTTAAAGACAAGTCACAAATTTAAATATCAAACAAGAAACAATTGAATTTTAAAGCATTTTAAAATGGAGTATTTAATGTTTATTCATTGAAGTAAAGCTGTGTGATTCATACTGATTAAGTGCTTAAGTGTAATAATTATGAAATAATATGGACAGAAAGCAGCTTTTAAGAAATCTTTCGAGTTATAAAAGTGGAGAGAGAGTGAAATTGATACAAAAAAGAAATATCTGCAATTGTTACAAAAAAGAATTGTTTAACAAACATAAAATATACAGGAGAGCCCTGCTTACACAGCGCCTTATTTTCGGTGTTCCACATTCTTCTTGGCTTCAAATTGAGCCATTGTTTATTATGTTCCATCTGCTGGCAATTGTCACCAGTGGGTGGAGCAGTGGCTCAGTTGAAAGCCAATGAAAATGTGAAATACCGATAATAGGTGCTGTGCTGTGCTGTACATGCTGGTTCCTCCTGTACTGTACTAGAGTTCTTTGATAATTGCACAGTTGATGAGGGTGCTCCAATTCCTTGAATCAAGCCTGAATGTCTTCCATTACCCCCAGGCACTGTATGACACCCATAGGTTTAAATGTGTATGACACCTATGGGTTTAAAGTGCTGTATGACACCTATGGTTTTAAAGTGCTGTATGACATCTATGGGTTTAAAGCTCTGTATGACAGTATGACACCTATGGGCTTAGCGCTCAACCATGAAAATAAAAATCCTGTAGGTTTAGCGTTCCCTTGTGAGTATGTTAATATAACTGCACATTTGTTAATTAGGGACCTGGAGTATGCTAATTTATAAGTGCAAATACAGTAGTATTTCAAAGCTTTTTATCTACAGAGTTATGTATAAATGTCAGTAGTATTACTGTGTATATAAATAGGCTCCCTTCTTGCATAACATCACGAGTCCTGCACATGTGTGCCACCAGCTAGAAGCCTCCCTCTCAGTTCAGTGCCAGGCTAGACTGGGTTCTCCTCAAGACTCTTAATTATATTCCTCCAAGACAATCCGTGTGTAGTCCTTACTCCAATATCTCCTCACGAACTCCCACGACATGAAGGTAATTATACAGAGAACAAATTAGACATTTTTTTAAACTTTTGTAAAGTTTTGAAAATTAAAATGATTTTTTTCAGGAAATATTATTTTTATTTTTTGAATTAATAAAGTATTGTTGTTTTTAAAACATAAGGGAAATTATTACAGTCGTGGTAGGGTGGTGGAGCACTAAACCTGTTAGGGCCACAGACCCTTGGAAATGGAAGGCATCCGGGTTTGATCAGAGGAAGGGGAGGGTCATGTTAATTCTTGGTATAATAATCCATCACTAGTATAATGGCACCATGAAGGTAAACACTAGCAGGTGGCAAGGTAACACCAGCTGGTGGCAACGGTAGCAAAGTAACACCAGTGGGTGGCAAACACTAGTGGGTGGCAAGGTAACACTAGTGGGTGCAAGGTAACACTAGTGGGTAGCAAAGTAATGCTAGTGGGTGGCAAAGGTAGCACCAGTGGGTGGCAAGACAATACTAGTGGGTGGCTAGGTAACACTAGTGGGTGGCAAGGTAACACTAGTGGGTGGCTAAGTAACATTAGTGGGTGACAAGGTAACACTAGTGGGTGGCAAGGTAACACTAGTGGGTGGCAAGGTAATACTAGTGGGTGGCAAGGTAACATTAGTGGGTGGTTAGGTAACACTAATGGGTGGTAAGGTGACACTAGTGGGAGGCAAGGTAATACCAGTGAGTGGCAAGGTAACACTAGTGGGAGGCAAGGTAACACTAGTGGATGGCAAGGTAACACTAGTGGGTGGCAAGGTGACACTACTGGGTGGCAAGGTAACACTAGTGGATTGCTATGTAACACTAGTGGGTGGCAAAGGTAACACTAGTGGGTGGCAAAGGTAACACCAGTGGGTGGTAAAGTGACACTAATGGGTGGCTAAGTAACATTGGTGGGTGACGAGGTAACACTAGTGTGTGGCAAGGTAACACTAGTGGGTGGCAAGATAACACTAGTGGGTGGCAAAATAACACTAGTGGGTGGCAAGGAAACACTAGTGAGTGGCTAGGTAACACTAGTGGTTGGCAAGGTAATAATAGTGGGTAGCAAGGTAACACTAGTGGGTGGGAAGATAACACTAGTGGGTGGCTAGGTAAGACTAGTGGGTGGCAAAGTGACACTAGTGGGTGGCTAAGTAACATTAGTGGGTGACGAGGTAACACTAGTGGGTGGCAAGGTAACAGTTGGTGGCAAGGTAACACTAGCGAGTGGCAAAATAATGGAGAGGGAGCATGGACACGGGGGTCGTCCCTCAGTTACTAAAAACAACAGACATAGCCCCACTCCACAAAGGGGGCAGTAAAGCAACAGCAAAGAACTACAGACCAATAGCACTAACATCCCATATCATAAAAATCTTTGAAAGGGTCCTAAGAAGCAAGATCACCACCCATCTAGAAACCCATCAGTTACACAACCCAGGGCAACATGGGTTTAGAACAGGTCGCTCCTGTCTGTCTCAACTATTGGATCACTACAACAAGGTCCTAAATGCACTAGAAGACAAAAAGAATGCAGATGTAATATATACAGACTTTGCAAAAGCCTTCGACAAGTGTGACCATGCGTAATAGCGCACAAAATGCGTGCTAAAGGAATTAACAGGAAAAGTCGGTCGATGGATCTATAATTTCCTCACTAACAGAACACAGAGAGTAGTAGTCAACAGAGTAAAGTCCGAGGCAGCTACGGTGAAAAGCTCTGTTCCACAAGGCACAGTACTCGCTCCCATCTTGTTCCTCATCCTCATATCCGACATAGACAAGGATGTCGCCACAGCACCGTGTCTTCCTTTGCAGATGACACCGAATCTGCATGACAGTGTCTTCCATTGCAGACACTGCAAGGCTCCAGGCGGACATCAACCAAATCTTTCAGTGGGCTGCAGAAAACAATATGAAGTTCAACGATGAGAAATTTCAATTACTCAGATATGGTAAACATGAGGAAATTAAATCTTCATCAGAGTACAAAACAAATTCTGGCAACAAAATAGAGCGAAACACCAACGTCAAAGACCTGGGAGTGATTATGTCGGAGGATCTCACCTTCAAGGACCATAACATTGTATCAATCGCATCTGCTAGAAAAATGACAGGATGGATAATGAGAACCTTCAAAACTAGGGAGGCCAAGCCCATGATGACACTCTTCAGGTCACTTGTTCTATCTAGGCTGGAATATTGCTGCACACTAACAGCACCTTTCAAGGCAGGTGAAATTGCCGACCTAGAAAATGTACAGAGAACTTTCACGGCGCGCATAACGGAGATAAAACACCTCAATTACTGGGAGCGCTTGAGGTTCCTAAACCTGTATTCCCTGGAACGCAGGAGGGAGAGATACATGATTATATACACCTGGAAAATCCTAGAGGGACTAGTACCGAACTTGCACACGAAAATCACTCACTACGAAAGCAAAAGACTTGGCAGACGATGCACCATCCCCCCAATGAAAAGCAGGGGTGTCACTAGCACGTTAAGAGACCATACAATAAGTGTCAGGGGCCCGAGACTGTTCAACTGCCTCCCAGCATACATAAGGGGGATTACCAACAGACCCCTGGCAGTCTTCAAGCTGGCACTGGACAAGCACCTAAAGTCAGTTCCTGATCAGCCGGGCTGTGGCTCGTATGTTGGTTTGCGTGCAGCCAGCAGCAACAGCCTGGTTGATCAGGCTCTGATCCACCAGGAGGCCTGGTCACAGACCGGGCCGCGGGGGCGTTGACCCCCGGAACTCTCTCCAGGTAAACTCCAGGTAGTGGGTGGCAAGGTAACACTAGTGGGTGGCAAGGTAACACTAATGGGTGGCAAGGTAACACTTGTGGTTGGCAAGGTAACACAAGTGGGTGGCAAGGTAACATTCGTGTGTGGCAAGGTAACAGTTGGTGGCAAGGTAACACTAGTGGGTGGCAAGATAACACTATTGGGTGGCAAGGTAACACTAGTGGGTGGCAAAATAACACTAGTGGGTGACAAGGAAACACTGGTGGGTAGCTAGGTAACATTAGTGGGTGGTGAGGTAACACTAGTTGGTGGCGAGGTAACACTAGTGGGTGACGAGGTTTAGAATTCAGAAAACTTAAAGCCAATAATGCTCCATTTAATACAATATCAAAGAGGATATATGAAAGACGGTCCCCTTGCTTTACCCCTCTATTCACTCTATAACCTAATTGTGTTTCCTATAAGGAACTACTAGGCTGTTGCCTCAGTGTGGTATTTTGCACTGCTGTTCTCGTACAAGGTGGGCGCCAGGATAAATTGTTCAGTAGGTGGTAACGTGTAGCACACTCTTGGTAGCGTGTACCACGCTCATGGTAGCGTGTATCACACTCTTGGTAGCGTGTACCACACTCTTGGTAGCGTGTACCAAGCTCATGGTAGCGCGTACCACACTCTTGGTAGCGTGCACCACGCTCATGGTAGCGTGTATCACACTCTTGGTAGCGTGTACCACACTCTTGGTAGCGTGTACCACGCTCATGGTAGCGCGTACCACACTCTTGGTAGCGTGTACCACGCTCATGGTAGCGTGTATCACACTCTTGGTAGCGTGTACCACGCTCATGGTAGCGCGTACCACACTCTTGGTAGCGTGTACCACGCTCATGGTAGCGCGTACCACACTTAGTATCGTGTACCGCACTCTTGGAAGCGTGTACCACACTCTTGGTAGCGTGTACCACACTCTTGGTAGCGTGTACCACACTCTTGGTAGCGTGTACCACTCTCATTGTAGCGTGTACCACACTCTTAGTATCGTGTACCACACTCTTGGTCATTTTGTAGCGTGTACCACACTCTTGGAAGCGTGTACCACACTTTTGGTAGCGTGTACTACACTTTTGGTAACGTGTACCACACTCTTCCTGGCGTGTACCATACTCTTGCTGGCGTGTACCACACTCTTGGCAACGTGTACCACACTCTTAGTAACGTGTACCAACTTTGGTACGTGACACATTGTAAGTGTACCACACTCTTGGTAGCGTGTACCACACTCTTGGTGGCGTGTACCACACTCTTGAGAGCGTATACCACACTCTTGGTAGCGTGTACCATAATCTTGGTAGCGTGTACCACACTCTTGGTAGCGTGTACCACAATCTTGGTAGCGTGTACCACACTCTTGGGAGCGTATACCACATTCTTGGTAGCGTGTACCACACTCTTGGTAACGCGTACCACACTTGGCAGCGTATACCACACACTGTGGGTGTACCACACTTGTAGCGTTACACACTTATAGTGGTACCACTGGTAGCGTGTACCACAATCTGGTAGGTGTACCACACTCTAGGGAGCGTATACACACTTTAGTAGGTGTACACACTCTTGGTACGTGTACCACATCTTGGTAGCGTTACCACACTCATGGTAGCGTTACCACATCTTGTAGGTGTACCCACTCTGTGGTGTAACAATGGTAGGTGTCCACACTTGGTAACGTGTACCACACTCATGCTACGTGTACCACACTTCGGTAGCGTGTACCACACTCTCGGTAGCGTGTACACACTTGGTAGCGTGTACCACACTCATGGTACGTGTTGCCACACTTGGTAACGTGTACCACACTCTCGCTAGCGTGTACCACATCTGGTAGCGTGTACCACACTCTTGGTAGCGTGTACCACACTCATGGTAGCGTGTGCCACACTTGGTAACGTGTACCACACTCTTGATAACGTGTAGCACACTCTTGATAGCGTGTGCCACACTCTTGGTAGCGTGTAGCACACTCTTGGTAGCGTGTACCACACTCTTGGTAGCGTGTAGCACTCTTGGTAGCGTGTACCACACTTGTTAACGTGAACCGCACTCTTGGTAGCGTGTACCACACTCTTGGTAGCGTGTACCACTCATTGTAGCGTGTACCACACTCTTAGTATCGTGTACCACACTCTTGGTCACTTGGTAGCGTGTACCACACTCTTGGAAGCGTGTACCACACTCTTGGTAAAGTGTACCACACTCTTGGTAACGTGTACCACACTCTTGGTAGCGTGTGCCACACTCTTGGTGGCGTGTACCACACTCTTGAGAGCATATACCACACTCTTGGTAGCGTGTACCATAATCTTGGTAGCGTGTACCACACTCTTGGTAGCGTGTACCACAATCTTGATAGCGTGTACCACGCTCTTGGTAGCGTATACCACACTCATGGTAGCGTGTACCACACTTGATAGCGTGTACCACACTTGTTAGTGTTTACCACACTCTTGGTAGCGTGTACCACACTTGGTAGTGTGTACCACACTCTTGGTAGCGTGTACCACACTTGGTAGCGTGTGCCACACTTGGTAACGTGTACCACACTCTTGCTAACGTGTACCACACTCTTGGTAGCGTGTACCACAATCTTGGTAGCGTGTACCACACTCTTGGTGGCGTGTACCACACTCTTGAGAGCGTATACCACACTCTTGGTAGCGTGTACCATAATCTTGGTTGCGTGTACCACACTCTTGGTAGCGTGTACCACAATCTTGGTAGCGTGTACTACGCTCTTGGTAGCGTATACCACACTCATGGTAGTGTGTGCCACACTTGGTAACGTGTACCACACTCTTGCTAACGTGTAGCACACTCTTGATAACGTGTGCCACACTCTTGGTAGCGTGTAGCACACTCTTGGTAGCGTGTACCACACTCTTGGTAGCGTGTAGCACGCTCTTGGTAGTGTGTACCACACTTGTTAACGTGTACCGCACTCTTAGCAGCGTGTATCACACTCTTGGTAGCGTGTACCACACTCTTGGTAGCGTGTACCACTCTCATTGTAGCGTGTACCACACTCTTAGTATCGTGTACCACACTCTTGGTCACTTGGTAGCGTGTACCACGCTCTTGGAAGCGTGTACCACACACTTGGTAACGTGTACCACACTCTTGGTAACGTGTACCACACTCTTGGTAGCGTGTACCACACTCTTGGTGGCGTGTACCACACTCTTGAGAGCGTATACCACACTCTTGGTAGCGTGTACCATAATCTTGGTAGCGTGTACCACACTCTTGGTAGCGTGTACCACAATCTTGGTAGCGTGTACCACACTCTTGGTAGCGTATACCACACTCTTGGTAGCGTGTACCACACTTGATAGCGTGTACCACACTTGTTAGTGTTTACCACACTCTTGGTAGCGTGTACCACACTTGATAGCGTGTACCACACTCTTGGTAGCGTGTACCACAATCTTGGTATCGTGCACCAGACTCTTGGGAGCGTATACCACACTCTTGGTAGGGTGTACCACACTCTTTGTAACGTGTACCACACTTGGTAGCGTATACCACACTCATGGTAGCGTGTGCCACACTTGGTAGCGTGTACCACACTTGGTAGTGTGTACCACACACTTTGTAGCGTGTACCACACTTGGTAGCGTGTGCCACACTTGGTAACGTGTACCACACTCTTGCTAACGTGTACCACACTCTTGGTAGCGTGTACCACACTCATGGTAGCGTTTGCCACACTTGGTAACGTGTACCACACTCTTGCTAGCGTGTACCACACTTGGTAGCGTGTACCACACTCTTGGTAGCGTGTACCACACTCTTGGTAGTGTGTACCACACTCATGGTAGCGTTTGACACACTTGGTAGCGTGTACCACACTCTTGGTTAGCGTGTGCAACTTGTTAACGTGTACACATCTTGCTAACGTGTAGCACACTCTTGGTAGCGTGTGCCACACTTGGTAACGTGTACCACACTCTTGGTAGCGTGTACCACACTCTTGGTAGCGTGTAGCACACTCTTGGTAGCGTGTGCCACACTTGGTAACGTGTGCCACACTCTTGGTAGCGTGTAGCACACTCTTGGTAGCGTGTACCGCACTCTCGGTAGCGTGCACCACACTTGTTAACGTGTACCACACTCTTGGTAGCGTGTACCACACTCTTGGTAGCGTGTACCACACTCTTGTTAGCGTGTACCACACTCTTGGTAGCGTGTACCACACTCTTGGTAGCGTGTACCACACTCATGGTAGCGTGTACCTCACTCATGGTAGCGTGTACCACACTTGGTAGCGTGTACCACACTCTTGGTAACGTGTACCACACTCTTGGTAGCGTGTGCCACACTTGGTAACGTGTACCACACTCTTGGTAGCGTGTACCACACTCTTGGTAGCGTTTACCACACTCATGGTAGCGTGTGCCACACTTGGTAACGTGTACCACACTGTTGGTAGCGTGTAGCACACTCTTGGTAGCGTGTACCGCACTCTTGGTAGCGTGTACCACACTTGTTAACGTGTCCCACACTCCTGGTAGCGTGTACCGCACTCTTGGTAGCGTGTACCACACTCTTGGTAGCGTGTACCACACTCTTGGTAGCGTGTGCTACACTTGGTAGCGTATACCACACTCATGGTAGCGTGTGCCACACTTGGTAACGTGTACCACACTTTTGCTAGCGTGTACCACACTCTTGGTAGCGTGTACCACACTTGGTAACGTGTACCTCACTCTTGGTAGCGTGTACCACACTCATGGTAGCGTGTGCCACACTTGGTAACGTGTACCACACTCTTGCTAGCGTGTACCACACTTGGTAGCATGTACCTCACTCTTGGTAGCGTGTACCACACTCATGTTAGCGTGTGCCACACTTGGTAGCGTGTACCACACTCTTGGTAACGTGTACCACACTCTTGGTAGCGTGTGCCACACTTGGTAACATGTACCACACTCTTGCTAGCGTGTAACACACTTTTGGTAGCGTGTACCACACTCTTGGTAGCGTGTACCACACTCTTGGTAGCGTGTACCACACTCTTGGTAGCGTGTACCACACTCATGGTAGCGTGTGTCACACTTGGTAACGTGTACCACACTCTTGGTAGCGTGTACCACACTCTTGGTAGCGTGTACCACACTCTTGGTAGCGTGTACCACACTCTTGGTAGCGTGTATCACACTCTTGGTAGCGTGTACCACACTCTTGGTAGCGTGTATCACACTGTTGGTAGCGTGTACCACACTCTTGGTAGCGTGTATCACACTCTTGGTAGCGTGTACCACAGTCTTGGTCTCCTCCTTGGTATATATTGCTTGGACGATAGTCTGCCTTTTAAAAAACTCAAACACTCGGTAATGACAAGTTTCTGGAGAGATAAAGAAACTCAGTGTTTATTATCAGGTTCATATAAACATATCAATTCTCGTACAGCATTCCGGTCTTGTTGGTGTTTATCAACTTTCTCTGTAGAAGCGCCTCTGGCAGTGTTTGGAACAGCCTCTCTTTAACCTTACACATCTAATATTTTTTAGGTAATTTGGCGTGATAATATGTTTTGTCTGTTCATGTTAGTGATCTCGTAAGCCGGAACTTTTCTCACGTCTCATAATTTGCTACCTTCTTTTTCTGTAACGTAGAATTTGTGATATGGTTACAGCGGCTCCTTCAGTTCTGGAGAAATTGCAGAACTGACAAAATGTACAGAGAGCCTTCGCTGCTCATATAAGCTCAGTCAAGTGTTTGGGCTACTGAAAATGCCGGAAGTCCCCTGTAATACTCCTTGGAACGTAGGCGAGAAAGGTATAGCATAATTTGCATTTGGAAAATTATGGAGGGATTGATGCCAAATCTGAATTGTTCCCTGTGAAAGCTAGAGGCTTCGCAAAATGTCAAACACTTCTAATGAAAAGCAAGGATACGCTAAGTGTACTAAGAAAAAACTCAGTGCAAGGAGCCCAAGACTTTTCGGTAAGCTTCCTTCGTGCATATGGAAAATTAACAATATATCCCCTTAGCTCTCTTCAAGATGGAACTTTATAACTTCACATGGCAGTTCCTGAACAACCGGGTTGTGATGCCTATGTTAAGTTTGGTGCAGTTACCACCAATAATCTGGTCAACAAAAGTAGCAACTGAGAGAATTGGCTGGTAACCTGGCCGCGGAGACCATCACCTCAGGAAACAACCATATTTAACTGAGAGATGATTTATCTCGTCACCATCTTGACCAGTCCCACATCTTCCCACGTAACCTTCCACCTACTGCACCCTGTGTGTACTCACCTAGTTGAGGTTGCAGGGATCGATCCCTAGCTCCTGTGTGTGTGTGTGTGTGTATGTGTGTATGTGTGTGTCTGTACACACCTATTTGTACTCACCTATTTGTGGTTGCAGGGGTCGAGTCACAGCTCCTGGCCCCGCCTCTTCGCTGATTGCTACTAGGTCCTCTCTCTCCCTGCCCCATGAGCTCTATCATACCTCGCCTTAAAAAACTATGTATGGTTCCTGCCTCCACTACATCACTTTCTAGGCTATTCCACGGCCTGACTACTCTATGACTGAAGAAATACTTCCTAACATCCCTTTGATTCATCTGAGTCTTCAACTTCCAATTGTGACCTCTTGTGTCTGTGTCCCTTCTCTGGAACATCCCGTCTTTGTCCACCTTGTCTATTCCGCGCAGTATTTTATATGTCGTTATCATGTCTTCCCCTGCCCCTCCTGTCCCCCAGTGTCGTCAGGCCGATTTCCCTCAACCTTTCTTCGTAGGACAATCCCCGTAGCTCTGGGACTAGTCTTGTTGCAAACCTTTGCACTTTCTCTAATTTTTTGACGTGCTTGACTAGGTGTGGATTCCAAACTGGTGCTGCATACTCCAGTATGGGCCTGATGTAAATGGTATACAGAGTTTTAAAACGAACCCTTACTGAGGTATCGGAACGCTACCCGTAGGTTTGCCAGGCGCCCGTATGCTGCAGCAGTTATCTGATTGATGTGCGCCTCAGGAGTATGCTCGGGTTATACTCACCCCCAGATTTTTTTCCCTGAGTGAGGTTTGCAGTCTTTGGCCATCTAAACTATATTGTGTCTGCGGTTTCTTTGCCCTTCCCCAATCTCATGATTTTGCATTTGGCAGGGTTAAATTAAAGGGGAGCCAGTTGCTGGCCCAGGCTTGTAGCCTGTCCAGGTCTCTTTGTAGTCCTCCCTGATCCTCATCCGATTTGATTCTTTCATTAACTTCGCATCATCTGCAAACAAGGACACTTTTGAGTCTTCCCTTCCGTTATGTCGTTCACATTACCAAAAACAGCACAGGCCCTAGGACTGACCCCTGGGGAAAACCCGCTTGTCACAGGCGCCCACTCTGACCCCTCGTCGCGTACCATGACTCGTTGTTGCCTCCCTGTCAGATATTCTCTGATCCATTGCAGTGCCTTTCCTGTTATGTGTGCCTGATCCTCTAGCTTTTGCAGTAACCTCCTGTGAGGAACTGTGTCGAAGGCCTTCTTGCAGTCCAAAAATATGCAGTCGATCCACCCCTCTCTCTCTTGTCTTACTTCTGTCACCTTGGTCATAAAACTCTAGTAGGTTTGTGACACAGGATTTTCCTTCCCTGAAACCGTGCTGGTTGTCAATTATACACTTGTTTCTTTCCTCCTGATGATCTTCTCCATGACCTTGCATACTATACACGTTAGTGATACAGGTCTGTAGTTTAGTGCCTCATGTCTGTCTCCCTTTTTAAAAATTGGGACTACATTTGCCATTTTCCATACCTCAGGGAGTTGCCCAGTTTCAAATGATGTGTTGAAGATCTTTGTTAATGGCTCGCACAATATCTCTGCTCCCTCTTTAAAGACCCACGGAGAGATGTTGTCTGGTCCCACCGCCTTTGAGGTGTCAAGTTCGCATAGCAGCTTCTTCACCTACTCCTTGGTTATATGTACCTCATCCGCACTTGCTGGTGTGCCCCCCTGTTCCCATTTCCCGGAGTCCTACTGGTTTCCACTGTAAATACTTCTTTAAATCTTGTGTGAGCTCCTGACATACCTCTTGGTCGTTTCTTGTGAATTCCCATCAACCCTTCCCCAGTTGATTACCTGGTCCTTCTGTTGTTTTCCTCCTGATGTGGCTGTACAAAAGCTTCGGGTCAGTCTTTTTCTTTTGATGCTATGTCATTTTATATTGTCTCTGAGCCCCTTCTTATCTGTGCATATTCGTTTAGGCTCTTGGCTGATTTCTTTAATTTTCTGAGTTCTCGTCTTCGTACCTTTTCCATTCTCTAAATACACTAGTTTTTGCCTCCTACACCTTTGGGTGAAACGAAGGACTCGTTCTGTTCTTCCCATTATTTCTGTTTCCCTTGGGAAAAAAACCTTCCCCTGCCTCGCATTTTGTTGCCACATAGTCCATCATTTCTTGTACTGGTTTTCCTGTGAGTTCCCCCTCCCATGAATGTCTTGAGGAAGTTCCTCATGCCTGAGTAGTTCCCCCTTTTGTAGTTTGGTTTTTCCCAGCCTATTCCTGCTACTCTCTCCACTTGGGAGCTCAACTATGTAGTCGAAGCAAGAACCACTGATCACTAGCTCCCAGGGGCCTTTCATACATGATACCCTCGATGTCGAACTACTCAAGGTGAATACAATGTCAGGGCCCTTTCTGGTTCATCCTCTCCTCTCTCTCTGGTAGTGTCTCTAACATGTTGAGCATGAGGTTTTCCAGTACCACATCCATCATCTTGGCTCTCCATGTTTCGGGACCCCATGGGGGGTCCCCGGTTTTTCCCAGTCAATCTCCTTGTGATTGAAATCACCCATAACTAGTAACTTTGCTCCCCATGTGTGCTCTCCTGGCCACCTCGGCTAGTGTGTCGATCATTGCTCTGTTGCTCTCATGGTATTCTTCTCTTGGCCTCTTGCAGTTCTGTGGTGGGTTGTACATTACTGCAATTATCACCTTTTGTCCCTCAGACTGGATTGTTCCTACTAAGTAGTCCCTTTCGCCGTGCCATCCCTTCCTTCCATTTTCTCAAAACCCCACTGGTTTTTAATGAACAGTGCAACTCCTCCTCCCCCTCTGTCTTTTCTGAGGATTTGATATCCGGATGGAAAGATTGAATCTGTTATTATTCTGGTGAGTTTAGTTTCTGTGAGTGCTATTATGTCTGGGGATGTCTCCTTGATTCTTTCGTGCCACTCCTCATACTTGTTTGTTATTCCATCTGCATTTGTATACCACACCCTCAACTTCTTTTCTAAGACTGGTCTGGGAGGTGTATTGGGGTTGGGGAAGTGGGAGACCTGGTAAGGAACTATGGGTTGTTGCTGTAGTGGTGGAGTTTGTAATGTAGTGGGTGGGGGCATTGGATGTGGCATGGGTGTTTTGATTTAGAGTATTTGGTTGCACTGGGGTTGACCTGGTTGGGAGGCTTCTATAGGAAGTTGTGAGGGAGGCTGTATTTGATCTTCTTCCTGGGTCTGGTGTGTGTGTGTGTGAGTGTGTGTGTGTGTGTGTGTATGTGTACTCACCTAATTGTACTGTACTCACCTAATTGTGGTTGCAGGGGTCGAGACTCAGCTCCTGCCTCCGCCTCTTCACCGAGTGCTACTAGGTCCTTTCTCTCTCTGCTCCATGAGCTTTATCATACCTCATCTTAAAGCTATGTATGGTTCCTGCCTCCACTACCTCACTTGCTAGACTATATTCCACTTCCTGACTACTCTATGACTGAAGAAGTACTTCCTAACATCCCTTTGACTCATCTGCGTCTTCAACTTCCAACTGTGATCTCTTGTTTCTGTGTCCCCTCTCTGGAACATCCTGTCTCTGTTCACCCTGTCTATTCCACGCAGTATTATGTATGTCGTTATCATGTCTCCCCATCCCTCCTGTCCTCCAGTGTCGTCAGGTGTGTGTGTGTGTGTGCGTGTGCGTGTGCGTGTGCGTGTGCGTGTGGTGTGTGTGTGTGTGTGTGTGTGTGTGTGTGTGTGTGTGTGTGTGTGTGTGTGTGTGTGTGTGTGTGTGTGTATCATCTGGACTCAAGTCAACTTTATGTTTATTAAACCAAAACCAAAACATATTTTAGCAAGCACTTAAACCTGGTCATTGGTAAACATTTCTGTGAGTGACCTTGTTGACGCCTCTTAGACGATGGCCACGAACAACACGGTTTATATATTTCAGATTAAACGTGGGTCAAGTGAGGTTATGTCAGGTTGAAGTGTTAGGTTAAGTAGGAGGGGAAGTTAGGTCACCCAATGACCCTGTGAGGTGGGGGGGGTTAGGAGGAGGGAAGTGTGACCAATGTAAGTTGGGGTGGAGATACAAGTTCATTCTTTCTGTACCATTGTGCTGGTTACTACCATTGAAGATGCTGTCAGGCACTGCTGTCTACTAAACTGAGCTTCAGTGATGTTAAGCTGAAGCTTCAATGATGGTATGCTGAAGCTTCAGTGATGTTAAGCTGAAGCTTCAGTGATGGTAAACTGAGCCTCACTCCAGGGAAACACATGTCTCTCCTTGTTTCACTGTATCACGCAAGCATAATCTTGGTGGTCCTTGTTTCACTGTATCACGCAAGCATAATCTTGGTTGTCCTTGTTTCACTGTATCACGCAAGCATAATCTTGGTTGTCCTTGTTTCACTGTATCACGCAAGCATAATCTTGGTTGTCCTTGTTTCACTGTATCACGCAAGCATAATCTTGGTTGTCCTTGTTTCACTGTATCACGCAAGCATAATCTTGGTTGTCCTTGTTTCACTGTATCACGCAAGCATAATCTTGGTGGTCCTTGTTTCACTGTATCACGCAAGCATAATCTTGGTTGTCCTTGTTTCACTGTATCACGCAAGCATAATCTTGGTTGTCCTTGTTTCACTGTATCACGCAAGCATAATCTTGGTTGTCCTTGTTTCACTGTATCACGCAAGCATAATCTTGGTGGTCCTTGTTTCACTGTATCACGCAAGCATAATCTTGGTTGTCCTTGTTTCACTGTATCACGCAAGCATAATCTTGGTTGTCCTTGTTTCACTGTATCACGCAAGCATAATCTTGGTTGTCCTTGTTTCACTGTATCACGCAAGCATAATCTTGATTGTCCTTGTTGCACTGTATCACGCAAGCATAATCTTGGTGGTCCTTGTTGCACTGTATCACGCAAGCATAATCTTGGTTGTCCTTGTTTCACTGTATCACGCAAGCATAATATTGGTTGTCCTTGTTGCACTGTATCACGCAAGCATAATCTTGGTGGTCCTTGTTGCACTGTGTCACGCAAGCATAATCTTGGTGGTCCTTGTTTCACTGTATCACGCAAGCATAATCTTGGTGGTCCTTGTTGCACTGTATCACGCAAGCATAATCTTGGTGGTCCTTGTTGCACTGTATCACGCAAACATAATCTTGGTGGTCCTTGTTGCACTGTATCACGCAAGCATAATCTTGGTGGTCCTTGTTGCACTGTATCACGCAAGCATAATCTTGGTGGTCCTTGTTGCACTGTATCACGCAAGCATAATCTTGGTGGTCCTTGTTGCACTGTATCACGCAAGCATAATCTTGGTTGTCCTTGTTTCACTGTATCACGCAAGCATAATCTTGGTGGTCCTTGTTGCACTGTATCACGCAAGCATAATCTTGGTGGTCCTTGTCTCCCTGTATATCACACAACCTAATGACCGAATCTACAGAAACAGATGAGAGTTATTCCTCGTCTAGTTAACACTGGTGTAACTATTACTTCAAGTTGATCCTCTTAATGTCCATGTAAATAACTCACTTCACAATATTCATGTTGTACTTCATTTTACTGTTCAGTTACTTAGTTGTTTTAACTTTTTAGGTTATTATTACCGCTGGTTTCTACTATATCTTACAGCTAGGCTTAAAATAATACCACAAGGAACCCAGTGGATATAAGTCCCTCTGTCTGACCTTTTTTGGGTTATTCTGGGTAATTTACACATATGTTACTGTGTATGTTAATTGTACTTATGTGGACCTGTACCTAAATAAACTTAGTAGACTAACACCAAGGTGACTGCTGCTAGAAGAACAAGGGTAGCAGGTGCTAGGAGACTAGCACCAAGGTGACTTCTGCTAGAAGAACAAGGGTAGCAGGTGCTATGAGACTAGCACCAAGGTGACTTCTGCTAGAAGAACAAGGGTAGCAGGTGCTAGGAGACTAGCACCAAGGTGACTTCTGCTAGAAGAACAAGGGTAGCAGGTGCTAGGAGACTAGCACCAAGGTGACTACTACTAGAAGAACAAGGGTAGCAGGTGCTAGGAGACTAACAACAAGGTGACTGTGACCCCAATGGAAATAAGTCACTCTGTCTGACTTTTTTGGGTTATCCTAGGTTCTCTACACATATGCTGCTATGTATGATAATTCTATGTAACTGTATTTGTGTATACCTGAATAAACTTACTTACTTATTCCTACTAGAAGAACAGTAGTAGCAGGTGCCACGAGACTAGCGCCGAGGTACCTATTTAATACTAGTAGAACAGGGGGTAACAGGTGCTAGGAGACCTACCCAAACATCTGTGGTAGTAGCAGGGGACGGAGTTGGCAAGTGAAGAGGGTGACAGGGGGCGGATGAGCGGCAGGGAGCGGTTGAAGGGGTGGGTGAGAGTGGGCGGGGCGGGTGTGCGTGGGTGGCAGGGGGCGGAGTTTCTCCACCAATGGGAAGAGAAGGAGGATGGGGAGGGGGTGAAGGAAGGGGAGGAGGGGTGAAATAAAGGGAGGGGGAAGAGGTCCAGTAGAGGAGAGTGCCTCATACAGCGTGGGAGTGCCGTTCAGAGTGCCAGTGCCACACTACTACTCCCTCACGACACACACCCTGTATACCATCAACATACTCCCCTCTCTCTCTCCCTTCCTCCCTCTCTCTCTCTCACTCCCTCTAGTCTACCATCTCTCCCTCCCTCCCGTTAACCGGAGGACCACGATGCACATACGCAGGTGTAAATACACACATCGAAAAAGCGAGCGAGAGATATAACGAGAAAGTGTACAGACATACAACACAAAAACTGTACACCCTCCTGAGGGTGGGTATCCTCACTACGTATACTAGTATACCAGCACACAGGTATACCAGCAGACAGGTATACCAGCAGACAGGTATACCAGCAGACAGGTATACATCACACAGGTATACCAACACACAGGTATACCAACATACAGGCTTATCAGCACATAGGTATACCAGCACACAGGTATATGAGCACACAGGTATACCAGTATACCCAGTGCCCGCCAGGCTCTGGTACATACCTCTACAGCGGCTACCTCGACCATCATTACTCCCACACAAAGGTAACTACAATACTGTTTTTCCTATCCATTTGTAACTGACCAGATATAAACACGCAAATAGTTCATTACTTTTGTGACTTACACAGCTATCACAAGTTTGGGGCCCAGTCTCTGGGGCCATTCTGTACCTCTGTGATCCTTTGACTACCGCCCACGGGATGGGTATGGGGTGCATAATGAAGATATTAATCTAGCGAACAGACTCCAGTTGCTTATACTTCAAGCTTTAAGACCCAGTAATCTCTTTGTCTCGTTACGTACATTTAGACACTGCTGTCTTGGCTGTACTTTATTCCTTAACCTAAATAACAGGTCCTCTTCGCGTTTTGTGTAAACAACCAGTGTATTAACTGGGTTAATATAATACACGAGTGCCAGCGGTATTTACATTCTCGAGTTACAGGGACGTGCAAGGGACGTACAGTGATGTACAGGGACGTACATGGGATGTACAGCAACTTACAGGGACGTAAAGGGGACGTACAGCGGCGTTCAGGGACGTCCAGTGACGTACAGGGACATACAGCGAGGTACAGTGACATACAAGAACGTACAGCAACGTACAGTGACGTACGGGGACGTAAGGGGACTTACAGCGACGTCCAGGGACGTATATTGACGTACAGGGACGTACAACGACAGGAGGGACGTGTGGGACCTACAACAACGTATAGTGGCGTACAGGGATGTACAACGACGTACGGTGACGTACAGCGACGCACAACAACGTTGCAACGACTGTTGCAACAAGCTGAGACAGTGTTAGATGAGAGGAATGTTAGATTTACCAGGTCACCTCTCACTGTGTAGAGCTTTACCAGGTCACCTCTCACTGTGTAGAGCTTTACCAGGTCACCTCTCACTGTGTAGAGCTTTACCAGGTCACCTCTCACTGTGTAGAGCTTTACCAGGTCACCTCTCACTGTGTAGAGCTTTACCAGGTCACCTCTCACTGTGTAGAGCTTTACCAGGTCACCTCTCACTGTGTAGAGCTTTACCAGGTCACCTCTCACTGTGTAGAGCTTTACCAGGTCACCTCTCACTGTGTAGAGCTTTACCAGGTCACCTCTCACTGTGTAGAGCTTTACCAGGTCACCTCTCACTGTGTAGAGCTTACCAGGTCACCTTCACTGTGTAGAGCTTTACAGGTCACCTCTCACTGTGTAGAGCTTTACCAGGTCACCTCTCACTGTGTAGAGCTTTACCAGGTCACCTCTCACTGTGTAGAGCTTTACCAGGTCACCTCTCACTGTGTAGAGCTTTACCAGGTCACCTCTCACTGTGTAGAGCTTTACCAGGTACCTTCACTTGAGACTTACAGTCACTCTCACTGTGTAGAGCTTTACAGGTCACCTCTCACTGTGTAGAGCTTTATCAGGTCACCTCTCACTGTGTAGAGCTTTATCAGGTCACCTCTCACTGTGTAGAGCTTTATCAGGTCACCTCTCACTGTGTAGAGCTTTACCAGGTCACCTCTCACTGTGTAGAGCTTTACCAGGTCACCTCTCACTGTGTAGAGCTTTATCAGGTCACCTCTCACTGTGTAGAGCTTTATCAGGTCACCTCTCACTGTGTAGAGCTTTATCAGGTCACCTCTCACTGTGTAGAGCTTTATCAGGTAGCCTCTCACTGTGTAGAGCTTTATCAGGTCACCTCTCACTGTGTGGAGCTTCATCAGGTCACCTCTCACTGTGTAGAGCATTATCAGGTCACCTCTCACTGTG
Source organism: Cherax quadricarinatus (assembly GCF_026875155.1). NCBI lineage: Eukaryota > Metazoa > Arthropoda > Malacostraca > Decapoda > Parastacidae > Cherax > Cherax quadricarinatus. Next base: position 7,295,252 of record NC_069440.1, on the reverse strand, counting down.
TAGAGCTTTATCAGGTCACCTCTCACTGTGTAGAGCTTTATCAGGTCACCTCCTCTACGTATTAGGAGCTTTCAGGTCACTCTCACTGTTGAGTTTACAGTCACCTCTCACTGTGTGAGCTTTATCAGGTCACCTCTCACTGTGTAGAGCTTTATCAGGTCACCTCTCACTGTGTAGAGCTTTATCAGGTCACCTCTCACTGTGTAGAGCTTTATCAGGTCACCTCTCACTGTGTAGAGCTTTATCAGGTCACCTCTCACTGTGTAGAGCTTTATCAGGTCACCTCTCACTGTGTGGAGCTTTATCAGGTCACCTCTCACTGTGTGAGCTTTATCAGGTCATCCTCTCACTGTGTGGAGCTTTATCAGGTCACCTCTCACTGTGTAGAGCTTTATCAGTACCTCTCACTGTGTAGAGCTTTACAGTCCTCTCACTGGTGTAGAGTTTATCAGGTCACCTCTCACTGTGTAAAGCTTTATATCAGGTCACTCATCACTGTTAGAGCTTTATCAGGTCACCTCTCACGTGTGGAGCTTATCAGGTCACCTCTCACTTGAGAGCTTATAATCACGTGTGCTTACGTATACACTTGTCAGGTTTATCAGTGTATTCACGCTGTTATAGGCTTTATCAGTCATTCACTTAGTGTATATACACCCCCAGGTATATTCAGTGTATTACACCGCCAGGTATATCAGTGTATTACAGCTCCGTGCTTATATCAGTGTATTATACACCGCTCAGGTATATAGCTGTATATCACCGCCAGGTAATCAGTGTATATACACCGCCAGGTATATCAGTGTATATACACCGCCAGGTATATCAGTGTATATACACCGCCAGGTATATCAGTGTATATACACCGCCAGGTATATCAGTGTATATACACCGCCAGGTATATCAGTGTATATACACCGCCAGGTATATCTTACAGCTGTATAAGTATACACCGACGTATCAGTGTAATAACAGTATATCATAACAGCTGCTGTAAATATACAGTATTAACCAGCTGCTGTAAATATACAGTATTAACCAGCTGCATGTAAATAACAGTATTAACCAGCTGCTGTAAATAACAGTATTAACCAGCTGCTGTAAATAACAGTATTAACCAGCTGCTGTAAATAACAGTATTAACCAGCTGCTGTAATAACAGTATTAACCACTGCTGTAAATAACAGTATTAACCCAGTGCTGTAACAACAGTATTATCCAGTGTGTAAATAACAGTATTAACCAGCTGCTGTAAATAACAGTATTAACCAGCTGCTGTAAATAACAGTATTAACCAGCTGCTGTAAATAACAGTATTAACCAGGTGCTGTAAATAACAGTATTAACCAGCTGATGTAAATAACAGTATTAACCAGCTGCTGTAAATAACAGTATTAACCAGCTGCTGTAAATAACAGTATTAACCAGCTGCTGTAAATAACAGTATTAACCAGCTGCTGTAAATAACAGTATTAACCAGCTGCTGTAAATAACAGTATTAACCAGCTGCTGTAAATAACAGTATTAACCAGCTGCTGTAAATAACAGTATTAACCAGCTGCTGTAAATAACAGTATTAACCAGCTGCTGTAAATAACAGTATTAACCAGCTGCTGTAAATAACAGTATTAACCAGCTGCTGTAAATAACAGTATTAACCAGCTGCTGTAAATAACAGTATTAACCAGCTGCTGTAAATAACAGTATTAACCAGCTGCTGTAAATAACAGTGTTAACCAGCTGCTGTAAATAACAGTGTTAACCAGCTGCTGTAAATAACAGTGTTAACCAGCTGCTGTAAATAACAGTGTTAACCAGCTGCTGTAAATAACAATGTTAAAAAGCTGCTGTAAATAACAGTGTTAACCAGCTGCTGTAAATAACAGTGTTAACCAGCTGCTGTAAATAACAATGTTAACCAACTGCTGTAAATAACAATGTTAACCAGCTGCTGTAAATAACAATGTTAACCAGCTGCTGTAAATAACAATGTTAACCAGCTGCTGTAAATAACAATGTTAACCAGCTGCTGTAAATAACAATGTTAACCAGCTGCTGTAAATAACAATGTTAACCAGCTGCTGTAAATAACAATGTTAACCAGCTGCTGTAAATAACAATGTTAACCAGCTGCTGTAAATAACAATGTTAACCAGCTGCTGTAAGTAACAGTGTTAACCAGCTGCTGTAAATAACAGCATTAACCAGCTGCTGTAAATAACAGTATTAACCAGCTGCTGTAAATAACAGTGTTAACCAGCTGCTGTAAATAACAGTATTAACCAGCTGCTGTAAATAACAGTGTTGACCAGCTGCTGTAAATAACAGTATTAACCAGCTGCTGTAAATAACAGTGTTAACCAGTTGCTGTAAATAACAGTGTTAACCAGCTGCTGTAAATAACAGTATTAACCAGCTGCTGTAAATAACAGTATTAACCAGCTGCTGTAAATAACAATGTTAACTAGCTGCTGTAAATAACAGTATTAACCAGCTGCTGTAAATAACAGTGTTAACCAGCTGCTGTAAATAACAATGTTAACCAGCTGCTGTAAATAACAGTGTTAACCAGCTGCTGTAAATAACAGTGTTAACCAGCTGCTGTAAATAACAATGTTAACGAGCTGCTGTAAATAACAGTATTAACCAGCTGCTGTAAATAACAGCATTAACCAGCTGCTGTAAATAACAGTATTAACCAGCTGCTGTAAATAACAGTATTAACCAGTATCATATGGGAGTTCGATACGTGGATAGGGTAAAGTAATACTCACGTAGGCTGGTAGTACGTATAATTACGAATAATGTGGGGAGCGCCCTTACAGCCGTACCTATCTCTCTGCTCTCTCTCGTATAACTAACTGACCGCCCACAGTACCCATATGTGAGGGGGTCTTTGAATACTGCTGTGGTCAGCACAATATGAATACAGACAGTGACTCAGGCAGAGACGGTTGGTAGTGAGTCAACTACTGGTACACTGGTTACTGGTAACTGGTTACTACTACTGAGACCAGCTGCTGTAAATAACAGTGTTAACCAGCTGCTGTAAATAACAATGTTAACCAGCTGTTGTAAATAATAATGTTAACGAGCTGCTGTAAATAACAATGTTAACCAGCTGCTGTAAATAACAGTATTAACCAGCTGCTGTAAATAACAGTATTAACCAGCTGCTGTAAATAACAGTATTAACCAGCTGCTGTAAATAACAGTATTAACCAACTGCTGTAAATAACAATGTTAACCAGCTGCTGTAAATAAACAGTATTAATCAGCAGCTGTAAATAACAGTATTAACCACGCTGTAATAACAGTATTAACCAGTTGCTGTAAATAACAGTGTTAACCAGCTGCTGTAAATAACAGTATTAACCAGCAGCTGTAATAACAGTATTAACCAGCCTGCTGTAAATAACAGTAATTAACCAGCAGCTGTAAATAACATATTAACCAGCAGCTGTAAATAACAGTATTAACCAGCTGCTGTAAATAACAGTATTAACCAGCAGCTGTAAATAACAGTATTAACCAGCTGCTGTAAATAACAGTATTAACCAGCTGCTGTAAATAACAGTATTAACCAGCTGCTGTAAATAACAGTATTAACCAGCTGCTGTAAATAACATATTAACCAGCTGCTGTAAATAACAGTATTAACCAGCTGCTGTAAATAACAGTATTAACCAGCTGCTGTAAATAACAGTATTAACCAGCTGCTGTAAATAACAGTATTAACCAGATGCTGTAAATAACACCTCGCAAGAAACATTTACATTTTAATAGGTAAAAACACAATTAATTCACTTATTTACGTATATATAAGTGTGCATTACTGTGTAAGTTAACTGCGCAGCGCTTAAACTGTGTTTCAAGCTCTTAAACTATCCATAAAGCTCTTAAACTGCGCCTTAGGCTTTTAGACTGCCCATAAACCTCTTAAACTGCGCTTCAAAGTCTTAAACTGCCCATAAATCTCTAAAAACAGCCTCGAGATGGTGTTCTTAATCTGGATTGAATGTTGGTTGCAGTATGGGAAGTGCACTGTCTCTGGTACTCGCTAATCTATACATGGAACACTGATACTGGCGTCTTGCCCAGCATCATGCCACCAGACATGACCTGGTACAGGTACGTTGATCATGTCTGTACCATATGAGACAACACCTCGGGCACTTTCTGACATATTTGTTGAGAATCTTAACAATCTTGTTCCTTCTATACAGTTTGGGGTTGAATGGGAAACAATCAACTTCTATTTCTTGATGCTGTGATCACCAGAAGTAACAGTCAGGTTGAATTCTCAGTTTAGAGGAAGCCTACTCAACTATTCAATCTAGATTAAGAAGAGTAGCATCTGAAGCTTGTTCTTTCTTGCACTCAGGATATGCAGCCCCTCAAAGTTAGACCATGAAATAGAAGTCCTTAGAAGACAATTCTGCAAATTAGGAGACTCTGACTGATGTTGTAAATGGTCCAAGTCGGACCGAAACGTCGTCGTAAGCTCCTTTCTTCTATGTGCGTGTTATTTGTGTATGAAACCCTGACTGCTTTATTAAACAAAAACTCCACCCCATCCAGGACTCACAACTGATGGTACCCTGCCACCAAGGTACATACAATCGTCTCAACAAAGTGACCAACATAATCACGTTCTATCCCTACAAACTTGGGAATCTCTTTTCCAAGAAACACAAACATTGAGCAGCTCAAGACACACCAGGAGTTTACTGGATACCATGTAAAGCATGCAACTAAGTATACATAAAGAAAACAGGTTGAAAACCATCTACAAAAATCATTGAACACCAGAGAGCAATACGTTATGCACAGGATAATTCAGCCATTTTTCAACATGTCAGCATCAACAATCACAATGTTGATTGAGAAGCTGGCACCATCAAACAGAAAATCACACTTCAGCTACAAACGCGAAATTATAGAATCTACCCTCATAGTTACCAATCCAAATTTCAACATCTCATAAGGACAGTGGACACCAGACGTTATTTCAAAATTCGCCGTCAAGAGGTACATAACAGCTCCCAATCTAACACAGAACTCCGGCACAACATCAGGGATTACATAGCACAAAGAACTTCCCACCCAAATTTATAGTTTCACTTCAGTACCTGTCTTCTCACCCAGCCGCTGCTTGACACGTCCCTCCACTCATCTGTACTTCAGTACCTGTCTTCTCACCCAGCCGCTGCTTGACACGTCCCTCCACTCATCTGTACTTCAGTACCTGTCTTCTCACCCAGCCGCTGCTTGACACGTCCCTCCACTCATCTGTACTTCAGTACCTGTCTTCTCACCCAGCCGCTGCTTGACACGTCCCTCCACTCATCTGTACTTCAGTACCTGTCTTCTCACCCAGCCGCTGCTTGACACGTCCCTCCACTCATCTGTACTTCAGTACCTGTCTTCTCACCTGGCCACTACCTGACACGTCCCTCTACTCATTTGTACTTCAGTACCTGTCTTCTCACCTGGCCACTACTTGACACGTCCCTCTACTCATTTGTACTTCAGTATCTGTCTTCTCACCCGGCCACTACTTGACACGTCCCTCCACTCATCTGTACTTCAGTACCTGTCTTCTCACCCAGCCACTACTTGACACATCCCTCCACTCATCTGTACTTCAGTACCTGTCTTCTCACCCAGCCACTACTTGACACGTCCCTCCACTCATCTGCACTTCAGTACCTGTCTTCTCACCCAGCCACTACTTGACATGTCCCTCCACTCATGTGTACTTCAGTACCTGTCTTCTCACCCAGCCGCTGCTTGACACGTCCCTCCACTCATCTGTACTTCAGTACCTGTCTTCTCACCCAGCCGCTGCTTGACACGTCCCTCCACTCATCTGTACTTCAGTACCTGTCTTCTCACCCAGCCGCTGCTTGACACGTCCCTCCACTTATCTGTACTTCAGTACCTGTCTTCTCACCCAGCCGCTGCTTGACACGTCCCTCCACTCATGTGTACTTCAGTACCTGTCTTCTCACCCAGCCACTACTTGACACGTCCCTCCACTCATCTGCACTTCAGTACCTGTCTTCTCACCCAGCCACTACTTGACATGTCCCTCCACTCATGTGTACTTCAGTACCTGTCTTCTCACCCAGCCGCTGCTTGACACGTCCCTCCACTCATCTGTACTTCAGTACCTGTCTTCTCACCCAGCCACTACTTGACACGTCCCTCCACTCATCTGTACTTCAGTACCTGTCTTCTCACCCAGCCGCTGCTTGACACGTCCCTCCACTCATCTGTACTTCAGTACCTGTCTTCTCACCCAGCCGCTGCTTGACACGTCCCTCCACTCATCTGTACTTCAGTACCTGTCTTCTCACCTGGCCACTACCTGACACGTCCCTCTACTCATTTGTACTTCAGTACCTGTCTTCTCACCTGGCCACTACTTGACACGTCCCTCTACTCATTTGTACTTCAGTATCTGTCTTCTCACCCGGCCACTACTTGACACGTCCCTCCACTCATCTGTACTTCAGTACCTGTCTTCTCACCCAGCCACTACTTGACACATCCCTCCACTCATCTGTACTTCAGTACCTGTCTTCTCACCCAGCCACTACTTGACACGTCCCTCCACTCATCTGCACTTCAGTACCTGTCTTCTCACCCAGCCACTACTTGACATGTCCCTCCACTCATGTGTACTTCAGTACCTGTCTTCTCACCCAGCCACTACTTGACACGTCCCTCCACTCATCTGTACTTCAGTACCTGTCTTCTCACCCAGCCACTACTTGACACGTCCCTCCACTCATCTGTACGGGGTGAGGTGCAACCTTCCCTATATATTCTTGTTCTCATTTCACTTACGTATCTGCTGAAGAGGATCCCAGAAGGGGATTGAAATATACAGATCAATTAACCTTGTGTGTTTCTCTCTCCATGTGGGTTGTAACCGTGCATTATACTTTACTTATCCATATATATATATATATATATATAATATATATATATATATATATATATATATATATATATATATATATATATATATATATATATATATATATATATATATATATATATATATATATATATATATATATATATATTATATATATATATATATATATATATACATGCTGTGCCGAATAGATAAAACTTGCGATTTTGGCTTAAATAGCAACGCTCTTCTTGCCGAATAAGCCAAGAGAAAATTTGTGTATGCAATAATTTCGCAAAAATTATTCTGAGCCTAACGAAAATATATATTTCATTGTGTTTGCTTATTAGTAAATTATTGAAAACTTATCTAAAATTTATTTAATTAAATTGCGCTTGTTATAATAAGGTTAGGTAAGTTTTCTAAGGTTCTTTTGGTAAAAAATTATTAATTTTTATATTAACATAAATGAAAAAAATATATCTTTAAACGTGTAAGAGAAAATTTTAGAAAAGACTTAATTTTAAATGAGTTCTTTCTAATTGATCAATTTTATCTATTCGGCGCGACATAGTAATCTGCCATCTAGCAGTAGTCCGCCATCCTGCAGCAGCCTGCCATCTAGCAGTAGTCCGCCATCCTGCAGCAGTCTGCCATCTAGCAGTAGTCCGCCATCCTGCAGCAGTCTGCCATCTAGCAGTAGTCCGCCATCCTGCAGCAGTCTGCCATTCTGCAGCAGTCTGCCATCCAGCAGTAGTCTGCCATCCTGCAGCAGTCTGCCATTCTGCAGCAGTCTGCCGTCTAGCAGTAGTCCGCCATCCTGCAGCAGTCTGCCATCTAGCAGTAGTCCGCCATCCTGCAGCAGTCTGCCATCTAGCAGTAGTCCGCCATCCCGCAGCAGTCTGCCATTCTGCAGCAGTCTGCCATCTAGCAGTAGTCCGCCATCCTGCAGCAGTCTGCCATCCTGCAGCAGTCTGCCATCCTGCAGCAGTCTGCCATTCTGCAGCAGTCTGCCATCCAGCAGTAGTCTGCCATCCTGCAGCAGTCTGCCATTCTGCAGCAGTCTGCCGTCTAGCAGTAGTCCGCCATCCTGCAGCAGTCTGCCATCTAGCAGTAGTCCGCCATCCTGCAGCAGTCTGCCATCTAGCAGTAGTCCGCCATCCTGCAGCAGTCTGCCATCTAGCAGTAGTCCGCCATCCCGCAGCAGTCTGCCATTCTGCAGCAGTCTGCCATCTAGCAGTAGTCCGCCATCCTGCAGCAGTCTGCCATCTAGCAGTAGTCCGCCATCCTGCAGCAGTCTGCCATCTAGCAGTAGTCCGCCATCCTGCAGCAGTCTGCCATCCTGCAGTGGTCTACCATCCAGCCGTAGTCTGCCATCCTGCAGCAGTCTGCCATCCTGCAGCAGTCTGCCATCCTGCAGCAGTCTGCCATCTAGCAGTAGTCCGCCATCCTGCAGCAGTCTGCCATCTAGCAGTAGTCTGCCATCTAGCAGTAGTCCGCTATCCTGCAGCAGTCTGCCATCCTGCAGTGGTCTACCATCCAGCCGTAGTCTGCCATCCTGCAGCAGTCTGCCATCCTGCAGCAGTCTGCCATCCTGCAGCAGTCTGCCATCTAGCAGTAGTCCGCTATCCTGCAGCAGTCTGCCATCCTGCAGTAGTCTACCATCCAGCCGTAGTCTGCCATCCTGCAGCAGTCTGCCATCTAGCAGTAGTCTGCCATCCAGCAGCAGTCTGCCATCCTGCAGCAGTCTGCCATCTAGCAGTAGTTCGCCATCCTGCAGCAGTCTGCCATCTAGCAGTAGTCCGCCATTCTGCAGCAGTCTGCCATCTAGCAGTAGTCCGTCATCCTGCAGCAGTCTGCCATCCTGCAGCAGTCTGCCATCTAGCAGTAGTCCGCCATCCTGCAGCAGTCTGCCATCCTGCAGTAGTCTACCATCCAGCCGTAGTCTGCCATCCTGCAGCAGTCTTCCATCTAGCAGTAGTCTGCCATCCAGCAGCAGTCTGCCATCCAGCAGCAGTCTGCTTTCTTACTGTCATTCCACAAACCATGGGAGTGACTCAGTTAAAGGTCATTCTACGCTTCACTAATCTAGTAACTGTCAGTCAGTGCTCATTCTTCCAATTTGCGCTATTAACGGGCCGGTAGAGGCCTTCTTAGGCCTTAAAAGTCGTTCGGAGGCCAACAAAACATCGTCACTCTCCACTTAGACGCCGAAATCTGAGTCAGAATTATACCTGACTGACAACCTTGTCAGCGAGAGTCAGGTGGACTCCACGTCACTACTCAGCCACAAGGGGCTTTGTCTCTATAGACTGAAAACCCACTAAGCCGGTCTTTTCACGTCGGTCCTAAAACCAAGCCACTCCAACTGCCCCAGAACAACCAGAAGGACACATAGTGTGTCAGTGGGTCAGCTGGGACTGATAACCTCAGTCTCCTTTTGATCTTCAGCATTCTTCTTTGTAGTGGACTGTTGAAGACAGTGTGGCGAAGCGTCTCCACAGTAAAGATACCCAAGTGTTGCATAGTGTGAAACGTCACTTGACGTAGGCCTCAGCACAAAAATATCGATCATTACATTATTTCCGGAGGCCGACGACGCAACCGACAAGTCGGGAAGGACCCCATCGGTAGAAGACCTCGTTTGAAGGTCCACCTTATTTACTGAACCGACTTATAGCATAACACAGATTAAAAGTTACTAACCTTGTTTGTAGAAGATCAGGAAAATATATGTAAACTGTATGTGGTAGATGATGACTGTAAACTATGTGGTAGATGATAACTGTAAACTATGTGGTAGATGATGACTGTAAACTATGTGGTAGATGATAACTGTAAACTATGTGGTAGATGATGACTGTAAACTATGTGGTAGATGATGACTGTAAACTATGTGGTAGATGATGACTGTAAACTATGTGGTAGATGATGACTGTAAACTATGTGGTAGATGATGACTGTAAACTATGTGGTAGATGATAACTGTAAACTATGTGGTAGATGATAACTGTAAACTATGTGGTAGATGATGACTGTAAACTATGTGGTAGATGATAACTGTAAACTATGTGGTAGATGATGACTGTAAACTATGTGGTAGATGATGACTGTAAACTATGTGGTAGATGATGACTGTAAACTATGTGGTAGATGATGACTGTAAACTATATGAGGTAGATGATGACTGTAAACTATATGTGGTAGATGATGACTGTAAACTATGTGGTAGATGATAACTGTAAACTATGTGGTAGATGATGACTGTAAACTATGTGGTAGATGATGACTGTAAACTATGTGGTAGATGATGACTGTAAACTATATGAGGTAGATGATGACTGTAAACTATATGTGGTAGATGATGACTGTAAACTATATGTGGTAGATGATGACTGTAAACTATATGTGGTAGATGATGACTGTAAACTATGTGGTAGATGATGACTGCAAACTATATGTGGTAGATGATGACTGTAAACTATATGTGGTAGATGATGACTGTAAACTATATGTGGTAGATGATGACTGTAAACTATGTGGTAGATGATGACTGCAAACTATATGTGGTAGATGATGACTGTAAACTATATGTGGTAGATGATGACTGCAAACTATATGTGGTAGATGATGACTGTAAACTATATGTGGTAGATGATGACTGTAAAACTAATGTGGTAGATGATGACTGTAAACTATGTGGTAGATGATGACTGTAAACTATATGTGGTAGATGATGACTGTAAACTATATGTGGTAGATGATGACTGTAAACTATGTGGTAGATGATGACTGTAAACTATGTGGTAGATGATGACTGTAAACTATATGTGGTAGATGATGACTGTAAACTATATGTGGTAGATGATGACTGTAAACTATATGTGGTAGATGATGACTGTAAACTATATGTGGTAGATGATGACTGTAAACTATGTGGTAGATGATGACTGTAAACTATATGTGGTAGATGATGACTGTAAACTATGTGGTAGATGATGACTGTAAACTATATGTGGTAGATGATGACTGTAAACTATATGTGGTAGATGATGACTGTAAACTATATGTGGTAGATGATGACTGTAAACTATGTGGTAGATGATGACTGTAAACTATGTGGTAGATGATAACTGTAAACTATATGTGGTAGATGATGACTGTAAACTATATGTGGTAGATGATGACTGTAAACTGTATGTGGTAGATGATGACTGTAAACTGTATGTGGTAGATGATGACTGTAAACTATGTGGTAGATGATGACTGTAAAACTATGTGGTAGATGAAAACTGTAAACTATATGTGGTAGATGATGACTGTAAACTATGTGGTAGATGATGACTGTAAACTATGTGGTAGATGATGACTGTAAACTATATGTGGTAGATGATGACTGTAAACTATGTGGTAGATGATAACTGTAAACTATATGTGGTAGATGATGACTGTAAACTATATGTGGTAGATGATGACTGTAAACTATATGTGGTAGATGATGACTGTAAACTATATGTGGTAGATGATGACTGTAAACTATGTGGTAGATGATGACTGTAAACTATATGTGGTAGATGATGACTGTAAACTATATGAGGTAGATGATGACTGTAAACTATATGTGGTAGATGATGACTGTAAACTATATGTGGTAGATGATGACTGTAAACTATGTGGTAGATGATGACTGTAAACTATATGTGGTAGATGATGACTGTAAACTATATGTGGTAGATGATGACTGTAAACTATGTGGTAGATGATGACTGTAAACTATATGAGGTAGATGATGACTGTAAAACAAATATGTGTAGATGATGACTGTAAACTATGTGGTAGATGATGACTGTAAACTATATGAGGTAGATGATGACTGTAAACTATATGTGGTAGATGATGACTGTAAACTATATGTGGTAGATGATGACTGTAAACTATGTGGTAGATGATGACTGTAAACTATATGTGGTAGATGATGACTATAAAGTAGATTTGGAATAGCGTCAAAAAGTTTACATAGTACAATAGTCTCGGTCGACTAGTAGTAGCAGTAGCAATAATAGTAGTGGTAGTAAATAGAAGTCGTAGTAGTAATAATAGTAGTAGTAGTAGATGTAGTTGTAATAGTAATAGTAGTAGTAGTAGAAGTAGCAGTAAAAATAGTAATAGTAGTCGTGGTAGTAGTAGATGCAATTGTTGTAATAATAGTAGTAGCAGTAGTAATAATAGTAGTAGCAGTAGTAATAATAGTGGTAGCAGTAGTAATAATAGTAGTAGCAGTAGTAATAATAGTGGTAGCAGTAGTAATAATAGTAGTAGCAGTAGTAATAATAGTAGTAGTAATAGCAATAGTAGTAGTAGTAATATCAGCAGTAGGAGTAGTAGTAGTAGTGAAAATAATAGTAATAGTAGTAATCGTAGTAGTAGAAGTAGTAGTTACTGAAGGAGTAGTAGTAATAATAGCAACAACAACAACAATAATAATAATAATAATAATAAGAGCTAAATTAACTATAATTCGACTCAATTAACCAAGTTAATTCCCTTCGTTGTTGTTGTTGTTGTTGTTGTTGTTGTTGTTGTTGTTGTTGTTGTTGTTGTTGTTGTTGTTGTTCTATCACTTGCTTAGTTAATAAACTTAATTAAAATATGTCATTAACGTGAAATAATTGTTAATTTGTCCTTAATTAATTAGAGGCAGACAGTGAGTGAGGTAGACTACACTTGTTTACTGTTGTTGTGAGGTAGACTACACTTGTTTACTGTTGTTGTGAGGTAGACTACACTTGTTTACTGTTGTTGTGAGGTAGACTACACTTGTTTACTGTTGTTGTGAGGTAGACTACACTTGTTTACTGTTGTTGGGGAGGTAGACTACACTTGTTTACTGTTGTTGTGAGGTAGACTACACTTGTTTACTGTTGTTGTGAGGTAGACTACACTTGTTTACTGTTGTGAGGTAGACTACACTTGTTTACTGTTGTGAGGTAGACTACACTTGTTTACTGTTGTGAGGTAGACTACACTTGTTTACTGTTGTGAGGTAGACTACACTTGTTTACTGTTGTGAGGTAGACTACACTTGTTTACTGTTGTGAGGTAGACTACACTTGTTTACTGTTGTGAGGTAGACTACACTTGTTTACTGTTGTGAGGTAGACTACACTTGTTTACTGTTGTGAGGTAGAGTACACTTGTTTACTGTTGTGAGGTAGACTACACTTGTTTACTGTTGTGAGGTAGACTACACTTGTTTACTATTGTGAGGTAGAGTACACTTGTTTACTGTTGTGAGGTAGACTACACTTGTTTACTGTTGTGAGGTAGACTACACTTGTTTACTGTTGTGAGGTAGACTACACTTGTTTACTGTTGTGAGGTAGACTACAGCTGTCTACTATCCTGGTTGTGTCTCACACAACTATTACTGTCACTACTACTAATACTTCTGCTACTACTACCACCACCCCATTATCACCACTGCATCCATAACTACCACCATCACAACCACCACCCCTACTACCACAACTACCAACACCATCACCACAACCACCACCCCTACTACCACAACTACCACCACCATCACCACAACACACCACCACCACAACTACCACCTCAACCATCACCATAACGCCACCACCGCCACCATCACCATCACCACCAGCACTGCTACCACAACTATCACCACTGCTACAGTCAACTACCACCACTGCAACCACAACTACCACCACTGCTATCACAACTACCAACACTGCTACCACAACTATCACCACTGCTACATCAACTATCACTACTGCAACCACAACTTCCACCACTGCTATCACAACTACCAACACTGCTACCACAACTATCACCACTGCTACATCAACTATCACTACTGCAACCACAACTACCACCACTGCTACCACAACTACAACCACTGCTACCACAACTACAACCACTGCTACCACAACTACAATCATTGCTACCACAACTACCACCACTGCTACCACAACTACCACCACTGCTACCACAACTACCACCACTGCTACCACAACTACAACTATTGCTACCACAATTACAACCACTGCTACCACAACTACCACCACTGCTACATCAACTACCACCAATGCAACCACAACTACCACCACTGTTGCCACAACTACCACCACTGCTACCACAACTATCACCACTGCTACCACAACTACAACCGCTGCTACCACAACTACAACCACTGCTACCACAACTACAATCATTGCTACCACAACTACCACCACTGCTACCACAACTACCACCACTGCTACCACAACTACCACCACTGCTACCAAAACTACTATTGCTACCACAATTACAACCACTGCTACCACAACTACCACCACTGCTACATCAACTACCACTAATGCAACCACAGCTACCACCACTGCTGCCACAACTACCACCACTGCTACCACAACTACAACTATTTCTACGACAATTACAATCACTGCTACCACAACTACCACCACTGATACATCAACTACCACCAATGCAACCACAACTACCACCACTGTTGCCACAACTACCACCAATGCAACCACAACTACCACCACTGCTACCACAACTACCACCACTGCTACCACAACTACAACCACTGGTATCACAACTACCACCACTGCTACTACAACTACCACCACTGCTACCAAAACTACCACCACTGCTACCACAACTACAACCACTGCTGCCATAACTGCCACCAATGCAACCACAACTACCACCACTGCTACCACAACTACCATCACTGCTACCACAACTACAACCACTGCTACCACAACTACTACCACTGTTACCACAACTACAACCACTGCTACCACAACTACCACCACTGCAACCACAACTACAACCACTTGCTACCACAACAACCACCACATGCTACCACAACTACCACCACTGCAACCACAACTACCACCACTGCAACCACAACTACCACCACTGCTACCACAACTACAGCCACTGTTACCACAACTACCACCACTGCAACCACAACTACAACCACTGCTACCACAACTACAACCAGTAATATGTTCCTCATAGCTTACTAAGTGACCCATCCAGGTCATCCAGGTCATCCAAGTCATCCAGGTCATCCAGTCATCGAGGTCATCGAGGTCATCGAGGTCATCCAGGTCATCCAAGTCATCCAGGTCATCCAGATGGAGAAATATCCAACAACTCACATTTCCACTCAGCCACATAACTCACACTGACTCACTTAACAAATTCATTCAGCTGCCGCAAGTAATTGATTCCCGATGCAAGAATTGAAAAGTTACAACAATTAGTTGTGTTATCACCGTGACTGTGTTGTAACACCGTGACTGTGTTGTAACACCGTGACTGTGTTGTAACACCGTGACTGTGTTGTAACACCCGTGACTGTGTTTGTAACACCGTGACTGTGTTGTAACACCGTGACTGTGTTGTAACACCGTGACTGTGTGGTAACACCGTGACTGTGTTGTAACACCGTGACTGTGTGGTAACACCGTACTGTGTGGTAACACCGTGAGTGTGTTTGTAACACCGTGACTGTGTTGTAACACGAGACTGTGTTGTAACACCGTGACTGTGTTGTAACACCGTGACGGTGATGTGTAACACCGTGACTGTGTTTAACACCGTGACTGTGTGGTAACACCGTGACTGTGTTGTAACACCGTGACTGTGTGGTAACACCGTGACTGTGTGGTAACACCGTGACTGTGTTGTAACACCGTGACGTGTGGTAACACCGTGACTGTGTTGTAACACCGTGACGTGGGTAACACCGTGACTGTGTTGTACACACCGTGACTGTGTTGTAACACCGTGACTGTGTTGTAACACCGTGACTGTGTTGTAACACCGGACTGTGTGGTAACACCGTGACTGTGTTGTAACACCGTGACTGTGTGGTACACCGTGACGTGTGGGTAACACCGTGAGTGTGTTGTAACACCGTGACTGTGTTGTAACACCGTGACTGTGTTGTAACACCGTGACTGTGTTGTAACACCGTGACTGTGTTGTAACACCGTGACTGTGTTGTAACACCGTGACTGTGTGGTAACACCGTGACTGTGTGGTAACACCGTGAGTGTGTTGTAACACCGTGACTGTGTTGTAACACCGTGACTGTGTGGTAACACCGTGACTGTGTTGTAACACCGTGACTGTGTGGTAACACCGTGACTGTGTGTTGTAACACCGTGACTGTGTTGTAACACCGTGACTGTGTGGTAACACCGTGAGTGTGTTGTAACACCGTGATTGTGTGGTAACACCGTGACTGTGTTGTAACACCGTGACTGTGTTGTAACACCGTGACTGTGTTGTAACACCGTGACTGTGTTGTAACACCGTGACTGTGTGGTAACACCGTGACTGTGTGTAACACCGTGAGTGTGTTGTAACACCGGACTGTGTTTGTACACCCGTGACTGTGTGGTAACACCGTGACTGTGTTTGTAACACCGTGACTGTGTGGTAACACCGTACTGTGTTGTAACACCGTGACTGTGTTGTAAACACCGTGACTGTGTGGTAACACCGTGAGTGTGTTGTAACACCGTGACTGTGTGGTAAAACCGTGACTGTGTTGTAACACCGTGACTGTGTGGTAACACCGTGACTGTGTGGTAACACCGTGAGTGTGTTGTAACACCGTGACTGTGTTGTAACACCGTGACTGTGTGGTAACACCGTGACTGTGTGGTAACACTGTGACTGTGTGGTAACACCGTTACTGTGTTGTAACACCGTGACTGTGTGGTAACACCGTGACTGTGTGGTAACACCGTGACTGTGTTGTAACACCGTGACTGTGTTGTAAGATCGTGACTGTGTGGTAACACCGTGAGTGTGTTGTAACACCGTGACTGTGTTGTAACACCGTGACTGTGTTGTAACACCGTGACTGTGTTGTAAGACCGTGACTGTGTGGTAACACCGTGAGTGTGTTGTAACACCGTGACTGTGTGGTAACACCGTGAGTGTGTTGTAACACCGTGAGTGTGTTGTAACACCGTGACTGTGTGGTAACACCGTGACTGTGTGGTAACACAGTCACGGGAAACACCAGTTTAAATCTACTAGGTTAAATGAACTACTTAAATAAACTAGGTAAAATAATGAACGTGTCTGTTAGTGATGTGAGACGCAGTACTGAACGTGTCTGTTAGTGATGTGAGACGCAGTACTGAACGTGTCTGTTACCGATGTGAGACGCAGTACTGAACGTGTCTGTTACTGATGTGATACGCAGTACTGAACGTGTCGTTACTGATGTGATACGCAGTACTGAACGTGTCTGTACCGATGTGATAACGCAGTACTGAACGTGTCGTTAACCGATGTGATAACGCAGTACTGAACGTGTCTGTTACCGATGTGAGACGCAGTACTGAACGTGTCTGTTACTGATGTGATACGCAGTACTGAACGTGTCTGTTACTGATGTGATACGCAGTACTGAACGTGTCTGTTACCGATGTGAGACGCAGTACTGAACGTGTCTGTTACTGATGTGATACGTCAGTACACGAACGTGTCTGTTACTGATGTGATACGCAGTACTGAACGTGTCTGTTACTGATGTGATACGCAGTACTGAACGTGTCTATTACTGTAGTGAGACGCAGTACTGAACGTGTCTGTTACTGATGTGATACGCAGTACTGAACGTGTCTGTTACTGTAGTGAGACGCAGTACTGAACGTGTCTGTTACTGATGTGATACCAGTACTGAACGTGTCTGTTACCGATGTAGACGCAGTACGAACGTGTCTGTTACCGATGTGATACGCAGTACTGAACGTGTCTGTTACTGATGTGATACGCAGTACTGAACGTGTCTGTTACCGATGTGATACGCAGTACTGAACGTGTCTGTTACTGATGTGATACGCAGTACTGAACGTGTCTGTTACCGATGATAACGCAGTACTGAACGTGTCTGTTACTGATGTGATACGCAGTACTGAACGTGTCTGTTACTGATGTGATACGCAGTACTGAACGTGTCTGTTACTGATGTGATACGCAGTACTGAACGTGTCTGTTACTGATGTGATACGCAGTACTGAACGTGTCTGTTACTGATGTGATACGCAGTACTGAACGTGTCTGTTACTGATGTGATACGCAGTACTGAACGTGTCTGTTACTGATGTGATACGCAGTACTGAACGTGTCTGTTACTGATGTGATACGCAGTACTGAACGTGTCTGTTACTGATGTGATACGCAGTACGAACGTGTCTGTTACTGATGTGATAACGCAGTACTGAACGTGTCTGTTACTGATGTGAGACGCAGTACTGAACGTGTCTGTTACTGATGTGATACGCAGTACTGAACGTGTCTGTTACTGATGTGATACGCAGTACTGAACGTGTCTGTTACTGAGTGATACGCAGTACTGAACGTGTCTGTTACTGATGTGATACGCAGTACTGAACGTGTCTGTTACGATGTGATACGCAGTACTGAACGTGTCTGTTACTGATGTGATACGCAGTACTGAACGTGTCTGTTACTGATGTGATACGCAGTACTGAACGTGTCTGTTACTGATGTGATACGCAGTACTGAACGTGTCTGTTACTGATGTGAGACGCAGTACTGAACGTGTCTGTTACTGATGTGATACGCAGTACTGAACGTGTCTGTTACTGATGTGATACGCAGTACTGAACGTGTCTGTTACTGATGTGAGACGCAGTACTGAACGTGTCTGTTACTGATGTGATACGCAGTACTGAACGTGTCTGTTACTGATGTGATACGCAGTACTGAACGTGTCTGTTACTGATGTGATACGCAGTACTGATCGTGTCTGTTGCTGATGTGAGACGCAGTACTGAACGTGTCTGTTACTGATGTGAGACGCAGTACTGAACGTGTCTGTTACTGTAGTGAGACGCAGTACTGAACGTGTCTGTTACTGTAGTGAGACGCAACACTGAACGTGTCTGTTACTGTAGTGAGACGCACTACTGAACATGTCTGTTGCTGTAGTGAGAAACAGCACTGAACGTGTCTGTTACTGTAGTGAGACGCAGTACTGAACGTGTCTGTTACTGTAGTGAGACACAGCACTGAACGTGTCTGTTACTGTAGTGAGACGCAGCACTGAACGTGTCTGTTACTGTAGTGGGACGCTGTACTGAACTTGTCTGTTACTGTAGTGAGACGCAGCACTGAACGTGCCTCTTACTGATGTGAGACGCAGTTCTGAAAGTGTCTGTTACCGATGTGAGACGCAATACTGAACGTGTCTGTTACTGAAGTGAGACGCAGCACTGAACGTGCCTCTTACTGATGTGAGACGCAATAATGAACGTGTCTGTTACTGATGTTAGACGCAATACTGAACGTGTCTGTTAATGAAGTGAGACGCAGTACTGAACGTGTCTGT
Organism: Cherax quadricarinatus; assembly: GCF_026875155.1. Classification (NCBI taxonomy): domain Eukaryota; kingdom Metazoa; phylum Arthropoda; class Malacostraca; order Decapoda; family Parastacidae; genus Cherax; species Cherax quadricarinatus. Next base: position 7,275,912 of record NC_069440.1, on the reverse strand, counting down.
TACTGATGTGAGACGCAGTACTGAACGTGTCTGTTACTGTAGTGAGGCGCAGTACTGAACGTGTCTGTTACTGAAATGAGACGCACTGCTGAACGTGTCTGTTACTGCAGTGTGACGCAGTACTGAACGTGTCTGTTACTGTAGTGAGACGTAGTACTGAACGTGTTTGTTACTGATGTGAGACGCAGTACTGAACGTGTCTGTTACTGATGTAAGACGCAGTACTGAACGTGTCTGTTACTGATGTGAGACGCAGTACTGAACCTGTCTGTTACTGTAGTGAGACGCAGTACTGAACGTGTCTGTTACTGTAGTGAGACGCAGTACTGAACGTGTCTGTTACTGATGTGAGACGCAGTACTGAACGTGTCTGTTACTGTAGTGAGACGCAGTACTGAACGTGTTTGTTACTGATGTGAGACGCAGTACTGAACGTGTCTGTTACTGTAGTGAGAAGCAGTACTGAACGTGTCTGTTACTGTAGTGAGACGCAGTACTAAACGTGTCTGTTACTGCAGTGAGACGCAGTACTGAACGTGTCTGTTTACTGTAGTGAGACGCAGTACTGAACGTGTCTGTTACTGATGTGAGACGCAGTACTGAACGTGTCTGTACTGTAGTGAGACGCAGTACATGAACGTGTCTGTTACTGTAGTGAGACGCAGTAACTGAACGTGTCTGTTACTGAGTGAGACGCAGTACTGAACGTGTCTGTTACTGTAGTGAGACGCAGTACTGAACGTGTCTGCTACTGTAGTGAGACGCAGTACTGAACCTGTCTGTTACTGTAGTGAGACGCAGTACTGAACGTGTCTGTTACTGTAGTGAGACGCAGTACTGAACGTGTCTGTTACTGATGTGAGACGCAGTACTGAACGTGTCTGTTACTGTAGTGAGACGCAGTACTGAATGTGTCTGTTACTGATGTGAGACGCAGTACTGAACGTGTCTGTTACTGTAGTGAGAAGCAGTACTGAACGTGTCTGTTACTGTAGTGAGACGCAGTACTAAACGTGTCTGTTACTGCAGTGAGACGCAGTACTGAACGTGTCTGTTACTGTAGTGAGACGCAGTACTGAACGTGTCTGTTACTGATGTGAGACGCAGTACTGAACGTGTCTGTTACTGTAGTGAGACGCAGTACTGAACGTGTCTGTTACTGTAGTGAGACCAGTACTGAACGTGTCTGTTACTGTAGTGAGACGCAGTACTGAACGTGTCTGTTACTGTAGTGAGACGCAGTACTGAACGTGTCTGCTACTGTAGTGAGACGCAGTACTGAACGTGTCTGTTACTGTAGTGAGACGCAGTACTGAACGTGTCTGTTTACTGTAGTGAGACGCAGTACTGAACGTGTCTGTTACTGCAGTGAGACGCAGTAATGAACGTGTCTGTTACTGTAGTGAGACGCAGTAATGAACGTGTCCCTGTTACTGTAGTGAGACGCAGTACTGAACGTGTCTGTTACTGTAGTGAGACGCAGTACTGAACGTGTCTGTTTACTGTAGTGAGACGCAGTACTGACGTGTCTGTTACTGTAGTGAGACGCAGTACTGAACGTGTCTGTTACTGTAGTGAGACGCAGTACTGAACGTGTCTGTTACTGCAGTGAGACGCAGTAATGAACGTGTCTGTTTACTGTAGTGAGACGCAGTAATGAACGTGTCTGTTACTGTAGTGAGACGCAGTACTGAACGTGTCTGTTACTGTAGTGAGACGCAGTACTGAACGTGTCTGTTACTGTAGTGAGACGCAGTACTGAACGTGTCTGTTACTGTAGTGAGACGCAGTACTGAACGTGTCTGTTACTGTAGTGAGACGCAGTACTGAACGTGTCTGTTACTGTAGTGAGACGCAGTACTGAACGTGTCTGCTACTGTAGTGAGACGCAGTACTGAACGTGTCTGTTACTGTAGTGAGACGCAGTACTGAACGTGTCTGTTACTGTAGTGAGACGCAGTACTGAACGTGTCTGTTACTGCAGTGAGACGCAGTAATGAACGTGTCTGTTACTGTAGTGAGACGCAGTAATGAACGTGTCTGTTACTGTAGTGAGACGCAGTACTGAACGTGTCTGTTACTGTAGTGAGACGCAGTACTGAACGTGTCTGTTACTGTAGTGAGACGCAGTACTGAACGTGTCTGTTACTGTAGTGAGACGCAGTACTGAACGTGTCCTGTTACTGTAGTGAACGCAGTACTGAACGTGTCTGTTACTGCAGTGAGACGCAGTAATGAACGTGTCTGTTACTGTAGTGAGACGCAGTAATGAACGTGTCTGTTACTGTATGAGACGCAGTACTGAAACGTGTCTGTTACTGTAGTGAGACGCAGTACTGAACGTGTCTGTTACTGTAGTGAGACGCAGTACTGAACGTGTCTGTTACTGTAGTGAGACGCAGTACTGAAAGTGTCTGTTACTGTAGTGAGACGCAGTACTGAACGTGTCTGTTACTGTAGTGAGACGCAGTACTGAACGTGTCTGTTACTGTAGTGAGACGCAGTACTGAACGTGTCTGTTACTGTAGTGAGACGCAGTACTGAACGTGTCTGTTACTGTAGTGAGACGCAGTAATGAACGTGTCTGTTACTGTAGTGAGACGCAGTAATGAACGACTCATAACCAGAGTTTACCGGGATTTATTTAAAGGATAATTATATATTGCAACACGATACCTTGCAGCAATAGTCTGCAACGATACCTTGCAACCAAGTTAATAATTATTATAATAGGTTTTGGTAATTAAGTTGTAAAGTTTGAAGACAAAAAACACCTGATGGATCAGGTGAACGTGGGTCACTAGTGACTCACCTTTATCTGCTGAGACGTCCAGCGCCGTCGTCTTCGTCAGTCCTGTGCGAAGGTGATCTAAGACAGTCGATGTGGGGAGGTAATTTTAAGAGGTTCAGTTCTTTCATTATTATTATTAATTATTATTATTATTATTATATTATTATTATTATAATTATTATTATTATTATTATTATTGTTATTATTAATTAATATTATTATTATTATTATTATTATTATTATTATTATTATTATTATTATTTATTATTATTATTATTATTGTTATTATTATTATTATTATTATATATATTATTATTATTATTATTATTATTATTATTATTATTATTATTATTATTATTATTATTATTATTATTATTGTTGGTGTTGTTGTTGTTAATTATTATTATTATTGTTAATTATTGCTATTATTATTGTTAATTATTATAATAATAATAATAATAATAATAGTTATTATTATTTTTAATTATTATTATTATTATTATTGTTAATTATTATAATTATTATTATTATAATTATTTTAAATTATTATTATTATTATTGGTAATTATTATTATTTAATTAAAAGCGGTAAACCCGTGTGGGCCACAAGAAACTGCATCAACATTTTACTCCCATTAACATGAAAGAAAAATAAATCAACCTGTAATTATTTAAATTATCTATAATAATCGATAGTATCGGTAGTCACCTACAATTAATCGCGATAAGCAAGTTAGAGAGGCAGGCGACACCTGGCAACAAGCGAGAGTGTTTGCAGGCTATTTAAATCGTTGTAAACAATACGTTCGTTATGTGTGTGTTGTGGTGCTGGTGGTGACATGCCTGGCCTGATACAGGAATGATACGTGTATTGATCCTGTTTGGTACGTGTGTGGGTCTTGTTCGTCACTGGTACACAACACGTACTGGACTTGTTAGGTACCTGTGTGGTGGTCTTGTTTGTCGCTGGTACACAACACGTACTGGACTTGTTTGGTACCTGTGTAGTGATCTTGTTTGTTACTGGTAGACAACATGTACTGGACTTGTTTGGTACCTGTATGAACCTTCTTTGTCACATGCATTTTAAGTGTATGAAATCAATAATTGCTTCAGAGGCCATCATTATTATCATTAACTTA
>NC_069440.1:7259479-7266979 GCF_026875155.1 Cherax quadricarinatus | reverse complement strand
TTGCAAACCTTTGCACTTTCTCTACTTTCTTTACGTGCTTGGCTAGGTGTGGGTTCCAAACTGGTGCAGCATACTCCAACATGGGCCTAACGTACACGGTGTACAGGGTCCTGAATGATTTCTTATTAAGTCGTCGGAATGCTGTTCTGAGGTTTGATAGGCGCCCATATGCTGCAGCAGTTATTTGATTGATGTGTGCTTCAGGAGATGTGCCTGGTGTTATACTCTCCCCAAGATTTTTTACCTTGAGTGAGGTTTGTAGTCTCTGGCACCCTAGACTGTATTCCGTCTGCGGTCTTCTTTGCCCTTCCCCAATCTTCATGACTTTGCACTTGGTGGGGTTGAACTCCAGGAGCCAATTGCTGGACCAGGTCTGCAGCCTGTCCAGATCCCTTTGTAGTTTTGCCTGATCTTCGATCGAATGAATTCTTCTCATCAACTTCACGTCATCTGCAAACAGGGACACTTCGGAGTCTCTTCCTTCTGTCATATCGTTCACGAATACCAGAAACAGCGCTGGTCCTAGGACTGACCCCTGTGGGACCCCGCTGGTCACAGGCGCTCACTCTGACACCTCGCCACGTACCATGACTCGCTGCTGTCTTCCTGACAAGTATTCCCTGATCCATTGTAGTGCCTTCCCTGTTATCCCTGCTTGGTCCTCCGGTTTTTGCACTAATCTCTTGTGTGGAACTGTGTCAAACGCCTGCTTGCAGTCCAAGAAAATGCAATCCACCCACCCCTCTCTCTCTTGTCTTACTGCTGTCACCCTGTCATAGAACTCCAGTAGGTTTGTGACACAGGATTTCCCGTCCCTGAAACCATGTTGGCTGCTGGTGATGAGATCATTCCTTTCTAGGTGTTCCACCACTCTTCTGATAATCTTCTCCATGACTTTGCATACTATACATGTCAGTGACACTGGTCTGTAGTTTAGTGCTTCATGTCTGTCTCCTTTTTCAAAGATTGGGACTACATTTGCTGTCTTCCATGCCTCAGGTAATCTCCCTGTTTCGATAGATGTATTGAATATTGTTGTTAGGGGTAAGCATAGCGCCTCTGCTCCCTATCTCAGGACCCATGGAGAGATGTTATCTGGCCCAATTGCCTTTGAGGTATCTAGCTCACTCAGAAGCCTCTTCACTTCTTCCTCGGTTGTGTGCACTGTGTCCAGCACTTGGTGGTGTAACCCCACCTCTCCATCTTTCTGGAGCCCCTTCTGTCTCCTCTGTGAACACTTCTTTGAATCTCTTGTTGAGCTCCTCACATACTTCACGGTCATTTCTTGTTGTCTCTCCCCCCTCCTTCCTTACCCTTTATTACCTGGCCCTTTGACTGTTGTTTTCCCTCCTGATGGGGCTGTATAACAGCTGGGATAAAGTTTTTGGCTTTCGCTGCAAAGTGGGTTTTCATTTTTCGTTGGGCCCCCTTCTTATCTGTGCATATTCATTTCTGGCTCTACACTTTTCCCCCCTTTTTCCCGGGGTTCCTTTGCCTTCTATATTTCTTCCATTCCCCTAGCACACTTTTTTTTTTGGCCCTCCCTGCCCCTTTGGGGTTTAACCAAGGCTAATCCTGGTTTTTTTCTTTTATTCCTGTTCCCCTTGGGGTACAAACCTCTCCCAGCCCCCTTTGCACTTTTGTTTTTACATATTCAATCATCTCATTAACGGGTTTTTCCCCTTTGCCAGTTCCTCTGTCTCACGAACCCCGTTCAGGAATTTTTTCCCATTCCCGTGTAGTCCCCCCCTTTCTTGTAGTTTTGGCTTCATTCGCCCTGGCCTTCCTGTTTTCCCCCTTCACTTTTAGCCCCTACTGTGAAATTCCCGAACCTTAAAACCACATGATCGCGGGGCCCCAAGGGGCCCTTTCAATGTGAGTCCTCAATATTTTAAACTACTCAAGGTCAAAACCCTTGCTGGTTAAATCCCCCTCCTCCTCTCCTTGTAGTGTCCCTTACGTTTTGGGTACTTTGAAGTTTTCCCAGTCCCAAACCCATTCCATCATTTTTTAAACCCTCCATGTATTTTGGGCCCCCCATGGGGCCCAATTCCTAAATTCCGTTTTTCCTTGTGGTTAAAGTCCCCCAAAGATCAGGAGCTTTGCCCTGCATGCATAAAGCTTTTCTGGCCACTGCAGCCAGGGGGTCCCAAACCCCATCGCTCTTTTGCTCTCACAAAACCTCTTTGGCCTTGGCCTCCTGCTTTTTGTGGGGGGTTTATACATCACTTCAATTCCCGATTTTTTGGACCCCCCGACTGAAGATTTCCCGCTACGTAATCGTTTGCTTTTTTCCCGTTTCTCCTCCTCCAGTTTCCATCAAAATTCCATGGGTTTTTGATAGCATGCCACTCCCCCAAACCCCCCTTCCCCCTGTTCCCTCTGTTTTCCCCCTCAGGATCGGGTATCCGGGTTTGAAAGAAGGCATCGTTTCATACCTGTAAGTTTGGGTTTCTGTAAAGGCTATGTTTTCCCGGGTGATGCCTCTGACTTTTTCGTGCCACTCCTCCCACTTATTTGTTTTTTCCCATCAGCCCTTTTTGTACCATACCTTCATTTCCCCTCCCCCCAACAAATGTGGTTTGGGGGGGGCCCGTGAGGATGGGAGACCTGGTTTTCGTACTGGGGGGATTCCCATAGCTGGGGGTTGGGTGGAAGCGTGATAAAGGATGTGTGTGGTGTGTGTGTGTGGTTTGTGGTGTGTGTTTTGGGGTGTGTGTGTTGTGTGTGTGTGTGTGGTGTGGTGTGTGTGTGTGGTGTGTGTGTGTTTTGGGGTGTTTGGTGCGTGTTTTGGTTTTGTGTGGGGTTTTGGTGGGTGTTTGTTTGGTTTTTGTGTGTGTGTGTGTGTGTGTGGTTTGTGTGTGTGTGTTTTTTTTTTGTTTGTGTGTGGGGGGTGTGTGTTTGTGTGGGGTGTGTGTTGTGTGTTTGGTGTGTGTGTGGTGTGTGTGTGTGGGGTGTTTTGTGTTTTGTGTGTGTGTTTGTGGGGTTTTTTTTGTGTCCCCTTTTTTCCTCCCTTCCGGCCCCCCTCCCTCTCTCCCCCCCTCCCCCTCCCTTCTTCCCCCCCTCCCTCCTCCCCCTCTCCTCCCTCCCTTTTCCCCCCCCCCTTCCCCCCCTCCCTCCCCCCTTCCTCCCCCCTCCCTCCCCCTCCCTCCCCCTCCCTCCCTCTCCCCCCTCCCTCCCTCCCTCCCTCCCCCCCTCCCCCCCTCCCCCCCCCTCCCCCTCTCCCTCCCTCCCTCCCCCCTTTTTCTCTTCCCCCCCCCCTTCTTCCCCCCTCCCCCCCCCCTCCCTCCCTCTCTCCCTCCCTCCCCCCCCCTCCTTTTTTCCCCTCCCCCCCCCCCCTTCCTCTCCCCCCCACCCCTTTTTCCCTTTCCCCCCCCTCCCTCTCCCCCCTCCCCCCTCCCTCCCTCCCTCCCTTTTCCCCCCTCTCTCCCCTTCCCCTCCCTCCCCCTCTCCCTTCTTCCCCCCCCTTCCTCCCTCCCCCCCTCTCCCTCCCTCCCTTCCCCTCCTTAAAATTTTCCCCCTCCCTCCCTCCTTCCCCCCCCCTCCCTCCCTCTCTCCCCTCCCCTTTCCCCCCTTTCCCCCTCTCCCCTCCTTTCCCCCCCTCCCCCCTCCCCCCTCTTTCCCCCCCTCCCCCCTCCTTTCCCCCCTCTCCCTCCCCCTCCGTCCCTCTCTTTCCCCCCCCTCCCCCCCTCTCTCCCTCCCTCCCTCCCCCTCTCTCCCTCTCTCCCTCCCTCTCTCCCTCTCTCCCCTCCCCCCCTCTCCCTCCCCTTTCCCCCCCCCCCTCCCTCCCTCCCCTCTCTTCCTCCCTCCCTCCCTCCCCCGTCCGTCCCCTCTCTCCCCCCCTCCCCCCCTTTCCCCCCCTCCCCTCTCCCCCCCCCTCCCTCCCCCCCTCCCTCCCTTTGTCCCCCCTCTCCCTCACCCCCCTCCCCTCCCCTCTCCCTCCCTCCCTCCCTCCCCTCCCCCCCTCTCTCCCTCCCTCCCTCCCTCCCTCCTCCCTCCCCCCCTCTTTCCCCCCCTCCGTCCTCTCTCCCCCTCCCTCCCCCCTCCCTCCCTCCCCGCCCCTCTCTCCCCCCCCTCCCTCCCTCCCTCCCTCTCTCCCCCCCCTCCCCCCCCTCCCCCCCCTCCCCCGTCCCTCTCTCCCCTCCCTCCCCCCTCCCTCTCTTTCCCCCCCTCCCTCCCCCTCCCTCCCTCCCCCTCCCCCCTCCCTCCCTCCCTCCCTCCCTCCCCCCCTCTCTTTTTCCCCCCCCCTCCCCTCCCTCTCCCCCCCTCCCTCTCCTCCTTCCCCCCCCCCCCCTCCGTCCCCCCCTCCCTCCCTCCCTCCCCCCCCTCTTTCCCCCCCTCCCTCCCTTTCCCCCCGTCCCTCTCTCCCTCCCTCCCTCCCTCCGTCCCTCTCTCCCCTTTCCCCCCCTCTCCCCTTTCCCTCCCTCCCCCCCCCCTCCCCCCGTCCCTCTCTTTTTGTTTCCCCCCTCCCTCCCTCTCCCCCCCTCCCTCCCTCCCCCCCCTCCCCTCTCCTCCCTCCCTCCCTCCCTCCTCCCTCCCTCCCCCCTTTTCCCCCCTCCCCCCCGTCCCCCCCTTTCCCCCCCTCCCTCCCCCCGTCCCTCTCTCCCCTCCCTTTCCCCCCTTCCTCTCCCTACCACTTCCCCCCCATTTTCCCCCCAGAAACATTCGTGTAAAAAATTAAATTCTTGACAGCTCCATGCCACCAATTTTGTTTCCCGTTTTTCCAGGAGGGGGGAAGTGTCGTTTTCCCCCTCTGATGACAAAAGGTTATTGTCTTGTGTGGGACACTCTGGGAAACCCACCCCTTTTGGGAAACCCACACTCTGGAACCCCCACTCTGGGAAACCCAAAACTCTGGAAACCCACACTCTGGAACCCCACTCTGGGAAACCGGGAAAGCTGGAACCTAACTCAGGAACCTACACTCTGGGAAACCAAAAATCTGGAACTTCCAAAACCCGGAACCTACACTCCAAAACCCAAAAGCCCCCGGAACCTACACTCAAACCCAAATTACACTCTGGAAAACCCACACCCCAGGAACCCACACCCCTGGACCCTACACCCCCCGATCCCCCCCACTCTTTGGGAAACCCACACTCTGGAACCTGCACGCTGGAACCTTTCACCCCAGGGAAACCCACACTCAGGAACCTACCTCCCCGGGAAAAAACTCTCTGGGAAACCCACAAATTTTGGAACCTACACTCAGGAACCAAAAAATCTTTGGGAAACCCACAAAATCTGGGAAACCTACACTCTGGACCCCGCACCTGGAACCTTCACTCAGGAACCACACCCGGGGAAACCCACACTCCCGGGAAACCGCACGCTGAACCCATACTCAGGAACCTACAAATTCCCGGAACCTACAAATTTAGGTACCACCCTCTGGGAACCCCACACTCCGGAAAGTACACTCAGGAACCTCAAAATGGAAACCCACACTCTGGAACCTACACTCTTTTAAACCCTGCACGCTGGAAAACCTTTTTTCCTTTAGGAACCTCACTCTTTGGAAAACCAAAACTCTGGGGAAACCTACACTCTGGAACCTACACTCTGGAACCTGCACGCTGGAACCTACACTCTGGAACCTACACTCTGGAACCTACACTCTGGAACCTACACTCTGGAACCTGCACGCTGGAACCTACACTCTGGAACCTGCACGCTGGAACCTACACTCTGGAACCTACACTCTGGAACCTACACTCTGGAACTAGGCACTGTACTTCCCATCTCCAGGACTCAAATCCGGCTAACCGGTTTTCCCAGAATCTCTTCATAAATGTTACCTTGCTCACACTCCAACAGCACGTCAAATCATAAAAGCCACTTGCCTCCACTCACTCCTATCCAACACGCTCTCTCACACACACCTGCTGGATGTCCAAGCCCCTGGCATATAAAACCTCCTCTACCCCTTCCCTCCTATCTTTTCTAAGACGACCCCCTTCCCCACCTTTTATCACCCCCCTCGATCACCCCCCTCACCACTATCACCATCCCATCACCCAGCTATCAGTCATTCTCACCTCTCTCGCTGTTATCAGGTTTTCTTTATAGTGACAGTCGATCAGTGCTGATGATGGGTGAGGGAGGTGGTCTGTCCACCATCACCCTCCCTCACCCTCCCTCACCCTCCCTCACCCTCCCTCACCCTCCCTCACCCTCCATCACCCTCCCTCACCCTCCCTCACCCTCCCTCGCACGTTTCTGGTATATTCTCTTCCTGGAGACTCAGAGTTCTGGTTCCCCTCCCTTCCTTCCTCTCTTCCTCCTCCTACACCCAGAGTCCCTCACTCAGTGTATACACACTGAAGAATCAGTGTATATATACAGAAGTATAATAGTGTTGTTGACTAGTATAGTAATGGTTACCCTCACCCTTAATGACCCTCGTGTAGTCGATAGTCTTAAAACCCCCAAAATCAGCCCTAATGGGATGCTTTATTGGGTTGGTGTTTTTAACTAATACTGTTATGCTTCAGGTGCCCCAGCCAATCAGGGCCAGGGAGAAAGGTCTCCAGCCAATCTGAGCGAGACGAGAAGGTCTCCAGCTAATCAGAGCGAGACGGAAAGGTTTCCAGCCAATAAGAGGACAACGTAGAGGGCCTCAGGCAATCAGCGAACACTACAAAAGGCCTCTGCCAAACAGGTGCTTCACGAGTGGCGATAGACAATCAGGACACACAGGCTGCACAGAGATCTCATTAAATCAGGGGCACCTCAAAGCCTACAGCCAATCTGAAGACATCACAAAGGATCTCAGCCAATCAGAAGGCATTGCAAAGGATCTAAAACAATCAAAAGACATCACAAAGGATCTTAACCAATCAGAAGACATTACAAAGGATCTCAACCAATCGGAAGAAGCTTCTAAGGGTCTCAGCCACTCAGGGTCTACCCAAAAAAATATCAGCTAGGCAGGAGACACCCCAAGTCTTTGGCCAATCAGGTAATAGTACAAAGGGATTCAGCCAGTCAGAAGACACACACAAAAAAGGATTCAGCCAATCATGGGCTCCGTGAGTCAGATCGTTTCACAATGTCCTGAGCCAATCAGGAAGAGCTGGGGAAGGCTTCAACCAATTAACAGCAAGTATAAACGCACCATCCATTGTGTGTAGATGTTGCACAGACACACACACACACACACACACACCACACACACACACACACACACACACACACACACACACACACACACACACACACACACACACACACACACACACACACACACACACACACACGCACGCACACACACACACTACCAGGTATGTAAATGAAATCTGAAAGGAAAGAGGTGAATGAAGGACAGGGTAATAGGGGAGCATCCAGATATAATAGCTATCACAGGAACAAACTTTTCAGTTACGATGACCTATACTTTCTTCCCAGAGGGGTATCTCATAGTGAGAATAGAGAGAAAGAGGTACTACAGAACTTAAACAGCTCTAAACTTCTAAAACTTTGTTCACTTAGTGTGATGGA
>NC_069440.1:7219479-7254479 GCF_026875155.1 Cherax quadricarinatus | reverse complement strand
GGTACTATGGTAAATAGGTACCGCGGTAACTAGTTACAGTGGTAAATAATTACCGTTGTACTTAAGTGCCGTGATAAATAATTACCGTGGTAACCAGGTACCGCAGTAAACATGTGACAGTGGTAACAAGGTACCGCGGTAAATAGGTACCGCGGTAAACAGGTGAGAGTGGTTGTTACATAGTGAGGCTGGAGGCAACACGGAAGTTTACGACGAGAAAGCGAAAGAACGCAAGAACAAGATCGTCAAGGTGACGTAACGACCCCAGCTGTTGCTGTCTGCGTCCTCCCACCTAATTGCAAACTGTCAGCCACGAGAGCCGAGAGGAAATCAGGGCTGTTAGTGGCTTATCACGGAGAGAAAGAGAGAGAGAGAGAGAGAGAGAGGAGAGAGAGAGAGAGAGAGAGAGAGAGAGAGAGAGAGAGTAGTGGCTTCACCTGGACGGGTGACAGCTCTTGGCGAACGGGTACACAGCATTTCTTGGTGCCTAGTGTGCCGTACCGTGATTGGCTGACAGCACAGCGAAGGCGTTACCTGGTTGGCTGCTTGCTGAGGTTGAATAGTCGTCTGATTGGTCGAGAGTGAGAGTGAAGGCATGTTCCGACACCTGCAGTGACAACACCTGCAGTGACAACTTCTGCAGTGTCAGTACCTTCAGTGACAACACCTGCAGTGATAGCATCTAAATACAGTGACAACACCTGCACTTGCAACACCTGCAGTGACAACACCTGCAGTCTCAGTACCTGCAGTGACAACACCTGCAGTCTCAGTACCTACAGTGACAACACCTGCAAGGTGGTGAAGATGACACATGTGTTGCCACACACAAGGTGGTAAAGATGACACATGTGTTGTCGCACACAAGGTGGTGAAGATGACACATGTGTTGCCACACACAAGGTGGTGAAGATGACACATGTGTTGCCACACACAAGGTGGTGAAGATGACACATGTGTTGCCACACACAAGGTGGTGAAGATGACACATGTGTTGTCACACACAAGGTGGTGAAGATGACACATGTGTTGTCACACACAAGGTGGTGAAGATGACACATGTGTTGTCACACACAAGGTGGTGAGATGACACATGTGTTGCCACACACAAGGTGGTGAAGATGACACATGTGTTGTCACACACAAGGGTGGTGAAGATGACACATGTGTTGCCACACACAAGGTGGTGAAGATGACACATGTGTTGCCACACACAAGGTGGTGAAGATGACACATGTGTTGCCACACACAAGGTGGTGAAGATGACACATGTGTTGTCACACACAAGGTGGTGAAGATGACACATGTGTTGCCACACACAAGGTGGTGAAGATGACACATGTGTTGCCACACACAAGGTGGTGAAAACGACACATGTGTTGCCACACACAAGGTGGTGAAGATGACACATGTGTTGTCACACACAAGGTGGTGAAGATGACACATGTGTTGCCACACACAAGGTGGTGAAGATGACACATGTGTTGTCACACACAAGGTGGTGAAGATGACACATGTGTTGCCACACACAAGGTGGTGAAGATGACACATGTGTTGTCACACACAAGGTGGTGAAGATGACACATGTGTTGTCACACACAAGGTGGTGAAGATGACACATGTGTTGCCCACACAAAGGTGGTGAAGATGGACACATGTGTTGCCACACACAAGGTGGTGAAGATGACACATGTGTTGTCACACACAAGGTGGTGAAGATGACACATGTGTTGTCACACACAAGGTGGTGAAGATGACACATGTGTTGCCACACACAAGGTGGTGAAAACGACACATGTGTTGCCACACACAAGGTGGTGAAGATGACACATGTGTTGGATACCTTCATGACACATACAGTGTCACCAACACCGTGGGTTTACCTAGACTAGATGAAGGTCACTCTGTGGGGGCGAAACGTTGCCAATAATAAATACTCACTGACTGTATACGTCATTTATCAGAAGAAACATTGTTGATGTATCACCTCTGGTTGATCCCTCAAGGGAGGCTCCTTGACGCTGGTGAGGGGCTCTTGATCCAGGGCATTGGATCTGTGCTCCAGTTCCCGGAATTAAGCCTGAATACCTTCCCCCTCCCCCCACACACTAGCGCTGTATAATCCTACGGGTTTAGCGCTTCCCCTTGATAATAATAATAATAATAATAATAATAATAATAATAATAATAATAATAATAGTAATAATAATCACCTCTGGTTGATGAGGTTTGAAACCTATCTACTACACGATGGTTATTAAGGATGTCTGTCACCTGTTGACTACCAGATTGGGATTAATTAGGCTGAACTCACTACCAATAAGTAGCCTAATCTAGTCTAACTTAATGTAACTTAACTTAACTTAACCTAGTCTAACTTAATGTAACCTAACCTAGCCTAACCTCATCTAACTTAATGTAAGTTAACCTAACGTAACCTAATCTAACCCCGTCTAATTAATATAACATAACCTAATCTAGTCTAACTTAATGTAACCTAACCTAATCTAACCTAGTCTAACTTAATGTAACTTAACATAACCTAGTCTACCTTAATGTAACTTAACCTAGTTTAACTTTATGTAACTTAACCTAACCTAATCTAACCTAGTCAAACTTAATGTAACTTAACTTAACCTAGTCTAACTTAATGTAACTTAACTTAGTCTAACCTAGTCCAACTTAATGTAACCTAAACAACTTAGCCTGCACTTCTTAATATATACACTTTGTCAAACTTTTGTATATTAAGGTGATATGTGGTAACATTCTGAGTTGTTGTAACTATATTCTCACAAAAATGTCCTTCTTAACATTATAAGCGGAAGTTGTGGTGGGTATACTAGGTTTCCTCCAGGTATATTAACTGTGATGTATGAGGGAGGAGGAGGTTGAGGAGGAGGAGGATGTGGCGCTAGTGAGAGAGGATGTTGCGCTAGTGAGGGAGGATGTGGCGCTGGTGAGAGAGGATGTGGCGCTAGTGAGAGAGGATGTGGCGCTAGTGAGAGAGGATGTGGCGCTAGTGAGGGAGGATGTGGTGCTAGTGAGAGAGGATGTGGCGCTAGTGAGAGAGGATGTGGCGCTAGTGAGAGGGTGTGGCGCTAGTGAGAGAGGATGTGGCGCTAGTGAGAGAGGATGTGGCGCTAGTGAGAGAGGATGTGGCGCTAGTGAGAGAGGATGTGGCGCTAGTGGGGGGAGGATGTGGGCTGTGAGAGAGGATGTGGCGCTGGGAGGAGGTGTGGGTTTTGTGAGAGAGGATTGCGCTAGTGGGGGGGATGTGGGTAGTGGGGGTGTGGGCTTGTGAGAGAGGTGTGGCCTGTGGGGAGGATGTGGTGTTTGGGGGGGTGGGCGGGGAGAGGGATGGGCGTAGGTGAGAGAGGAGGGCCTAATTGTTTAGTGAGAGGGATGTGGCGCTAGGAGAGGGGATGTGGCGCTAGGGGGGGGAGGGGGGGCGGGGAGGAGGGGGGCCTAGTGGAGAGGTGTGGGCTGTGGAGAGGGATGTGGCGCTAGTGGGGAGGTGTGGGCTAGTGAGGAGGAGTGGGCTGGTAGAGGGGGATGTGGCGCTAGTGAGAGAGGATGTGGCGTAGTGAGGGGGATGTGGGTAGTGAGAGGGATGTGGCGCTAGGAGAGAGGATGGGGGCGCTAGTGAGGGGGATGTGGTGTAGGAGAGAGGATGTGGCGATGAGAGAGGGTGTGGCGTAGTGAGAGAGGATGGGGCGCAAAGTGAGGGAGGATGGGGTCTATGAGAGAGGTGTGGCGTGGGGGGTTTTGGGGGGAAGAGAGGATGGGGTTGGGGGGGGGCTGTGAAGAGGATGTGGCGCTAGTGAGAGAGGATGTGGCGCTGTGAGGAGGTGTGGGCTGTGAGGAGGTGTGGCGCTGTGAGGGGGTGTGGGTAGTGAGAGAGGATGTGGGCTGTGAGAGGGTTTTGTGGCGCTGTGAGGAGGATGGGCGCTAGGGAGAGGATGGGGCGCTAGTAGAAGGATGGGCGTAGTGAGAAGGATGGGGCGCTAGTGAGGAGGAGTGGGGCTTGTGGAGAGGATGTGGGCTTGTAGAGGGGTTTGTGGCGTAGTGGGGAGGATGTGTGCTAGTGAGAGAGTTTGTGCGCTAGTGAGAGGGATGTGGCGTTTAGTGAGAGAGGATGTGGCGCTAGTGAGGGAGGATGTGGTGCTAGTGAGAGAGGATGTGGCGCTAGTGAGAGAGGATGTGGCGCTAGTGAGAGAGGATGTGGCGCTAGTGAGAGAGGATGTGGCGCTAGTGAGAGAGGATGTGGCGCTAGTGAGAGAGGATGTGGCGCTAGTGAGAGAGGATGTGGCGCTAGTGAGAGAGGATGTGGCGCTAGTGAGAGAGGATGTGGCGCTAGTGAGAGAGGATGTGGCGCTAGTGAGAGAGGATTGTGGCGCTAGTGAGAGGGATGTGGCGCTAGTGAGAGAGGATGTGGCGCTAGTGTGAGGAGGATGTGGTGCTAGTGGAGAGAGGATGTGGCGCTAGTGAGAGAGGATGTGGCGCTAGTGAGGGAGGATGTGGTGCTAGTGAGAGAGGATGTGGCGCTAGTGAGAGAGGATGTGGCGCTAGTGAGAGAGGATGTGGCGCTAGTGAGAGGATGTGGCGCTAGTGAGAGGATGTGGCGCTAGTGAGAGAGGATGTGGCGCTAGTGAGAGAGGATGTGGCGCTAGTGAGGAGGATGTGGCGCTAGTGATGAGAGGATGTGGCGCTAGTGTGAGAGAGGATGTGGCGCTAGTGAGAGGAGGATGTGGCGCTAGTGAGAGAGGATGTGGCGCTAGTGAGAGAGGATGTGGCGCTAGTGAGAGAGGATGTGGCGCTAGTGAGAGAGGATGTGGCGCTAGTGAGAGAGGATGTGGCGCTAGTGGGAGGGGATGTGGCACTAGTAAAGAGGGGAAATTGGGGGCGCTAGTGAGAGGGGATGGGGGCGCTATTGAAGAAGACGGGGCGCTAGTGGGAGGATGGGGCTAGGGGAAGAGGGAAATGTGGCGCTAGTGAGAGAGGATGGGGCCCGCTAGTGAGAGGGTTTGGGCGTGTGAGAGGGGAATTTGGCGCTATGAGAAGGATTGGCGCTAGTGAGAGAGGATGTGGCGCTAGTGGGAGAGGATGTGGCGCTAGTGGAGGGGTGGCGCAGGGGAGGGGAGGATGTGGTGCTAGTGAGAGGGATGTGGCGCTAGTGAGGGGGAAATGTGGCGCTAGTGAGGGGGGTGTGGCGCTAGTGAGAGAGGATGTGGTGCTAGGAGAGAGGATGTGGCGCTGGGTGAGAGAGGAGGGGCCCCTATTTTGAGGAGGATGTGGCGCTAGTAAAAGAGGATGTGAAACTAGTGAGAGAGGATTGGCGCTAGTGAGAGAGGATGTGGCGCTAGTGAGAGAAGACGTGGGCGCTAGTGAGAGGGATGTGGCGCTAGGGGAGAAAAGGAAAGTGGCGCAAAGGGGAGAAGGTTTGTGGGGGCTAGTGAGAGGGGATGTGGCGCTATGAGGGGAATGTGGCGCTAGTGGAGGGATGTGGCCTAGGAGGGGAGGATGGGGGGCGCTGTGGAGGAGGTGGGGCGTGTGAGAGGGATGGGGCCCTTTTAGGGGGGGATGTGGTGCTAGTGAGAGGGGAAATGGGGGCCTATTGAGAGAGGATGGGCCCCTAGTAAAGAGGGAATTTTTTCCCCCCCCCTTTTTTTTAGTGAGAGAGGTTGTGGTGCTATTGGGGAGAGGATGTGGCGCTAGGTGAGAGGGTTTGTGGCGTAGTGAGAGGGATGTGGCGCTAGTGAGAGAGGATGGGGGCGCGTGAGAGAGGATATGGCGTTTAGTGGGGAGGATGGGTGCTATGAGAGAGGATGTGGCGCTAGTAGAGAGGATGTGGCGCAGTGAGAGAGGAGTTGGCGCTAGTGAGAGGGATGTGGCGCTAGTGAGAGGGATGGGGCGCTAGTGGAGAGGATGTGGCGCTAGTGAGAGAGGATGTGGCGCTAGTGAGAGAGGATGGGCGCTGTGAGAGAGGATGGGGGCGAGTGAGAGAGGAGGGGCGCAAAGGGAGAGAGGATGTGGCGCTAGTGAGAGAGGTTTGTGGCGCTAGGAGAGGGGTTGTGGCGTAGTGAGGATTTTTGGGGCGCTAGTGAGAGAGGTGGGGCCCTTAGGGGGAGAGGGGATGTGGCGCTAGTGAGAGAGGATGGGCCTAGGGGAGAAGGTTGGGGGCGCTAGTGAGAGAGGATGTGGCGCTAGTGAGAAAAGGAAATCGGCAAAACAAATTGAAAAGGTTAGCAAGGGAGAGACAACCACAACACATTTTGCCATCCACTAGGAGCCTTCCCGTGGTATATTACGGGTTGTCCCGTTGCTGTTGGGGATCATACGTTGTGGCTTTTTTGCTGTTGTAAAATTTTCCCTGTTGTGGCGTTGCTTTTTGATCTTACTGTTGGGGCTTTTGCTTTTGGGATTTTTACTGTTGTGGGGGTTGTGTTGTGACCTTAGTGTTGTGGGCGCCTGTTGGTTTACTTTTGTGGCGTTGCTTTTGTGATTTTTATTTTTGTGGCTTTTGCTGTTGTGATGTCACTGTTGTGGCGTTGCTTTTTGTGATCTTACTGTTGTGGCGTTGCGGGTTGTGATGTTACTGTTGTGGCGTTGCTTTTTGTGATGTCACGTTGTGGCGTTGCTGTTCTGATTTTACTGTTGTGGTGGGCTGTTGAGATATACTGTTTGTGGCGTTGCGGGTTTTTTGATTTTACTTTTGGGGCCCGTTGCTTTTGGGATCTTCCTTTTTGTGGCGTTGCTTTTTGGATCATACTATTGTGGCTTTGGCTGTTGTGATCTTACTGTTTGGGCTTTGCTGTTGTGATTTTACTGTTGTGGCGTTGCTGTTGTGACCCAAACTGTTGGGGCTTTGCTGTTGTGATTTTTACTGTTGGGCGTTGCTGTTGTGCCCTTAGTGTTGTGGCGCTGCTGTTGTGATTTTTACTTTGTGGCGTTGCTGTTGTGATCATACTGTTGGGGCGTTGCCTTTTGTGATCATACTTTTTGTGGCTTTTGTTGTTGGACCCTTACTGTTGTGGCGTTGCTGTTTTTATCTTACTGTTGGGGCGCTGCTGTTGTGATGTTACTTTGGGGCATTGCTGTTGCGATCTTACGGGTTGGGTGGCTTTTTGTTGCGTGATTTTAAACTGTTGTGGCGTGCGGTTGTGATTTTAAACGTTGTGATGCTACTGTTGTGGCGTTGGGGTTTGCGATTTTAATCGTTGTGGAGCGCGGTTGTAAATGGTACTGTTGGGGCGTTCTTTTTGAAAATTTTTCCTTTGGCCGAGCTTACTGTATGTGCCATTGTGATTGGAAAAATTTATATACCATCTCGTCCTGTTTTTTGGGTTTGGGCCTTAAACACTGAGGGACCAAGGGGAAGTAAAAAAAGGGTTTTTTTTTGCTCGTTCCTTGTTTTCATTTCATCTATTTTTGGGCGGGGAAAACACTTGGTCCCGGGGCTGCCCAATGGGAAATGAAAAATGCTGGTTCTTGTCAAAGTGGAAATTTTTAGAAATTTATGCCCAACCCTCCTCTAGTTCCCCTTCCTCCCATATTAGATGGTATACAACCCAAAGACTCAGGTCTAGGGCGTCAGCGATGGAAATAAAATTCCCAATCAAGATCAACCTTGCTTCCGGCTTAGACAAATGTTTTTAAACTTCCAATTGGAGGGCACCTACCTTATGACGTCAAAAAGAATATTTAAAGACCACCAATCGAAAAAAAACCCTTTCTTCTGACGTCAGCAGATGAGATTTCAAACCCCCCAATCGGACCCCCCTGGCCTATGACGTCACAGATAAGATAAGCCCCCATAAGGACCAAGGGGGTATACGCAGCAAAGGGGGGGGGTATATAAGAGGAGGGGCAGCGGTGGTCCCGGGACTTGGTAGACATGCGTGTTGGGACTCCCCCTCGCTTCCCCACTTCACTTTTTGCCTTTATTGTAGCAGAAAAACAAGAGAAAAATGACCCGAAAAGTCTTTGGGGTCTGGCAGTTTATGAGCTGGGCTAGATTTTGTCAGGATGAGCCTGGCACTGAGAG
Organism: Cherax quadricarinatus; assembly: GCF_026875155.1. NCBI lineage: Eukaryota > Metazoa > Arthropoda > Malacostraca > Decapoda > Parastacidae > Cherax > Cherax quadricarinatus. The sequence goes on along the minus strand of NC_069440.1, from coordinate 7,246,432 downwards.
GGAGGGAGGATAAAAAGAGAAGGGGGAAAGGATTTGGGAATTAAAATGGAGGGTGACAGTTTTTTTTGGACACGGCAAACAAGTAAAATGTCTCTTCATTTTCTCTCTTTCTCTCTCCCCTCTTCTCTCTCTCTCTTTTTTTGTCTGTCTGTCTGTCTGTCTGGGCTCTTCTCCCCTCTCTCTCTCTTCCCCCCCCCCCCCCTCTCTTTCTCCAACATTAAGGGGAAACAAAGTTTTGGGGAAAATTTTTTGAGGGGAATTTTAAATTTTGAAGAAAATTATGTATACCTGTATCCCTCTTTTTTAGGGGGGAAATTTACTCAGGGGAGGGGGAAAGTTCCTCAGTGGGAGGGAATATTCCCTCAGTGGGGGGGGAATATTTCTTCAGTGGGAAGGGAAATTTTTCCTTGAGTAGGGAAAAAATTTTTCTTTTTCTTGGACGGAAATTTTTCTTTATATATGTGGGGTGTGTGGGACTCCCCTATTTGTACTCACCTATTTTTTGGGTTTCAGGGGTCGAGTCACAGCTCCTGGCCCCGCCTCTTTGCTGATTGGTACTAATTCCCCTTCTCCCGCCCCTGGGGCTCCCATTTATACCTGCCTTAAAACTAGTATGGTTCCTGCCTCCACTACATCACTTTCCCCAAAGGGTATTCAAAGGCCCCGATAAATTTTATGGTGAAAAAATACTTCCCAACAAACCCCTTTTATTCATCGATTTTCAACTTCCAATTATGACCTCTTTTGTCTGTGCCCCCTCTCTTTGGGAAAATCCCCTCTTTGTCCACCTTGGTCTATTTTCCCCGCAGTATTTTATATGTCCTTTTTAAAGTCTCCCCCGGGCCTCCCCGCCTCCAAATGTCGTCGGCCCATTTCCCCCCAAACCCTTTTTTCGTAGGACCCCAATTTCCCCGTAGTTCTGGGACTAGTCTTGTTGCAAACCTTTGCACTTTCTCTAATTTCTTGACGTGCTTGACTAGGTGTGGATTCCAAACTGGTGCTGCATACCCCAGTATGGGCCTGACTAAATGGTATACAGAGTCTTAAACGAATCCTTACTGAGTATCGGAACGCTATCCGTGGGTTTACCAGGCCCCGTATGCTGCAGCAGTTATCTGATTGATGTGCGCCTCAGGAGATATGCTCGGTGTTATGCTCACCCCCAGTTTCTTTTTCCTTGAGTGAGGTTTGCAGTCTTTGGCCATCTAAACTATATTGTGTCTGCGGTCTTCTTTGCCCTTCCCCAATCTTCATGACTTTGCATTTGGCAGGGTTAAATTCAAGAGCCAGTTGCGACCAGCTTTTTGCCTGTCCAGGTCTCTTTGTATCCTGCCTGATCCTCATCCGATTTGATTCTTCTCATTAACTTCGCATCATCTCAAACAAAGGACACTTCTGAGTCTATCCCTTCGTTATGTCTTTCACATATACCAAGAACAGCACAGGTCCTAGGACTGACCCCTGTGGAACCCCGCTTGTCACAGGGCGCCCACTCTGACACCTCGTCGCGTACCATAAACTCGTGTTGCCTCCCTGTCAGGTATTCCTGATCCATTGCAGTGCCTTTCTGTTATGTGTGCCTGATCCTCTAGCTTTTGCAGTAACCTCTTGTGAGAACCGTGTCGAAGGCCTTCTTGCATCCAAAAAATGCAGTCGATCCACCCCTCCCCTCTTTTGTCTTACTTCTGTCACCTTGTCATAAAACTCTAGTAGGTTTGTGACACAGGATTTTCCTTCCCTAAACCGTGCTGGTTGTCAATTATACACTTGTTCTTTCCGGGTGCCCCACCACTCTCCTCCTGATGATTTTCCCTCCATGACCTTGCATAGTATAACACTTTTAGTGATACAGGTCTGTATTTTTAGTGCCTCATGTCTGTCCCCCCTTTTTTTAAAAATTGGGACTACATTTGCCATTTTCCAAATACCTCAGGGAGTTGCTCAGTTTCAAATGATGTGTTGAAGATCTTTTTTTTAATGGCTCACAACAATATCTCTGCTCCCTCTTTAAGGACCCACGGAGAGATTTTTGTCTGGTCCCACCGCCTTTGAGGTGTCAAGTTCGCATAGCACTTCTTCACCTCCCCCTTGGGTTTTATATGTACCTCATCCAGCACTTGCTGGTGTGCCCCCCTGTTCGATTTCCGGGAGTCCTACTGGTTCCACTGTAAATACCTCTTTAAATTTTGTGTTGAGCTCCTGACATATCTCCTTGTCGTTTTCTTGTGAATTCCCCATCAAACCCCTTTCCCCAGTCTGATTACCTGGTCCTTGACTGTTGTTTTCCTCCTGATGTGGCTGTACAACAGCTTCGGGTCAGTCTTTACTCTTGATGCTATGTCATTTTCATATTGTTGTGTGTGTTTGTGTGTGTGTGTGTGGTGTTGTGTGGGGTTGTGTGTGTGTGTGTGTGTGTGTGTGTGTGTGTGTGTGTGTTTGTGTGTGTGTGTGTGTGTGAGTGTGTGCGTGCGTGTGTGTGTGTGTGTGTGTGTGTGTGTGGTTGTGTGTGTGTGTGTGTGTGTGTGTGTGTGTGAGTGTGTGTGTGTATGTGTGTGTGTGTATGTGTGTGGTGTGTGTGTGTGTGTGTGTGTGTGTGTGTGTGTGTGTGTGTGTGTTACTCACCTAATTGTACTCACCTAATTGTGGTTGCAGGGGTCGAGACTCAGCTCCTGGCCCCCCTCTTCACTGATCGCTACTGGATCCTCTCTCTCTCTGCTTCCTGAGCTTTGTCATACCTCTTCTTAAAACTATGTATGGTTCCTGCCTCCACTACTTCACTTGCTAGGGTATTCCACTTGCTGACAACTCTATGACGAAGAAATACTTCCTAACGTCCCTGTGACTCGTCTAGTCTTCAGCTTCCATTGTGACCCCTTGTCCCTGTGTCCCCTCTCTGGAACATCCCATCCTGTCCACCTTCTCTATTCCCCGCAGTATCTTGTATGTCGTTATCATGTCTCCCCTGACCCTTCTGTCCTCCAGTGTCGTCAGTCCGTTTTCCCTTAACCTTTCCTCGTACGACATTCTCTTGAGCTCTGGACTAGCCTTGTTGCAAACCTTTTTGTACTTTCTCTAACTTCTTGACGGGGCTTGACCAGGTGTGGTTCCAGACTGGTGCTGCATATCCCATAGGGCCTAACATACACAGTGTACAGTGTCTTGAACGATTCCTTATTAAGGTATCGGAACGCTATTCTCAGGTTTGCCAGGCGCCCGTATGCTGCAGCGGTTATTTGGTTGATGTGTGCCTCCGGTGATGTGCTCGGTGATTATGGTCACCCCAAGGTCTTTCTCCCTGAGTGAGGTCTGTATCTTTGTCCACCTACCTATACTCTGTCTGCGGTCTTCTTTGCCCCTCCCCAATCTTCATGTCTTTGCATTTGGCAGGGTTGAATTCGAGAAGCCAGTTTCTGGACCACATGTCCAGCCTGTCCAGGTCTCTTTGCAGTCCTGCCTCATCCTCGTCCGATTTAATCTTCTTATCAACTTCACGTCAGCTGCGAACAGGGACACTTCAGAGTCTATTCCTTCCATCATGTCGTTCACATATATCAAAAATAGCACTGGTCCTAGAACTGACCCCTGTGGGACCCCGCTCGTAACAGGCGCCCACTGTGATACCTCTTCACGTACCATGACTCGTTGCTGCCTCCCTGGTCAGGTATTCCCTTATCCATTGCAGTGCCCTCCCTTTTACGTGCGCCTGATCCTCCAGCTTCTGCACTAATCTCTTGTGGGGAACTGTGTCAAAGGCCTTCCTGCAGTCTAGGAAACGCAATCTACCCACCCCTCTCTCGTGTCTTACTTCTGTTACCTTGTCATAAAACTCCAGGAGGTTTGTGATACAAGATTTGCCTTCCATGAACCCATGCTGGTTTTCATTTATAATCTTGTTCCTTTCCAGGTGTTCGACCACTCTCCTCCTGATAATCTTCTCCATGACTTTGCACACAATACATATCAGAGACACAGGTCTGTAGTTTAGTGCCTCGTTTCTGTTTCCTTTCTTAAATATGGGACTACATTAGCTGTCTTCCATTTCTCAGGTAGTTGCCCAGTTTCAAGGGATGTGTTGAAGATTGTGGTTAGAGGCACGCACAGCATCTCTGCTCCTTCTCTAAGGACCCATGGGAGATGTTGTCCGGTCCCATCGCCTTTGAGGTGTCAAGGTCACTTAAGAGCTTCTTCACCTCCTCCTCAGTTGTTCGTATGTCATCCAACACTTGTTGGTATATTCCCTCTTGATGTTCCCTCTGTGCTGTCTTCCCACAGCCCTTCCTGTCTCTACTGTAAAAACTTCCTTAAATCCCTGTTCAGCTCCTCACATACCTCCTGATCATTTCTTGTGAGTTCTCCACCTTCTGTCCTTAATCTGATCACCTGGTCTTTGACTGTTGTCTTCCTCCTGATGTGGCTATACAACAGTTTCGGGTCAGTCTTGATTCTCGATGCTATGTCATTTTCATACTGTCGCTGGGCCTCCCTCCTTACCTGTGCGTACTCATTCCTGGCTCTGCGAGTGATCTCCCTATTTTTCGTGTGTTCTCTGCCTTCTGTTACTTTTTCCATTCTCTATTGCACTTTGTTTTTTCCTCCTTACACCGTCGGTAAACCAGGGCTCGTTCTGGTCTTCCCGTGTTACTGTTGCCCTTGGGAATAAACCTTTCCACTGCCTCCTTGCATTTTGTTGTTACATATTCCCATCATTTCATTTACTGGATTTCCTGCCAGTTCTCTGTCCCACTGGACCTCCCGCAGGAAGTTCGTCAACCCTATGTAGTCCCCTCTTTTATAGTGTGTGTGTGTGTGTGTGCGTGTGTGTGTGTGTGTGTGTTGTGTGTGTGTGTGTGTGTGTGTGGTGTGTGTGTGTGTGTGGTGTGTGTGTGTGTTGTGTGTGGTGTGTGTGTGTGTGCGTGTGTGTGCGTGTGTGTGTGTGTGTACTCAACTAATTGTGATTGCAGGGATTGAGTCATAGCTTCTGGCCCGGCCTCTTCACTAGTGGCCACTAGGTCCACTCTCTCCTTGCTCCTTGAGTTTTATTGTACCTCTTCTTTAAGCTATGTATGGATCTTGCCTCCACTGCATCACTTTCCAGACTGTTCCACTTCCTGACAACTCTATGGCTGAAGAAATACTTCCTAACATCTCTGACTCACCTGAGTCTTCAACTTCCAATTGTGACCCCTTGTTGCTGTGTCCCCTCTCTGAAATATATGTCCCTATCCACCTTGGCGACTCCTCACAGTATTTTATATGTCATTATCATGTCTTCCGTGTCCCTCCTGTCGTCCAGTGTCATCTGGTCGATTTCCCTTAACCTCTCCTTGTTGGACATACCCCTTAGCTACAGGACTAGTCTCGTTGCAAACCTTTGCACTTTCTCTAATTTCTTGACGTGCTTGACCAGGTGTGGATTCCAAACTGTGCTGCATAATCCAGTATGGGTATTCTGCAATCATACTGTGCATAGCAAATAAATTATACATTGGGGTATGCCACCTAGACGAGTCAGAAGTCTGGTGTCGGCATATACTTTATTAACTTGCCTAAATTGTCCCTACAGCGCTGTTGGCAAATTGCTCCTTCCATTGGCATTGATTACGAACGTACTCTCACAGCTGCGCAACTGCGTTCACTGATCACCGACAAACTTCGGGAAGAGGAGAAGGCACATCAGACTCCTCCCTCTACGGGAGCCAGGAATAAAACTCCGATGTTCTCGCAGGAGGAAGATGATACATTAATGGAGCAAAATCGTCAGTCTAGTGCAGATGGGTTGTAATAATGGGTCTGACGTACACAGTGTACAGAGTCTTGAACGATTCCTTACTGAGTTGTCGGAACGCTATTCTTAGGTTTGCCAGACGTCCATATCCTGCACCAGTTATTTGATTTATGTGCGCCTCAGGAGATGTGCTCCGTATTATACTTACCCCAAGATCCTTTTCCTTGAGTGAGATTTACAGTGTTTGGCACCCTAGCCTGTACTCTGTCTGTGGTCTTCCTTGCCCTTCTCCAGTCTTCACGACTTTGCACTTAGCGGGGTTAAATTCCAGGAGCCAGTTGCTGGACCAGGCTTGTTGCCTGTCCAGGTCTCTTTGTAGTCCCATCTGATCCTCATTCGACTGAGTTCTCCTCATTAGCTTCACATCATCTGCAAACAGGGACACTTCTGAATCTATCCATTCAGTCATGTCATTCACATATACCAGAAACAGCACCTGTGAAACCCTACTCGTCACAGACGCCCACTCTTCACACCTCTTCACGTACCATAACTCGTTGTTTCCTTCCTGTCAGGTAGTCCCTGATCCTGCCTGGTCCTATAGTTTTTGCGCTAATCTCTTGTGTGGAACTGTGCCAAAAGACTTCCTACACACCAGGAAAATGAAATTTACTCTCTCTCTCTCTCTCTCTCTCTCTCTCTCTCTCTCTCTCTCTCTCTTCTCTCTCTCTCTCTCTCTCTCTCTCTCTCTCTCTCTCTCTCTCTCTCTCTCTCTCTCTCTGTGTTACTGCCGTCACATTGTTCAGTAGGTTTGTGAAACGGGATTTCCCTTCCCTGAAATCGTGCTTGTTTTGTGCGTGCGTGCGTGCGTGCGTGTGTGTGTGTGTGTACTCACCTAGTTGTACTCACCTACTTGAGGTTGCGGGGGTCGAGTCCGAGCTCCTGGCCCCGCCTTTTCACTGATCGCTACTAGGTCACTCTCCCTGAGCCGTGAGCTTTATCATACCTCTGCTTAAAGCTATGTATGGATCCTGCCTCCACTACATCGCTTCCCAAACTATTCCACTTACTGACTACTCTGTGGCTGAAGAAATACTTCCTAACATCCCTGTGATTCATCTGTGTCTTCAGCTTCCAACTGTGTCCCCTTGTTACTGTGTCCAATCTCTGGAACATCCTGTCTTTGTCCACCTTGTCAATTCCTCTCAGTATTTTGTATGTCGTTATCATGTCCCCCCTATCTCTCCTGTCCTCCAGTGTCGTCAGGTTGATTTCCCTTAACCTCTCCTCGTAGGACATACCTCTTAGCTCTGGGACTAGTCTTGTTGCAAACCTTTACACTTTCTCTAGTTTCTTTACGTGCTTGGCTAGGTGTGGGTTCCAAACTGGTGCCGCATACTCCAATATGGGCCTAACATACACGGTGTGCAGGGTCCTGAACGATTCCTTATTAAGATGTCGGAATGCTGTTCTGAGGTTTGCTAGGCGCCCATATGCTGCAGCAGTTATTTGGTTGATGTGCGCTTCCGGAGATGTGCCTGGTGTTATACTCACCCCAAGATCTTTTTCCTTGAGTGAGGTTTGTAGTCTCTGACCCCCTAGACTGTACTCCGTCTGCGGCCTTCTTTGCCCTTCCCCAATCTTCATGACTTTGCACTTGGTGGGATTGAACTCCAGGAGCCAATTGCTGGACCAGGTCTGCAGCCTGTCCAGATCCCTTTGTAGTTCTGCCTGGTCTTCGATCGAGTGTATTCTTCTCATCAACTTCACGTCATCTGCAAACAGGGACACCTCAGAGTCTATTCCTTCCGTCATGTCGTTCACAAATACCAGAAACAGCACTGGTCCTAGGACTGACCCCTGCGGGACCCCGCTGGTCACAGGTGCCCACTCTGACACCTCGCCACGTACCATGACTCGCTGCTGTCTTCCTGACAAGTATTCCCTGATCCATTGTAGTGCCTTCCCTGTTATCCCTGCTTGGTCCTCCAGTTTTGCGCCAATCTCTTGTGTGGAACTGTGTCAAACGCCTTCTTGCAGTCCAAGAAAATGCAATCCACCCACCCCTCTCTCTCTTGTCTTACTGCTGTCACCATGTCATAGAACTCCAGTAGGTTTGTGACACAGGATTTCCCGTCCCTGAAACCATGTTGGCTGCTGTTGATGAGATCATTCCTTTCTAGGTGTTCCACCACTCTTCTCCTGATAATCTTCTCCATGATTTTGCATACTATGTGTGTGTGTGTGTGTGTGTGTGTGTGTGTGTGTGTGTGTGTGTGTGTGTGTGTGTGTGTGTGTGTGTGTGTGTGTGTGTGTGTGTGTGTGTGTGTGTGTGTGTGTGTGTGTGTGTGTGTTTAACAATTCGCAAACGGGCGAAAGTATTTACAAACATTATTTCTCAGTCCACAGCAGGAACCGAACCTACACTCAGTCAGGTCTGGCAGAGGGTTCAAGTTTTAATACCTCTGGGAAGAAGGTTCAAGTTTTAATACCTCTGGGAAGAAGGTTCAAGTTTTAATACCTCAGGGAAGAAGGTTCAAGTTTTAATACCTCAGTGAAGAAGGTTCAAGTTTTGTTAGGTAAGACACATATGCAACAGTTAGGTATCTTTATTATGAAACGTTTCGCCTACACAGTAGGCTTCTTCAGTCAAGTACAGAAAAGTTGATAGAAGCAGAAGATACTTTTCTGTACTTGACTGAAGAAGCCTACTGTGTAGGCGAAACGTTTCATAATAAAGATACCTAACTGTTGCATATATGTCTTACCTAACAACCTGTCGGTATTTTATACCATTTTAATGTTCAAGGTTCAAGTTTTAATACCTCAGGGAAGAAGGTTCAAGTTTTAATACCTCTGGGAAGAAGGTTCAAGTTTTAATACCTCTGGGAAGAAGGTTCAAGTTTTAATACCTAAGGGAAGAAGGTTCAAGTTTTAATACCTCAGTGAAGAAGGTTCAAGTTTTAATACCTCAGTGAAGAAGGTTCAAGTTTTAATACCTCAGGATAGAAGGTTCAAGTTTTAATACCTCAGGGAAGAAGGTTCAAGTTTTAATACCTCAGGATAGAAGGTTCAAGTTTTAATACCTCAGGGAAGAAGGTTCAAGTTTTAATACCTCAGGATAGAAGGTTTCAAGTTTTAATAACCTCAGGATAGAAGTTCAAGTTTTAATACCTCAGGATAGAAGGTTCAATTTTTAAAATACCTCAGGAAGAAGGTTCAAGTTTTAATACCTCAGGGAAGAAGGTTCAAGTTTTAATACCTCAGTGAAGAAGGTTCAAGTTTTAATACCTCAGGGAAGAAGGTTCAAGTTTTAATACCTCAGGATAGAAGGTTCAAGTTTTAATACCTCAGTGAAGAAGGTTCAAGTTTCAATACCTCAGGGAAGAAGGTTCAAGTTTTAATACCTCAGTGAAGAAGGTTCAAGTTTTAATACCTCAGGGAAGAAGGTTCAAGTTTTAATACCTCAGGATAGAAGGTTCAAGTTTTAATACCTCAGGATAGAAGGTTCAAGTTTTAATACCTCAGGATAGAAGGTTCAAGTTTTAATACCTCAGGGAAGAAGGTTCAAGTTTTAATACCTCAGGGAAGAAGGTTCAAGTTTCAATACCTCAGGGAAGAAGGTTCAAGTTTTAATACCTCAGGATAGAAGGTTCAAGTTTTAATACCTCAGGATAGAAGGTTCAAGTTTTAATACCTCAGGGAAGAAGGTTCAAGTTTTAATACCTCAGGATAGAAGGTTCAAGTTTTAATACTCAGGATAGAAGGTTCAAGTTTTAATACCTCAGGGAAGAAGGTTCAAGTTTTAATACCTCAGGGAAGAAGGTTCAAGTTTTAATACTTCAGGATAGAAGGTTCAAGTTTTAATACCTCAGGGAAGAAGGTTCAAGTTTTAATACCTCAGGGAAGAAGGTTCAAGTTTTAATACTTCAGGATAGAAGGTTCAAGTTTTAATACCTCAGGATAGAAGGTTCAAGTTTTAATACCTCAGGGAAGAAGGTTCAAGTTTTAATACCTCAGGATAGAAGGTTCAAGTTTTAATACCTCAGGATAGAAGGTTCAAGTTTTAATACCTCAGGGAAGAAGGTTCAAGTTTTAATACCTCAGTGAAGAAGGTTCAAGTTTTAATACCTCAGGGAAGAAGGTTCAAGTTTTAATACTTCAGGATAGAAGGTTCAAGTTTTAATACCTCAGGGAAGAAGGTTCAAGTTTTAATACCTCAGGGAAGAAGGTTCAAGTTTTAATACCTCAGGGAAGAAGGTTCAAGTTTTAATACTTCAGTGAAGAAGGTTCAAGTTTTAATACCTCAGTGAAGAAGGTTCAAGTTTTAATACTTCAGGATAGAAGGTTCAAGTTTTAATACCTCTGGGAAGAAGGTTCAAGTTTTAATACTTCAGGATAGAAGGTTCAAGTTTTAATACCTCAGTGAAGAAGGTTCAAGTTTTAATACCTCAGGGAAGAAGGTTCAAGCTTTAATACCTCAGGGAAGAAGGTTCAAGTTTTAATACCTCTGGGAAGAAGGTTCAAGTTTTAATACCTCAGGATAGAAGGTTCAAGTTTCAATACTTCAGGATAGAAGGTTCAAGTTTTAATATCTCAAGGGAGAAGGTTCAAGTTTTAATATCTCAAGGGAGAAGGTTCAAGTTTTAATACCTCAGGGAAGAAGGTTCAAGTTTTAATACCTCAGGATAGAAGGTTCAAGTTTTAATACCTCAGGATAGAAGGTTCAAGTTTCAATACCTCAGGATAGAAGGTCCAAGTTTTAATACCTCAGGATAGAAGGTTCAAGTTTTAATACCTCAGGATAGAAGGTTCAAGTTTTAATACCTCAGGGAAGAAGGTTCAAGTTTTAATACCTCAGGGAAGAAGGTTCAAGTTTTAATACCTCAGGATAGAAGGTTCAAGTTTTAATACCTCAGGATAGAAGGTTCAAGTTTCAATACCTCAGGATAGAAGGTCCAAGTTTTAATACCTCAGGATAGAAGGTTCAAGTTTCAATACCTCAGGAAAGAAGGTTCAAGTTTTAATACCTCAGGGAAAAAGGTTCAAGGATATAATACTAAGGGAAGAAGGTTCAAGGATATAATACCAAGGAAAGAAGGTTCAAGGACATAAAACCTCAGGAAAGAAGGTTCAAGGATATAATACTAAGGGAAGAAGGTTCAAGGATATAATACTAAGGAAAGAAGGTTCAAGGATATAATACCAAGGAAAGAAGGTTCAAGGATATAATACCAAGGGAAGAAGGTTCAAGGATATAATACTAAGGGAAGAAGGTTCAAGGATATAATACCAAGGGAAGAAGGTTCAAGGATATAATACCAAGGGAAGAAGGTTCAAGGATTTAATACCAAGGGAAGAAGGTTCAAGGATATAATACCAAGGGAAGAAGGTTCAAGGATATAATACTAAGGGAAGAAGGTTCAAGGATATAATACTAAGGAAAGAAGGTTCAAGGATATAATACCAAGGGAAGAAGGTTCAAGGATATAATACCAAGGGAAGAAGGTTCAAGGATTTAATACCAAGGGAAGAAGGTTCAAGGATATAATACCAAGGGAAGAAGGTTCAAGGATATAATACTAAGGGAAGAAGGTTCAAGGATATAATACTAAGGAAAGAAGGTTCAAGGATATAATACCAAGGGAAGAAGGTTCAAGGATATAATACCAAGGAAAGAAGGTTCAAGGATATAATACCAAGGGAAGAAGGTTCAAGGATATAATACCATGGGAAGAAGGTTCAAGGATATAATACCAAGGGAAGAAGGTTCAAGGATATAATACCAAGGGAAGAAGGTTCAAGGATATAATATTAAGGGAAGAAGGTTCAAGGATATAATACCAAAGGAAGAATGTTCAAGGATATAATACCAAGGGAAGAAGGTTCAAGGATATAATACCAAGGGAAGAAGGTTCAAGGATATAATACTAAGGAAAGAAGGTTCAAGGATATAATACCAAGGAAAGAAGGTTCAAGGATATAATACCAAGGGAATGAAGGTTCAAGGATATAACACCAAGGGAAGAAGGTTCAAGGATATATACCAAGGGAAGAAGGTTCAAGGATATAATACCAAGGGAAGAAGGTTCAAGGATATAATACCAAGGGAAGAAGGTTCAAGGATATAATACCAAGGGAAGAAGGTTCAAGGATATAATACCAAGGAAAGAGGTTCAAGGATATAATGCCAAGGGAAGAAGGTTTCAAGGATATAATACCAAGGGAAGAAGGTTCAAGGATATAATGCCAAGGGAAGAAGGTTCAAGGATATAATACCAAGGGAAGAAGGTTCAAGGATATAATACCAAGAGAAGAAGGTTCAAGGATATAATACCAAGGGAAGAAGGTTCAAGGATATAATACTAAGGGAAGAAGGTTCAAGGATATAATACCAAGGGACTAAGGTTCAAGGATATAATACCAAGGGAAGAAGGTTCAAGGATATAATACCAAGGGAAGAAGGTTCAAGGATATAATACTAAGGGAAGAAGGTTCAAGGTTATAATACTAAGGGAAGAACGTTCAAGGATATAATACTAAGGGAAGAACGTTCAAGGATATAATACTAAGGGAAGAAGGTTCAAGGTTATAATACCAAGGAAAGAAGGTTCAAGGATATAATACTAAGGGAAGAACGTTCAAGGATATAATACTAAGGGAAGAAGGTTCAAGGATATAATACTAAGGGAAGAACGTTCAAGGATATAATACTAAGGGAAGAACGTTCAAGGATATAATACTAAGGGAAGAAGGTTCAAGGTTATAATACCAAGGAAAGAAGGTTCAAGGATATAATACTAAGGGAAGAACGTTCAAGGATATAATACTAAGGGAAGAACGTTCAAGGATATAATACTAAGGGAAGAACGTTCAAGGATATAATACTAAGGGAAGAAGGTTCAAGGTTATAATACCAAGGGAAGAAGGTTCAAGAATATAATACTAAGGGAAGAACGTTCAAGGATATAATACTAAGGGAAGAAGGTTCAAGGTTATAATACCAAGGAAAGAAGGTTCAAGGATACAATACCAAGGGAAGAAGGTTCAAGGATATAATACCAAGGGAAGAAGGTTCAAGGATATAATACCAAGGAAAGAAGGTTCAGGGATATAATACCAAGGAAAGAAGGTTCAAGGATATAATACCAAGGGAAGAAGGTTCAAGGATATAATGCTAAGGGAAGAAGGTTCAAGGATATAATACTAAGGGAAGAAGGTTCAAGGATATAATACCAAGGAAAGAAGGTTCAAGGATATAATACCAAGGGAAGAAGGTTCAAGGATATAATACCAAGGGACAAAGGTTCAAGGATATAATACCAAGGGAAGAAGGTTCAAGGATATAATACCAAGGGAAGAAGGTTCAAGGATATAATACCAAGGGAAGAAGGTTCAAGGATATAATACCAAGGAAAGAAGGTTCAAGGATACAATACCAAGGGAAGAAGGTTCAAGGATATAATACCAAGGGAAGAAGGTTCAAGGATATAATAACCAAGGAAAGAAGTTCAAGGATATAATACCAAGGTAAGAAGGTTCAAGGATATAATACCAAGGAAAGAAGGTTCAAGGATACAATACCAAGGGAAGAAGGTTCAAGGATATAATACCAAGGGAAGAAGGTTCAAGGATATAATACCAAGGAAAGAAGGTTCAAGGATATAATACCAAGGGAAGAAGGTTCAAGGATATAATACCAGGGAAGAAAGGTTCAAGGATATAATACCAAGGAAGAAGGTTCAAGGATATAATACTAAGGAAAGAAGGTTCAAGGATATAATACCAAGGGAAGAAGGTTCAAGGATATAATACCAAGGAAAGAAGGTTCAAGGATATAATATACCAAGGGAAGAAGGTTCAAGGATATAATACCAAGGAAAGAAGGTTCAAGGATATAATACCAAGGGAAGAAGGTTCAAGGATATAATACCAAGGGAAGAAGGTTCAAGGATATAATACCAAGGAAAGAAGGTTCAAGGATATAATACCAAGGGAAGAAGGTTCAAGGATATAATACCAAGGAAAGAAGGTTCAAGGATATAATACCAAGGGAAGAAGGTTCAAGGATATAATACCAAGGAAAGAAGGTTCAAGGATATAATACCAAGGAAAGAAGGGGTTCAGAGGTATGAAATGAGAACTTCTTCGTTTAATGGCGCAGCAAACATCATGGTGGTCACGGATAATTGAAAACACCGCCGCTAATAGTTGAGGGTAATAGTGAGTAATGGCCCACACACCTTTGTCATCCAGGCTGGACAAAGGTGCCTCTTGCACCTAACAAATACACATTTGTTTGCATGCACTCGGCCGCTTTGTAGGGACCGTGTTTTTGTTCTTCGCACTTGTTTGTGCGTCCGCCGTATTGATTCGTACTCAGTTATACACTTGTTCTTATTGCACTTATTGAAACACTTATTGCAATTATCTGTACTTATTCTTTCTTTTATATTCACGTATTTTACTTATGTATTTGTTGTACTTATTTGTAAACGAGAGAAGACAAGTGAAAAATGTTTGGGACATCTGTGTTAGACATTTACGTGTTTGTAGCAGAGACAGCGGTTAGGTTAGGTTAGATAAGATTCGTCAGGACACAGGACAAGTGTTTCCTGACGCGGGTCAGGAGGTTCTGGTCACCTGAGCGAAGCCTTCCACTGGCTTACCGGTCCACCACTAACTTAAGGTTGATTACCGTAAGTTACCGTGGGAGTAAACACAAGTAACCCGCACTTAGGAGACCCAAACTTATGAAGACGTTTCTGTCCGACCTGGACCATTAATTAGTCATAATGTACTTACCAGCTGTTTAATAATAATAATAATAATAATAATAATAATAATAATAATAATAACAATAATAATAATAATAATAATAATAATAATAATAATAATAATAATAATAATAATATCTTTATTTCTACAAGTACATGTACAAGGTATACAAGGTATCAGTGACATACTACTATATAGAAAGCCCCTTGTTATTCTGAGTATTTCGGGCAAATTAGGTTAATTTTGTCCCCCAGGAAGCGACCCACACCAGTCGACTAACACTCAGGTACCTATCTAGTGCTAGGTGAACAGAGACAGCAAGTGTCTAAGGGGAAACAAGCCCTAATGTTACCACTCGTACTGGGGATCGAACCACGGACCTCAGTGTGCGAGTTAAGTGCGCTACCAACCGAGCTACGGGAATGGTGTTGGTAGTGACAATGTTTGGATGCAGCGGCGCCTCTCAGTGTTGCATTCACGATATGTCCCTCTTTGAGGGTGTGCAACAAATAAGCATTTCTGGTGTCATTCCGGTTGCATACGTGTGTGTATTGTTGCACCTGGCTGGTCCAGGTTGACCTGACAACAAGTACAATACCTTGCTGGAACTACGTAGGCTGCCAAGTGTTTCCTGTAGTAAGATCACTTAGTGTAGTGATCCAGGTGTTACTCTGTGTTGATAATTGTGTTGTAGAGATGTGAGCTCAGACATCTACAACACAATTGTCCTCAAAGGTTTGTTAAGTTACACCATGAATTAAGGAAAGATCCTGGACTTCACCTTACGAAACAGACAAAGCAAATGTGATAGTAATTATGAACGAGGTTGATTATACTGGAAAAATGAACATGTTATTAGAAGACGGGGGGTACTTAGGTGCCTCTTAAGTCTCGGTGTTGTTCAGAAGGTCGAGGATTGGTGTGTTGTTGTAAATACTGGAGTGAAGGATTACAACACACTCTGAGTGGTTCACTCCCCCGTACGGGTGGAAATGTTGGGCATGTTTACTTTTGTTGTCCCTGTTCACGTAGCAGTAAGTAGGTACCTGGGTGTTAGTCACCTTACACCTATTGTCCCTCTTCACCTAGCAATCAAGTAGGTACCTGGGTGCTAGTCGACTGATGTGGGTCGCACCCTGGGGGACAAGATTGAAGGATCACAATGGAAATAAGACAGACAGTCCTCGATGACTCACTGACTTACTTGGGTTACCCTGGACGGCTAACTCTTCTGGATTAAAAATCCCAACAAATCTCATGTTATTCTTAACGCAGACATCTCTATAATGATACGTATGTTGTTGTTAAGGGCCGGGTCCCTGAGGACTATCATGGATTTTTAAGAGATGATATTTGGGAATATTTATTCTGTAATAATGATTTGCAAATGTTACCAAAGTATCTTATTCTTCAACGTCTTGGTCTTATCAACCAGTTATATTATAGCAACAGTGATTATACTCAGTAGCAGCAGCAGTGATTATACTCAGTAGCAGCAGCAGTGATTATACTCAGAAGCAGCAGCAGTGATTATGTCCAGTAGCAGTGATTATACTCAGTAGCAGCAGCAGTGATTATGTCCAGTAGCAGTGATTATACTCAGTAGCAGCAGCAGTGATTATGTCCAGTAGCAGTGATTACACTCAGTAGCAGCAGCAGTGGTTATGTCCAGTAGCAGTGATTATACTCAGTAGCAGCAGCAGTGATTATGTCCAGTAGCAGTGATTACACTCAGTAGCAGCAGCAGTGGTTATGTCCAGTAGCAGTGATTATACTCAGTAGCAGCAGCAGTGGTTATGTCTAGTAGCAGTGATCATACTCAGTAGCAGCAGCAGTGATTATGTCCAGTAGCAGTGATTATACTCAGTAGCAGCAGCAGTGATTATGTCCAGTAGCAGTGATTATACTCAGTAGCAGCAGCAGTGATTATGTCCAGTAGCAGTGATTATACTCAGTAGCAGCAGCAGTGGTTATGTCTAGTAGCAGTGATCATACTCAGTAGCAGCAGCAGTGATTATGTCCAGTAGCAGTGATTATACTCAGTAGCAGCAGCAGTGATTATGTCCAGTAGCAGTGATTATACTCAGTAGCAGCAGCAGTGGTTATGTCTAGTAGCAGTGATTATACTCAGTAGCAGCAGCAGTGATTATGTCCAGTAGCAGTGATTATACTCAGTAGCAGCAGCAGTGATTATGTCCAGTAGCAGTGATTATACTCAGAAGCAGCAGAAGTGATTATGTCCAAAAGCAGTGAAAAAACCCAAAAGCGGGCAAGCATTTGGTTATGTCTAAAAGCATTGATTATACCCCAGAAGAAAGGCAGCATTGATTATGTCCAGTAGCGGGTGATTAAACCCCAAAAGGGAGCAGCAGGGGATTATGTCCATAAAAAGGAAAATAACTCAAAAGCAGCAGCAGGGGGTTTTTTGCCATTTAGAAAGGATTAAACTCATTAGCAGCAGAAATGTTTTGTCCAGTAGCATTGTTTAACCAGTAAAACAGCAGTGATTAGCCCAGTAGCAGTGATTATACTCAGTAGCAGCAGCAGTGATTATTTTCCCAAAGCATTATTATCCTCAGTAGCACAGCAGTGTTTAAATTCCAGTAGCAGTGATTAAAACTCAGTACCAGCAGCAGTAAATTAAAATTCCAGTAAAAGTGATTAACTCAAAAGCACAGCAGGTTTAAATGTCCAAGTACGGGTGTTTAAAACCCCAGTAGGCAGACCCAGTAAATTATGTCCAAAAGCAGTGATTATACTAAAGTAGCAGCAGCATTAAATTAAATGCCAGAGCATTATTAAAACCGGGTACAGAAAGCGTGATTATGTCCAGAGCAGTAAATTATACTCAGTAGCACAGCAGTAAAGGGGGGGGGTTAAGGCAGTGTTTTATACCAGTGGCGGGGGCAGTTTTATGTCTTTAGCATAAATTAAACTCAGTACAGCACCCAGGGGGTTATGTCTAGTAGCGGGTGATTATACTCGGGTACGCAGCATGATTATTCCAGAAAGGCAGGTTTATACTCAGTAGCAGCAGCATCATTATTCCAGTAGCAGTGATTATACCAAAAAGGACAGCAGGGGTTATGCCCTAGAGCAGTGATTATACTCAGTAGAAACAAAAATTGTTTAATGTCCCTAGCATGATTATACTCAGTGCACCCAGCAGGGGGTTTATGCCCATAGCAGTGTTTAAAAACTCATAGCAGCAGCAGTTATTGCCAAATTAGCATGTTTTATACTCAGAGCAGCACCCGTGAAAAAGGTTCCAGTAGCGTGATTATACCAGTACAGCAGCAGTGTTTTATTCCATACATGTTTTATACTCAAAACAGCAGCAGGGGTTTTAATTGCCCCAAAGCATGTTTAATCCCAAAATGGGGCAGCAGCAGTCATTATGTCCAGAAAGCGGGATTAAACCAGTAAAAAGCACAGGGGTTATGCCCCATAGCAGTGTTAATACTCAGTAGCAGCACCCGGGGGTTTATGCCCTAGTAGCAGGAAAATGCCCCTCATAGCACAGAGGGGTTTATGTCTAGAGAATTTGGATTATACTCAGTAGAAGCAGCAGGGTTTAAAGCCCTAGAGAAAGTGATCAAACTATGAAAGCAGCAGTGGTTAATGTCAAAGTGGGCAGTGTTTAATACTCAGTAGAAAGCACATTTTGGTTTTAATGTCTAGTAGAAAGTAAAATTATACTCAGTAGCCACCCGGGGTTTAAAGCCCCAGTACAGTGATCATACCAGAAAGCGCAGCAGTAAATTAAATTTCCAAAGCAGTGTTTATACCATAGCAGCAGCAGTGATTTTTTTCCAAAGTAGCAGGTTTTAAACTCGGGAACACAGCAGGGGTTATGTCCAATGGGCAGGAAAACAAACTCGGGTACCCAGCAGCAGGGGTTTAGTAGATTTTAAAACATTGAAATACTCAAAGCAGCAGCAGTGTTTAAAGCCAGTAGCAGTGAAAAAACCCCTCATAGCAGCAGAAAGGGGTTTAAGTCCAGTAGCAGTGATTATACCAGTACAGCACCCAAAATTATGCCCTATAGCAGTGATTATACTCAGAAGAAACAGCAGTGTTTTATGTCCAGTAGCAGTGTTTAATACTCATTAGCACAGAAAGGTTTTAAAGCCCCAGTAGCAGTGTTAAACTCATTAGCCCAGCAGGGGAAAAATTCCATTACCCATTGATCATACCATACAAAAGCAGGATTAAGCCCCATAGCAGTATTAACTCAGTAGCAGCACCCAGGATTATGTCCAGAAAGGCAGGGGAATTATATTTCAGTAGCAGAAAGCAGTTTTTTAGTCCGTACATGATTTATACTCAGAGCAGCAGCGGGAAAATTATGTCTAGTAGCATTGTTTAAAACTCAGTAGCAGCAGCAGTGATTATGTCCAGTAGAAATTGAAAAACCTTCAGAAAGCAGCAGAAAGGTTTATGCTAGTACAGTGTTTATACTCAGTAGCAGCAAAAGTGATTATTTTCCCAGTAGCAGTGATTAACCAGTAGCAGCAGCAGTTGTTTTGTCTAGTACCCATGATAAAACTCAGTAGCAGCACAGGGGATTATGTCCAGAAAGCATTTGATTATACCCAGAAAGCACAGCATGATTATGTCAATAGCATGATTATACTCATTAGCAGCAGCAGGATTTTTTTCCAGTAGCAGTGATTATCCCCCTTAGCAGCGGGCAAGTGATTTTTCCCCTAGTGCAGTGATTAAAACACAGTAGCAGCACAGGGGTTTAAATTTCCAGTACATTGTTTAAAATACTCAGAAAGCAGCAGCAGTAAATTTTTTCCCAGTAGCAGTGATTATAGGGGGGGGGTAGCCCCAACAGGGGTTTATGCCATAGGGGTAAATTATACCAGAAGCAGCGGGCAGGGGTTTAAAGTCCATTAGCGGGTGTATACTCAGTACAGCAGCAGTGTTTTAGTCCAGTACTTTTTTGATCATAACATTTAAGAAACCCAGCATTTGATTATTCCATTACAGTGATTATACTCAGTACAGAGCAGTGATTATGTCCAGAACATGATTATACTCAGAACAGCAGCAGTGTTTAAAGTCCATTTAGGCAGTGATCATACTCAGTAGCGGGCAGCGGGGTTTTATGTCAAGTGCATGTTTTATACCAGTAGCACAGCAGGTTGTTATGTCCTTTAGAAAGGTCTTACTCATTTAGCAGACCATTGATTATTTTCCAGTAGCATTGAAAAAACCCTCAGAAATCAGCAGCAGGGGTTTAAATTCCATTAGCATGATTATACCGGGTAGCAGCAGCAGGGGTTTAAGTCTAGTAGAAATTGATTATTTTTCCAGGGGCGCAGCATTGGTTATGTTTAGAAATAAAGTGATTATACTCATAGCAAAAAGCAGTGTTTAAGTCTAAAAAGCGGGAAATTATACTCATTTAGCAGCAGCAGGGGTTTTTTATGTTTTAAAAGAAAGTGTTTAAATACCATTTCAGCAGCAGGGGTTTTAGGGTCCTTGCAGTGATTATACTCAGTGCAGCAGCATTGATTATGCCAGGGGGGCAGGGGTTTAAACTCAGTATCAGCACCATAAATTATTTCCATTACATTGAAAAACTCATTTCGGGCACAGTGGAAAATTTTCTAGTGGGCAGTGATTATCCCTTTTTTCAGAAAGCAGGGGTTTAAATGCCCCTATACCCAGTGTTTAAATACTCAGTAGCAGCAGCATGGTTATGTCCAGTACAGTGATTATACTCATAAGCGCAGAAAGGGGTTTAATGTCAGTAGCATTGTTATAACTCAGAAGCACAGCATTTGGTTATGTTTTGTAAAATGTTTAAAACTCGGGTGGGCACGGGCAGTGGAGGGTTCAAGTAGCAGTGATTATACTCATAGTCAGGCACAGAAATTTTTTTCTAAAACCCAGTGATTATACTCAGAAAACAGCAGTGATTATGCCCCAATCCAGTGATTATACTCATTAGCAGCAGCGTGATTATGCCCAGTAGAAAGTTTTTATATCAGTAAAAAAGAAAGCATTGATTAGTCCATAGCAGTGATTTATACTCAGAAAGCACAGCAGTAAATTATGTCCAAAATCTTTGAAAAATACTCAGAAAGGCACAGCAGGGGTTTAAAGTCCACAAAAACCCCACAATAACCCAAAAAACCCCCACAAAAAACGCACAATAACCCCCCAAAAAACAAAACAATAACCCACAATAAACCCCACAAAAACCCAAAAAACCCAAAAAAACCCCCAATAACCCACAAAACCCACAAAAACCCACAATAACCCACAATAACCCACAATAACCCACAAAAAAACACACAAATAACACACAATAACACCCAAAAACCCCCAAAAAAACCCAACAAAACCCCAATAACACAAAATAACCCCACAATAACCCAAAATTTAACCCAAAATTTAACCCACAATAAACACCAATAACCCACAAAACACACAATAACCCACAAAACACACAATAACACACAATAAAAAACCCCAATTTAACCCACAATAACCCACAATAACCCACAAAAAACACAAAAAAACCCACAATAACCCACAATAACCCACAAAACCCAAAAATAACACACAATAACCCACAAAAACCCAAAAAAACCCACAAAAAACCCCACAATAACCCAAAATTTAACCCACAAAAACCCCACAAAAACCCCCAAAAATAACCCACAAAAAACCCACAAAAAACCCACAATAACCCACAATAACCCACAAAAACCCCCAATAACCCCAAAAAACACAAAATTAACAAAACAAAAAAACCCACAATAACCCAAAATAACCCACAATAACACACAATAACCCACAATAACCCACAAAAACCCCACAAAAACCCACAATAACACCCCAAAAACCCCACAATAAAACACAAAAAACCCACAATAACCCACAAAAACCCACAATAACACAAAATAACCCACAAAACCCCCCAAAAACCCCCAAACCCCCAAAAAAAAACCCACAATAACACACAATAACCCACAATAACCCCCAAAATAACACAAAAATAACAAAACAAAAACCCCACAAAAACCCACAATAACACAAAATAACCCCAAAATTTAACCCAAAAATAACAAAACAAAAATTACACAAAAAACCCACAATAACCCCACAATAACACAATAACCCCCCAAATAACACAAAATAACCCACAAAAACCCACAAAAACCCCAAAAAAAAACAATAACCCCAAAAACCCACAAAAAAAACAAACAAAAAACCCACAATAAAAACCCCAATCCCCCCACAATAACCCCCAATAACACCAATAACCCAAAAAAACCCCAAAAATAACACACAAAAACCCCACAATAACCCACAAAAAACACACAAAAACCCCAATAACACAAAATAACCCAAAATAACCCACAATAACACACAAAAACACACAATAACCCACAATAAACCCCACAATAACACACAATAACCCACAATAACCCACTTTAAACCCACAATAACCCACAATAACACACAAAAACACACAATAACCCACAATAACCCACAATAACCCACAAAAACCCCCCCAATAAACCCACAAAAAACCCAAAAATAACCCAAAATAACCCACAATAACCCAAAAAAAACCCAAAAAAACCCACATTAACCCACAATTTTTCCATATTACCCCCAAAATTCCGTTTTAAAAACCCAAACAATATTCCGTATTAACCCAAAAAATTTTCCACAAAACCCCACAATTTTTCCAAATTTTAAAAACCCCCACAATTTTTTCCTTAAAAAAAAAAAAAAAAAAACCCACAGTTTTTCCAAAAAAAACCCCAACAATATTCCACATTAACCCAAAATTTTCCATATTAACCCACAATATTCCGAATTAACCCACAAAATTCCAAAAAAAACCCACAAAAACCCCCTTTAAAACCCACAAAAATTCCACTTTAAAACCCACAATATTCCAAAATTAACCCACAATTTTTCCTTTTTAAACCCACAATTTTTCCACAAAAACCCCCAAAATATTCCACATTAACCCACAATATTCCACTTTAAACCCCCACAATATTAAATTAAAAACCCAAAAATATTCCTTTTTAACCCCAAAATATTCCCAAAAACCCCCCCAAAAAATTCCACATTAACCCACAATTTTCCCTTTTATTAACCCCCCAATATTCCGAAAAACCCCACAATATTCCAAAATAACCCACAATATTCCACATTAACCCACAAAAATTCCACTTTAAAACCCACAAATTCCATTTTAACCCACAATTTCCCCGTTTTAAAAACCCACAATTTTCCACAAAAACCCCAAAATTTTTCCACATTAACCCAAATTTTTCCAAATTTTCCCCCCCAACAATTTTCCATATTAACCCACAAAATTCCCCGTTTTAAAAAAACCACAATTTTCCAAAATAACCCACAAAAACCACAATTAACCCACAAAACCCACTTTAAACCCCCACAAAAATTCCACAAAAACCCACAAAATTCCATTTTAACCCACAAAAATTCCGAAATTAAACCCACAATTTTCCACAAAACCCACAAAAAACCCAAAATTAACCCACAAATTCCACATTAACCCACAATTTTTCCCATTTTAAACCCACAAAAAAATTCCGAAATTCCCCCCACAATTTTTCCACAATAACCCACAATTTTCCACTTTTAACCCACAATTTTCCAAATAACCCACAATTTTCCCCATATTAACCCACATTTCCCTTTAAAAGAGGAATATTAGAAATTTTCCCCTCATTAAAGATAGTATAAATTTTTCTTCACATATCCTTTTCCCCTTCTCTCACTCCCCTCGCCCCCTTTCTCTCTCCCCCGGCACCCTCTCTTCTCTTTTCTCCCTCTCTCCCCTTCCCCTTTTCTCTCCTCTCTCTCCCCCTCTCTTCTCTCCCCTCTCCCCCCTCTCTCTCTCTCTTTCTTTTACCTTTTTTCGTTTACCCTTTCCTCTCACCCCTCGCAGGGAGGAGTTGTAAACCTTTCTTGAGAGAGGGGAAGGGAAGACCTGGTGGTGCCCTTTGGTGACCTTTTTGGGAGTTTGGCTGGGGGTTGACCTGTGAGTTTGAGGGGAATGTCCCTGGGGGTGACCTTTGACCTTCGCGGATCAGAAGTAAGAGCGCTGATGTACCAGCTGTCTGAACCAAAGGTCATTAATGTTAACTACGAGAGAGAGAGAGAGAGAGAGAGAGAGAGAGAGAGAGAGAGAGAGAGAGAGAGAGAGAGAGCAGCCTGGTAGGGTGTATCAGGCAGGGATAGGTGGTGGCAGGGTGCATCAGGCAGGGACAGGTGGTGGCAGGATGCATCAGGTAGGGACAGGTGGTGGCAGGGTGTATCAGGCAGGGACAGGTGGTGGCAGGGTGTATCAGGCAGGGACAGGTGGTGGCAGGATGCATCAGGCAGGGACAGTGGGGCAGGATGCATCAGGTAAGGACGGGTTTGGTGGCAGGGTGTATCGGGCAGGGACAGGTGGTGGCAGGATGCATCAGGTAGGGACAGGTGGTGGCAGGGTGTATCAGGCAGGGACAGGTGGTGGCAGGGTGTATCAGGCAGGGACAGGTGGTAGCAGGATGCATCAGGCAGGGACAGGTGGTGGCAGGATGCATCAGGTAGGGACAGGTGGTGGCAGGGTGTATCAGGCAGGGACAGGTGGTGGCAGGGTGAAATCAGGCGGGACAGGTGGTGGCAGGATGCATCAGGCAGGGACAGGTGGTGGCAGGGTGTATCAGGCATGGACAGGTGGTGGCAGGGTGTATCAGGCAGGGGCAGGTGGTGGCAGGATGCATCAGATAGGAATAGGTGGTGGCAGGGTGTATCAAGCAGAGACAGGTGGTGGCAGGGTGTATCAGGCAGGGACAGGTGGTGGCAGGGTGTATCAAGAAAGGACAGGTGGTGGCAGGATTTATCAGGCAGGGACAGGTAGTGGCAGGGTGTATCAAGCAGGGACAGGCTGTGGCAGGATTTATCAGGCAGGGACAGGTGGTGGCAGGGTGTATCAAGCAGGGACAGGTGGTGACAATGATGTATCAGGTAGGGACAGGTGGTGGCAGGGTGTACCAAGCAGGGACAGGTGGGGCAGGGTGAAATCAAGCAGGGACAGGCGGTGGCGGGATTTATCAGGCAGGGACTGGTAGTGGCAGGGTGTATCAAGCAGGGACAGGCGGTGGCAGGATTTATCACGCAGGGACAGGTGGTGGCAGGGTGTATCAAGCAGGGACAGGTGGTGACATGATGTATCAGGCAGGGACAGGTGGTGGCAGGGTGTATCAAGCAGGGACAGGTGGTGGCAGGGTGTATCAGGCAGGGGCAGGGGGTGGCAGGGTGGTATAAACAGGGACAGATGGTGGCAGGTGTATCGGGCAGGGACAGGGTGGCAGGGTGTATCAAGCAGGGACAGGTGGTGGCAGGGTGTATCAGGCAGGGACAAGTAGTAGCAGGGTGTATCAAGCAGGGACAGGTGGTGGCAGGGTTTTATCAGGCGGGAAACAGGTAGGGGGCAGGGTGTAATCAGCAGGGACGGGTAGTGGCAGAGTGTATCAGGCGGGGACGGGTAGTGGCAGGGTGTATCAGGCAGGGACAGGTAGTGGCAGGGTGTATCAGGCAGGGACAGGTAGTGGCAGGGTGTATCAGGCAGGGACAGGTAGTGGCAGGGTGTATCAGGCAGGGACAGGTGGTGGCAAGGTGTATCATGCAGGGACAGGTGGTGGCAGGAAGCATCAGGTAGGGACAGGTGGTGGCAGGGTGTATCAGGCAGGGACAGGTGGTGGCAGGATGCATCAGGTGGGGCCCAGGTGGTGGCAGGGTGTATCAGGCAGGGACAGGTATGGCAGGATGCATCGGGCAGGGACAGGTGGTGGCAGGTGTTTTCAGCAGGGACAGGTGGTGGCAGGGTGTATCAGGCAGGGACAGGTGGTGGCAGGGTGTATCAGGCAGGGACAGGTGGTGGCAGGGTGTATCAGGCAGGGACGGGTGGTGCAGGGTGAAATCAGGCGGGGACAGGTTGTGGCAGGGTATCGGGCAGGGACAGGGGGTGGCAGGGTGTACCCGGGCAGGGACAGGGGGTGCAGGGTGTATCAGGCAGGGACAGGTGGTGACAGGGGTATCGGGCAGGACCGGTGGTGGCAGGGTGTATCAGGCAGGGACAGGTGGTGGCAGGGTTATCAGGCAGGGACGGGTAGTGGAAAGGATGCATCAGGCAGGGACAGGTGGTGGCAGGGTGTATCAGGCAGGGACAGGTGGTGGCAGGGTGTATCAGGCAGGGACAGGTGGTGGCAGGGTGTATCAGGCAGGGACAGGTGGTGGCAGGGTGTATCAGGCAGGGACAGGTGGTGGCAGGGTGTATCAGGCAGGGACAGGTGGTGGCAGGGGGGTATCAGGCAGCGACAGGTGGTGGCAGGTGTATCAGGCAGGGACGGGTGGTGGCGGGGTGTATCAGGCAGGGACAGGTGGTGGCAGGGTGTATCAGGCAGGGACAGGTGGTGGCAGGGTGTATCAGGCAGGGACAGGTGGTGGCAGGGTGTATCAGGCAGGGACAGGGGGTTTGGCAGGGGTATCAGCGGGGACAGGTGGTGGCAGGGTGTATCAAGCAGGGACAGGTGGGACATGATGTACAGGTAGGGACAGGGTGGCAGGGTGTATCAAGCAGGGACAGGTGGTGGCAGGGTGAAATCAAGCAGGGACAGGCGGTGCAGGATTTATCAGGCAGGGATTTGGTAGTGGCAGGGTGTATCAAGCAGGGACAGGGGCGGTGGCAGGATTTTACCACGCAGGGACGGGTGGTGGCAGGGTGTATCAAGCAGGGACAGGTGGTGACATGATGTATCAGGCAGGGACAGGTGGTGGCAGGGTGTATCAAGCAGGGACAGGTGGTGGCAGGGTGTATCAGGCAGGGGCAGGTGGTGGCGGGGTTTGTATCAAGCAGGGACAGATGGTGGAAAGGGTTTGTATCGGGCGGGGACAGGTGGTGGCAGGGTGTATCAAGCAGGGACAGGTGGTGGCAGGGTGTATCAGCAGGGACAAGTAGTAGCAGGTGAAATCAAGCAGGGACAGGTGGGGGCAGGGTGTCAGGCAGGAACAGGTAGTGGCAGGGTGTATCAGGCAGGGACAGGTAGTGGCAGAGTGTATCAGGCAGGGACAGGTAGTGGCAGGGTGATCAGGCAGGGACAGGTATGGCAGGGTGTGTCAGGCGGGGACAGGTAGTGGCAGGGTGTATCAGGCAGGGACAGGTAGTGGCAGGGGTTATCAGGCAGGGACAGGTGGTGGCAAGGTGTATCATGCAGGGACAGTGGTGGCAGGAAGCATAAAGGTAGGGACAGGTGGTGGCAGGGTGTATCAGGCAGGGACAGTGGTGGCAGGATGAAATCCAGGGTAGGGACAGGTGGTGGCAGGGTGTATCAGGCAGGGACAGGTAGTGGCAGGATGCATCAGGCAGGGACAGGTGGTGGCAGGGTGTATCAG
>NC_069440.1:7204479-7214479 GCF_026875155.1 Cherax quadricarinatus | reverse complement strand
ATACTTATTCTTGGCCTCAACTTTCCTACGTTCTGAGATTTAAAGAGGAGATATTTTAGATGCTGAAAGGTGTTATCCTGCCTCAGCTTATTTTACAAGCTGAGAGGTGTTATCCTGCCTCAGATTATTTTACAAGCTGAGAGGTGTTATCCTGCCTCAGCTTATTTTACAAGCTGAGAGGTGTTATCCGGCCTCAGCTTATTTTACAAGCTGAGAGGTGTTATCCTGCCTCAGCTTATTTTACAAACCCCGTCTAGGGAAATTATTGGCCGGCTTCCAGCGAGCGTTGGAGATTGACAGTGTGAGAGTGTCTGGCCCTCCCTGGCACTCCCTGGACACCAGCCCAGGGAAGGCGTGGGAGAGAGAGAGAGAGAGAGAAGGATGACATCTGAAGAGAGGGTAACATTGGTGCATAAATCCTTTTGCAGTGAGAAACAGTAATCCTGTCATAACAAGCCGCACCCATCCGGTTTCGACAAGCCACATAAATCCCGTCACACACACACACACACACACATCTGTGTGCACCAGCGGTGAACGCACACGCACAGAAAATCTGTGATGTGAAACCTCTTATCTGTGTGGTGGAGCACTGAAAGGAAGCCTCTTCGTAACGGGATTCCTGTCAACCTCTTCTGAAAGGGAGAGAATGAAGCCTCCGCCTTATTGGAATTTTGTTTCTTCCTCTAGGAACCGAATGAGGGAAACCTCGGTGATACCGGAAGCCCATCCACTTCCCCTCTGGAATAGGCACAACGAACCCTTAACGGAATCCTCTCTACCCATGACTGGATAGACAAAACGCAGACTTAACCGAGCGGGATCTAAGTCTACTGGCCCTGGAATAGGTAGAAGGAAGCCTCGGCCAAAGTGGAACACTGATCTACTACTGTCAGGGACTGAATAAAACCTTGGCCTAGCAGGGTTTCCCTGGTGGAGCCTCCTGGAGAGGCAGGCTGACAGCAACAGCAGGAACACTGGCGCTAATTCCCTTCCCAGTACTGTTTACCTTCACCAGCCGGGTCACACAACACCTTCACCAGCCGGGTCACACAACACCTTCACCAGCCGGGTCACACAACACCTTCACCAGCCGGGTCACACAACACCTTCACCAGCCGGGTCCAACACACTCACATTAACCCACAATATTCCATATAACACCACAATATTCCCATATTAACCCACACTTCCATAAAAGAGGAATATTAGATAATTCCCTCATTAAAGATAGTAGTAAGATATTTCTTCACATATCCGAATCATCTCTCTCTCTCACTCTCCTCTGTCTCTCCTCTCTCTCTCTCTCTTCGGTCACGTTCCTCTCTTCTCTCTTCTCGCGCTCTCTCTCCTTCTCTCTCTCTCCTCTCTCTCCTCATCTCTCTCTCTGCTCCTCTCCACTCACTCTCTCTCTCTCTTGTCATTACCTTGTTTCGTTTATCTCTTCCGTCTCAGCCCTCTCGCAGGGAGGAGTTGTGACCTGTCTTGAGATGAGAGGAAGGAAGACCTGGTGGTGACCTGTGACCTTATTGGGAGATTGAGACTGGTGTTGACCTGTGAGTTTGAGTGGATGTGCTGGTGGTGACCTTTGACCTACGTCGGATCAGGAAGTCAGAGCGCTGATGTACACTGTCTGAACAAAGGTCCATTAATGTTAACTACGAGAGAGAGAGAGAGAAAGTGAGTAGAGATAGAGAGATATAGAGAGAGAGAGAGCGAGAGAGAGAGAGAGAGAGAGAGAGTGAGAGAGAGAGCACAGCAGCCTTGTAGGGTGGTATCTGTAATCAGGTAGGAACGGTGGTGGCAGGGTGTATCAGGCAGGGACAGGTGGGGCAGGATGCATCAGGTTAGGGACAGGTGGTGCAGGGTGTATCAGTGCAGGACAAGTGGTGGCAGGTTTGGTATCAGTAGGGAACAGGTGGGGCAGGTGTATCAAGAAGGGACAGGTGTTGGCAGGTGTATCAGGCAGGGACAGGTGGTTGCAGGGTGTATCAGGCAGGACAGGTGGTTGGCAGTGTGTATCAGGCAGGGACATGAGGTGGCCGGGAGTATCAAGCTGGACAAGGTTGTGGCAGGGTGTATCAGGCAGGACAGGTGGTGGAAAGGGTGGTATCAAGCAGGGACAGGTGGTGGCAGGGTGTATCAGGCAGGGACAAGGTGGTGGCAGGGTGTATCCAGGCGGGTACAGGTGGTGGCAGGGTGTATCAAGCAAGGGACAGGTGGTGGCAGGGTGATATCAAGCGTGACAGGTGGTTGTGCAGGGGGTGTATACAGGCAGGGACAGGTGGTGGCAGGTGTATCAGCAGGACAGGTGGTGGCATTGGTGTATCAAGCAGGACAGTGTGGGCAGGGTGTATCATGCGAGGGACATGTGGTGGCAGGGTGTATCAAGCAGGGACAGGTTGTGGCAGGGTGTATCAGGCAGGACAGGTTGTGCAGGGTGTATCAAGCAGGGACAGTGATGGCAGGGTGTATCAGGACAGGGACCGGTGGTGCAGGTGATATCATGCAGGGGCAGGTGGTGGCAGGTGTATCAGGCATGGACATGGTGGCGGGTGTATCAAGCAGGGGCAGTGTGGCAGGGTGTTATCAAGCATGGACAGGTGGGGTGGCAGGGTGTACATGCAGGACATGTGTGTGGCATGGATATCAGGAGCAAGGGACATGTGTGGCAGGGTGTTATCAGGCAGGTACAGGTGTGGCAGGGTGTATCAGGTTCCCGGGGCAGGTGGTGGCAGGGAGGAGTATCAGGCAGGACATGTGGCAGCAGGGTGTAACATGCAGGGACAGTGGTGGCAGGGTGTATGCAGCAGGGACAGGTGGTGGCAAAGGTGTATCAGCAGGGCAGTTGGTTGCGAGGTGTATCAGGCAGTGACAGGAGTGGGGGTGGCAGGAGTATGCATGCAGGGACCACGGAGGTGGCAGGGTGTATCAGGCAAAGGGGACAGTGGAGGCAGGGTGTAGTCAGCAGGGACAGAGGTGGTGGCAGGGTGTAGCAAGCAGGGACAGGTGGTGGCAGGGTGTATCAGGCATGGACATTGTGGTGGCAGGGTGTAAATCAAGCAGGGACAGGTGGGTGCAGGGTGTATCAGGCAGGGACAGGTGGAGGCAGGGTGTACTATGCCATGGAACAGGTGAGTGGCAGGGTGTATCAGCAGGGACAGGGGTGGGCAGGGTGTATCAGCAGTGACAGGTGGTTGGCAGGGAGTGTATCACGCAGGGACATGTGGAGCAGGGGTGATATCAGCAGAGACAGGTGTGGCAGGGTGTATCAGGTCAGGGAACAAAATGGTGGCAGGGGATGTATCAGGCATGGACAGGGGCAGGGTTAATCAGGCCAGTGACATGTGTGTCAGGGTGTATCAGCAGTGGCAGGTGGTGGCAGGGTGTATCAAGCAGTGACAGGTGGAGGCATTGGGTGTTATCAAGCAGGTACAGTGTGATGCAGGTGTAACAGCATGGACAGGTGGTGTCAGGGAGTAATCAGCAGAGGTGCAGGTGGTGGCATGGTGTATCAAGCAGGGACAGGTGGGTGGCAGGTGTATCAAGTCAGTGGACAGGTGGTGGCAGGTGTATCAAATGCAGGACAGGAGTTGGCAGGGTGGTATCAGGCAGGTACATGTTGTGGCAGGTGTATCAGGCAGGGGCAGGTGGTGGCAGGGTTTATCAAGCATGGACAGGTGGTGTCAGGGATGATCAGCAGGGACATGTGGTGTCAGGGTGGTATCAGCAGGGACAGGTGGAGGCAGGGTGTATCTGCAGGGACAGGTGGAGGCAGGGTGGATCAGGGCAGGACAGGTGGATTGGCATGGTGTATCAAGGCAGGGACGGATCGTGGCAGGGTGTAACAGCCGGGAGCAAGGTGTGGCAGGTTGTATCAGGCAGGGGACAGGTGGTGGCAGGGTGTATCAAGCAGGGACAGGTGTGGCATGGGTGTAATCAGGCAGGGACAGGTGTGGCAGGGTGTATCAAGCAGGGACTAGTGGGGTGGCAGGGTGGTATCAGCATAGAGCAGTGGTGGCGGGTGTATCAGCCAGGGATCAGGAGGAGGCAGGTTGGCAGGTTGTCAAGCCAGGGACAGGTTGTGGCAGGGTATCAGGGGGCAGGTGACAATTGGTGGGCCGGGTGGTACAGGCAGGACAGGTGGTGGCAGGGTGTTTCAATGCAGGGGTACAGGTGGTGGCAGGGTGTATCAGGCAGGGACTAGGTGGTGGCAGGGTGTATCAACACTAGTGACATGCGGTGGCAGGGTGTATCATCAGGCAGGGACAGTGGTGGCAGGTGGTATCAAGCAGGGACTGGTGGAGGCAGGGGTGTAACAAAGCCAGGGCCATGTTGGGTGGCGGGTGTTTCAGGCAGGGACAGGTGGTTGCAGGGTGGATCAGTCAGGACAGGTGTGGCAGGGGTTATCAGGCAGGTGGACAGGTGGTGGCAGGTGTAATCAGGCAGTGACAGTAGGGTGGCAGGGTGATCAGGCAGGACAGGGGTGGCAGGAGGTGTATCAGGAGGGACAGGTGGTGGCAGGGTGTATCAAGCAGGGACAGGTGGTGGCATGGGTGTATCAGCAGGGACAGGTGGTGGCAGGTTTGTATTCAGAGGGACAGGTGGTGCAGGGTGTAACAGGCAGGGACAGGTGGTGGCAGGGTGTATCCAACAGGGGCAGTTGGTGGCAGGTTAATCAGGCAGGGACAGGTGTGCAGGGTGTAACAGGCAGGCTGGTGGTGCAGGGTGTATTCAAGTGCAGGACAGGTGGTGGACGCGGGTGTATCAGGAGGGACAGGTGTTGGCAGGGGTATCAAGCAGGGACAGTGGTGGCTAGGGTGTATCAGGCAGGGACGGGTTGAGCAGGGGTATCAAGCAGGACACGTGTGGCAAGGGTGTATCAGGCAGGGACAGGTGGTGGCAGGGTGTATCAAGCAGGGACAGTGGTGGCATGGGGGTGTATCAAGCAGTGACAGGTGTGGCAGGGTGGTATCAGGCAGGGGACCGGTGGTGGCAGGGTGTATCAGGCAGGGACAGGTGGTTGCAGAGTGTATCAGGCGGGACAGGTGTGGCAGGGTGTATCAGGCAGGGACAGGTGGGGCAGGGTGTATCATGCAGGGACAATGGTGTGGCAGGGTGAATCAGTCAGTGGCAGTGGTGGCCGGGTAGTATCAGGCAAGGGGCATTTGGTGCAGGGTGTATTCAAGGCAGTGTACAGGTGGGGGCAGGGTTAATCAGGCAGGGACAGGTGTGGCAGGGTGGTATCAAGTCAGGACAGGTGGTGTCAGGGTGTATCAAGCAGTGACAGGTGGTGGCAGGGTGTATCAGCAGGGAAGGAGGTGGCATGGTGTATCAGGCAGGGACAGGTAGAGTGGCAGGGTGAATCAGGCAGGGTACAGGTTGGTGGCAGGGGTGTATCAGGCAGGGACAGGTGGTGGCAGGTTGTTATCAGGCAGGGCCAGTGAGGCAGGGTTGTATCTGGCAGGGAACAGTGTTGGCATGGTGTATCAGGCGAGGGGCAGAGGTGGTGCAGGTGTAACAGTCCAGGGCAGGTGGTGCAGGGTGTATCGGCAGGACAGGTGGTGGCAGGGGTATCAGGCAGGGACATGGTGGTGGCTGGAGTGTATCAGGCATGGACAGGTGGTGGCAGTGTGAATCAAGCAGGGACAGGTGTGTGGCAGGTGTATCAGGCAGGGCAGGTGGGTGGCTGGGTGATCCAGGCATTGACATGGTGGTGGCAGGTGTGAATCAGGCAGGGAACAGTTGGTGGCAGGTGTATCAGCATGGCAGGTGGTGGCAGGGTGTATCAGGCAGGGACAGGTGTGGCAGAGGTGTAGTCAAGCAGGGACAGGGTGGGGCATGGTGTATCAGGCAGGGACAGGAGGTGGCAGGGTGTACAGGCAGGGGTAGGTGGTGTGCAGGTGTATCAGGAGGGACAGTGTGGTGGCAGGGTGTATCAGGCAGGGACATGGTGGTGGCAAGGGTGAATCAGGCCAGGACAGTGGTGGCAGGGTGAAACACAGGCAGGGACAGGTGGTGGTCCAAGGGTGTATCAGCAGGGGACAAGTGGTGCAGGGTGAATCAGGCATGACAGTGCGGCAGGGTGTAACGGGCAGGGGCAGGTGGTGGGCATGTGTATCAGGCAGGGCAGGTGGTGGCAGGGTGTATCAGCAGGACAGGTGGTGGCAGGGTGTATCAGGCACGGAAACAGTGTGGGGCAGGGTGTATCAGGCAGGACAGGTGGTGTGCAGAGTTATCGAGCATGACAGTTTGTGGCCACGGGGAGGTATCAGGCAGGGGCAGTGGTGGCTAGGTGTATCCAAGCAGGGACAGTTGGTGGCTATGGGGTTATCCAAGTCAGGGACCAGGTGGTGGCAGGGTGTATCAGGCAGGGACAGGTGTTGGCAGGGTGTAATCAGGCAGGTGCAGTGTGGCAGGGTGTATCAAGCAGGGACAGTTGTGGCAGGGTGGAACAAGCATGGACAGGTGTTGGCGAGGGTGTATCAAGCCAGGGACAGGTGGTGGCAGGGTTGTATCAGGGCAGGACAAAGGTGGTGCAGGGTGTGTATCAGGCAGGGGCAGGTGTGGCAGGTGTATCAAGCAAGGGAACAGTGTGGTGTTCAGGGTGTATCAGGTCATGGGACAGTGGTGGCAGGGAGTTATCAGGCATTGACATGGTGGTGGCAGGGTGAAACAAGCAGGGACAGGTGGTGGCTAAGGTAGTCTCAGGCAGGACAGGGAGGGGGCAGGTGTATCAAGCAGGGACCAGGTGGGTGGCAGTGGTGTATGCAGTCAGGGACAGTGGTGGCAAGGTTTATCAGGCAGGGACAAGTGTGGCAGGGTGAATCCAAGCATGGACCAAGGTGGGTGGCAGGGCGTATCAGGCAGGGAAACAGGTTGGTGTCAGGTTATCAAGCAGGGACAGTTGGTAGGCAGGGGTATCAGCTGAGGACATGGTGCAGGGTGTAATCAGGCAGGGAACAGGTGGTGGCAGGGTGTATCAAGCAGGGACAGGTGGTGGTGCAGGGTGTATCAGGCAGTGGACTACTTGGAGTAGGTGTATCGAAGGCATTGTAATCTGACAGGTGGTAGCAGGGTGTAGCAAGCAGGGACAGGTGGGGCAGGGTGTATCAGGGCAGGGACAGGTGGTGGCAGGGTGTATCAAACAGGGACAGGTGGTGCAGGGTGTAATCAGGCAGGACAGGTGTTGTCAGGTGGTAACTAGCAGGTAACAGTTGGTGGCAGGGTAGTACGAAGCAGGACAGGTGTGGCAGGGTGTACAGGCAGGTACAAGGTTGGTGGCAGGGTGTATCAGGCTATTGACAGGTGGTGGGCAGGGTGTATCAAGCAAGGATCAGGTGGTGGCAGGGTGTATCAGGCAGTACAGGTGGTGGCAGGGTGTTAACAAGCAGGACATTTGGTGGCAGGGTTTAAACAGCAGGACCGGTGGTGGCAGGGTTGTATCAAGCGACAGGAGGTGGCAGGGTGTAACAATCAGGGACAGGTGGTGGCAAGGGTGGTACAGGCAGGGACAAGGTGGTGGAGGGTGTAACAAACAGGAACAAGTGGATAGGCAGGGAGTATCAGGCAGGACAGGAGGAGGCAAGGTGTACAGGCAGGGACAGGTGGTGGCAGGGTGGTAATCAAGCAGGGACAGGTTGTGCAGGGTTTATCAGGCAGGGAACAGGTGTTGTGTCATGGGTGTTAAAATCGAAGCAGTTGACAGGGGTTATGGCAGGTGTATCGAGGGCAGGGACAGGTGGTGGCAGGGTGTATCAGGCAGTGGCAGGTGGTGGGCAGGGTTATCAGGCCGGGACAGGTGGTGGCAGGGTGTTTCAAGCAGGGGCAGGTGGTGGGCAGGGTGTATCAAGCTTGGACAGGGGTGGCAGGGTGTATCAGGCAGGACAGGTGGTGGCAGGGTGTATCAAAGGACAGGTGTGGCAGGATGTATCAGGTAGGGACAGGTGGTGGCCGGGTGTATCAAGCATGGCAGGGTGGTGGCAGGTGTATCAGGCAGGGACAGGTGGTGGCAGGGTTTATCAGGCCGGGGCAGGGTGGTGCAGGGTGTATCAGGCAGGGACAAGGTGCTGGCATGGTGTATCAGGCAGGGACAAGGTGGTGGCAGGGTGTATCAAGCAGGGGCAGTTGGGGGCAAGGAAGGGTATCAAGGCAGGGGCAGGTGGTGGCAAGGGTGTAACAAAGCAGGGGCAGGTGGTGGCAGGGTGTATCAAGCATGTGCAGTTGGGGCAGGGTGTAATCAGGCAGGACAGGTGTGGCAGGGTGTATCAAGCAGTGACAGGTGTGCAGTGTTATCAGGGCAGGGACAGGTGGTTGGCAGGGTGGTATCAAGCTGGCAGTGGAGGCAGTGGTATATCAGGCAGGGACAGGTGGTGGCAGGGTGTATCGAAGCTGGGACAGGTGGTGGGCAGGGTGTATCAGTCAGAGACAAGGTGGAGGCAGGGAGTAACAAGCAGGGGCAGGGTGGTGCAGGGTGTATCAAGCAGTGGACAGGGGTGTGCAGGGGTGATCCAAGCAGGGACATGTGTGGCAGGTTGTATCAAGCAGGACAGGGTGGCAGGGTGTATCAGGCAGGGACAAGGTGGTTGCTGGGTGTATCAAGCAGGGACAGGTGGTGGCAGGGTGTATCAAGCAAGTGCCAGGTGTGGAGGGTGTATCAAGCAGGGACAGGTGGTGCAGGTTTATCAGGCAGGGACGAGGTGGATGGCATGGTGTTACATGCATGACAGGTGGTTGCAGGGTGTATCAGCAGGGGCAAGGTGGTGGCAGGGTGTATCAGGCGGGACAGTAATAGTGGCAGGGAGTTAACAGGCAGGACAAGGTGGGGCATGGTGTATCAAGCAGGTGCATGTGGTGGCAGGAGTATCAAGCAGGGGCAGGTGTGTGGCATGGGTAGTATCAAGCAGGGGCATTTGGTGGCAGTGTGTATTCAAGCAGGGCAGGTGGTGGCAGGTGTGTAACAAGCAGGGACAGGAGGTGGCAGGGTGTAACAGGCAGGGACAGGTGTTGGCAGGGATGTATCAGGCTGGGTACAGGTCGGTGGCATGGAGTATCAAGCAGGACAGGTGGTGGCAGGGTGTATCAGGCCAGGACAGGTGGTTGGCCAGGGTGTATCAAGGCAGGGGCAGGTGGTGGCAGGGTGTAAATCAGGCAGGGACATTGTGGTGGCAAGGTGTAACAAGCAGGACAGGTGGGGCAGGGTGGTCATCATGCAGGGACAGTGTTGGCAGGGTGTATCAGGCATGGCAGGATGGTGGCATGGTGTTATCAGGCAGGGACAGGTGGTGGCAGGTGTATCAGGCAGGACAGTTGGATGGCAGGGTGTAACAGCAGGGACATGTTGGTGGCAGGTGTATCAGGCAGGGCAGGTGTGGCAGGGTGTATCAGGAGGAACAGGTGGAGGTGCAGTGTGTAACAGCAAGTGACAGGTGGTGGCAGGGTGTATATCAGGCAGGGGACCAGGTGGTGGCGAGGTTTAAACAGGCAGGACAGGTGAGTGCAGGGTGTATCAAGCCAGGGACAGGTGGGCAGGGTGTATCAGGCAGGACAGTTGGTGCAGGGTGTATCAAGCAAGGGACAGGTGGTGGCAGGGTTAACAGCCAGGGAACAGGTGGTGGCAGGGTGTATTCAGGCAGGGACAGGTGGTTGGCATGTGTATTCAAGCAGGGACAGGTGGTGGCAGGGAGTATCAGCAGGTGACAGTGGGGCAGGGTGTATCAACAGGACAGGTGGTTGGCAGGGTGTAATCAGGCAGAGACAGGTGGTGGCATGGTGTATCAAGCAGGGACAATTGGTGGCAGGGTGTTTCAGGCAAGACAGTTGTTGTCAGGGTTAATCAAGCCGGGACAAGGTGGTGGCAGGGTGTATCAAGCCGGGACATGTGAGGCAGTGTGTAATCAGGCATGGACAGGTGGTGGCAGGTGTATCAAGCAGGGACAGAGGTGGTGGCAGTGAGGATCAGGCAGAGACAGAGGTGGCATGGTTGTATCAACATGGGACA
>NC_069440.1:7185152-7190152 GCF_026875155.1 Cherax quadricarinatus | reverse complement strand
TACCGACACAATGTTAGATTAAAAGAACACAAAAGCAACTAATGTGACATTTTATTTTGGTCTGATAACGGCTTTGTCCAGCCGTTATAACGAGATGACAAAACTCTTGGAGAGAGAAAAGTTGCCACAATGAAACCTAACATTAGTTGCATCTGTGTCCTTTCACTTAACAGTTTACCAGTTATCCCTTTCTGTTGTAACATCTTTTCCCTGGCGATCACTCGTTGCTTCCTTCCACTAAGGTGATCTATGATCCACGGGACTACCTTCCCTGTCGCTCCTACAGCTCAGGTTACTGTCCCAGTCTCCTGTGGGGTACAGTATCAAACACCTTCCTGCAGTCTAGGAAAATACTACCCACCCATCCCTTTCTCCCCGTCTCACTTCCGTTACTGTGTCACAGAACTCCAACAAGCTAGTTTGACAAGATTTGCCATCCGTAAACCCTTGCTGGTTATTGATAATGAAAGCACTCCTCTCCAAGTGTTCTACTAGGGACTCTGGCTTCATAAGTTCCGCCATTACCTTGCAGAGTGCGCCTGTTAACACGAATTGCTTTGTAGTTGATCACCAACTGTCTGTCTCTTTTCTTAATTATATGGACTACATTTGCTGTCTTTTAGATCTCTGGCTCGGTGGTCGGTTAGCAACACTCTCGTCTCACACTCTGAGTGTCCGTGGTTCAATTCCAGGCCGAGTAGAAATACTAGAATGTTTCCTTACAGCTGCTGTCCCTGTTCAACTACCCGCAAGTAGGTACCTAGATGTTAGTCGACTGATGTGGGTCGCATCCTGGGGGACAAGACTGAAGGACCACAGTGGAAATAAGACAAACAGTCCTCCATGACGCACTGACTTTCTTGAGTTATCCTGGGTGGCTAACCTCCAGGGGTTAAAAATACAAGCAAAATCTTATCTTATATGACTTACTGTAGAATCTACAATAGAATCTACAGTGTACATCATGGTAGTGGTTTAGACAGTGCTTCAGCTGCCTCTCGCAGGATCCCTGGTCACGGACGCTCGGGTCTTGCAGGTATCCAGCGCCATCAAAAGGTATTTATACCTCTTTAAAACGTTTGTTCAGCATTCAGCAGCATTCTTGTCAATTTTCGTGAGCGTTCCTTCCTTCAGTCGTATTACTGGTGTGTGTGTGTGTGTGTGTGTGTGTGTGTGTGTGTGTGTGTGTGTGTGTGTGTGTGTGTGTGTGTGTGTGTGCTTCACTTGTAATCACAATGTTTTAACCTGCACTTGAATAAACGAGAAATTCACACCTATGTTGGCGTGGGTGGCACAGGTGTGGGCTGACGAAGGTGAGAGAGCTGGACTGACCACTGAGAGAACTGAGGCAGCAGAGAGAGAGAGAGAGAGAGAGAGAGAGAGAGAGATGGACTAAAAACCTGGGAATTAGATATATATTTCATTGTAACTGAAGGCACCAAGGACATGCAGCAGGCATGCAGCAGGCAGGCCACCAGCGAGGTTATGAACGAGGCAGTAGAGAGTGAGTAATGACACTACGGAGAGAGAGAGAGAGAGAGAGAGAGAGAGAGAGAGAGAGAGAGAGAGAGAGAGAGAGAGAGAGAGAGAGAGAGAGCAGCACTCATCTTGCTTGAGACAGTGGTATAGTCTGCCTTCTATATGGTCACCAGAGGCTGTAATATAAGTACTGTACTCGCCTAGTTGTGGTTGCGGAGGTCGATTCACAACTCCTGGCCCTGCCTTTTCACCTGGCCTCTACCCGGTCACTTTTCCCGCTCCGTGAGCTTTATCATACTCTTCTTAAAGCTATGTATGGATCTTCCCTCCACTTCATCACTACCCAGGCTATTCCACTTCCTGACAACTCTGTGACTGAAGAAATACTTCCTAACATCCCTGTGGCTCATCTGAGTCTTCAGCTTCCAACTGTGACCCCTTGTTGTTGTGTCCCATCTCTCGAACATTCTGTGTCTGTCCACCTTGTCTATACCTCTCAGTATTTTATGTCTTTATCATATCATCCCTATCTCTCCTGTCCTCCAGTGTCGTCAGGTCGATTTCCTTTAACCTCTCCTCGTATGATATACCCCTTAGCTCCGGGACTAGTCTTGTTGCAAACCTTTGCACTTTCTCTAGTTTCCTTACATGCTTGGCTTGGTGTGGGTTCCAAACTGGCGCTGCATATTCCAACATGGGCCTAACGTACACAGTGTACAGGGTCCTGAATGACTCCTTATTTAGATGTCGGAATGCTGTTCTTAGGTTTGTCAGGTGCCTATATACTGCAGCAGTTATTTGGTTGATGTGCGCCTCAGGAGATATTCCCGGTGTTATACTCACACCAAGATCCTTTTCCTTGAGTGAGGTTTGTAGTCTCTGGCTCCCTAGACTGTCCTCCGTCTGTGGTCTTCTTTGTCCTTTCCCAATCTTCATGACTTTGCACTTGGTGGGGTTGAACGCCAGGAGCCAGTTGCTGGACCAGGCCTGCAGTTTGTCCAGATCCCTTTGTAATTCTGCCTGGTCTTCGTCCGATTTAATTTTTCTCATCAACTTCACATCATCTGCAAACAGGGACACTTCGGAGTCTATTCCTTCCGTCATGTTGTTCACAAATACCAGAAACAGAACTAGTCCTAGGACTGATCTCTGTGGCACCCCGCTCGTTACCGGCGCCCACTCTGACACCTCGCCACATACCATGACTCGCTCTTGTCTTCCTGACAGGTATTCCCTGATCTACTGTAGTGCCTTCCCTGTTATCCCTGCTTGGTCCTCCAGCTTCTGCACTAATCTCTTGTGTGGAACTGTGTCAAACACCTTACAGTCCAAGAAAATACAATCCACCCACCCCTCTCTCTCTTGTCTTACTGCAGTCACCCTGTCATAGAACTCCAGTAGGTTTGTGACGCAGGATTTCCCGTCCCTGAAACCGTGCTGGCTGTCGTTGATAAGCTCATTCCTTTCTAGGTGCTCCACCACCCTTCTCCTGATAATTTTCTCCATGAGCATGCATACTGTACATGTCAGTGACACTGGTCTGTAGTTCAATGCTTCGTGTCTGTCTCGTTTTTTTAAAAATTGGGATTACATTTGCTGTCCTCCATACTTTCGGTAGTCGTCCTGTTTCGATAGATGTGTTGAAGATAGTTGCTAGTGGTATACACAGCGCCACTGCTCCCTCTCTCAGGACCCATGGAGAGATGTTATCCGGCCCCATCGCCTTTGAGGTATCTAGCTCGCTTAACAGCCTCTTCACTGCTTCCTCGGTTGAATGTATTGTGCCCAACGCTTGATGGTGTACCCCACCTCTCCGTCTTTCTGGAGGCCCTTGTGTCTCCTCTGTGAACATTTCTTTGAATCTCCTGTTGAGCTCCTCACATATTTTGGGGTCATTTTTTTGTGACCTCTCCTGATTACCTGGTCCTTGGCTGTTGTATTCCTCTTGATGTGGCTGTACAACAGTTTTGGTTCAGATTTGGCTTTCGTTGCTATGCCATTCTCATATTGCCTTTGGGCCTCCCGTCTTACCTGTGCATATTCATTTCTGGCTCTACGACAGGTCTGCTTATTCTCCTGGGTCCTTTGCCTTCAATACTTCTTCCATTGCCTAGCACACTTGGTTTTGGCCTCCCTGCACCTGCACCTTTGGGTGAACCACGGGCTCATCCCGCCTTTCTCATTATCCCTGTTACCCTTGGGTACAAACCTCCTTGCATATTGTCACACATTCCATCATCTCGTCTACTGACTTCCCTGCCAGGTCTCTGTCCCACGGAACCCCATTGAGGAAGTTCTTCATGCTTGCGTAGTCTCCTTTCTTGTAGTTTGGTTTCATTCGTCCAGCCCTTCCTGCTTCCCCCCTCCACTTGTAACTCTACTATGTATTCGAAGCTTAAAAACCACATGATCACTGCCCCCCCCAGGGGTCTTTCATATGTGATGTTCTCAAGATCTGCACTATTCAAGGTGAATACTAGGTCCAGTCTCGCTGGTTCATCCTCTCCTCTCTCTCTGGTAGTGTCCCTTACATGTTGGTACGAG
Organism: Cherax quadricarinatus; assembly: GCF_026875155.1. Taxonomy (NCBI): domain Eukaryota; kingdom Metazoa; phylum Arthropoda; class Malacostraca; order Decapoda; family Parastacidae; genus Cherax; species Cherax quadricarinatus. The sequence continues at coordinate 7,186,129 of NC_069440.1, read as the reverse complement.
AGGTTTTCCAGTACCACCTCCATCATCTTAGCCCTCCACGTTTCTTGGCCTCCTTGTGGATCCAAGTTCTCCCAATCGATTTCCTTGTGGTTGAGGTAACGTCATGTTAAGTATCAAGTAAATTAAGTGTCAATAGAGGCTGTAATATAAGTACTGTGTTAAGTATCAAGCAAGTTAAGAGTCACCAGAGGCTGTAATATAAGTATTGTGTTAAGTATCAAGTAAGTTATGAGTCATCAGAGGCTCTAATATAAGTACTGTGTTAAGTATCAAGCAAGTTAAGAGTCACCAGAGGCTGTAATATAAGTATTGTGTTAAGTATCAAGTAAGTTATGAGTCATCAGAGGCTCTAATATAAGTACTGTGTTAAGTATCAAGCAAGTTAAGAGTCACAAGAGGCTGTATTATAAGTATTGTGTTAAGTATCAAGTAAGTTATGAGTCACAGAGGCTCTATATTAAGTACTGTGTTAAGTATCAAGCAAGTTAAGAGTCACCAGAGGCTGTAATATAAGTATTGTGTTAAGTATCAAGTAAGTTAAGAGTCACCAGAGGCTCTAATGCCTAATATTCTTAACAATTTGCTTTGGATTTTCCACTAAGGTGTTCAGTGGAATGTAATATATTACACATCACACACACACACACACCACACCACCACACAACACCACACCACTACCCACACCACACTCACACACCACACACACCACACCACACACACACACTACACACCTCACACCACTCTAAGAAAGTCATCCATCACGGTACACATGAGAGGTGACGTCACTAATTAAAGGCCACAGACTAAGGAAGAAGAACATGATATAGGATTTCATTACCACTAAACTCACCTCCCTACTACCACTTATCCTCTCTCTCTCTCTCTCTCTTCTCTCTCTACTCTCTCTCTCTCTTCTCTCTCTTAATGAGAGGACTCAGGTAACACTGTACAGAGTTTGCGTGCATCAAACATTAAGT
>NC_069440.1:7165152-7182652 GCF_026875155.1 Cherax quadricarinatus | reverse complement strand
ACTGTTTATTGCGCGTCCCATATCCATCCTGTGGAGAGTGACGCAAGTATATATGGATACACAAAATGCCTTGTAACTAGGCCCCAAAAGGGTTAACTGGAGTATATCCGGATTTATAACGACAGTTCACTTATCTGTTACAAGTAACTTTAGGAAATCTGCTTAATATATCTGGTATGCTTCAGTGGAGGTTCATCTTGTTGCATGGTCTCTCTCTCTCTCTCTCTCTCTCTCTCTCTCTCTCTCTCAGTGACTGAACTCTTTCCTTGGTGATTATTCATATGCCACTCTCATTCTTACGTGTTCTTTCGTTGTGAACTTTAGCAAGAATGTGTGAGAGAATAGTGGGTGAGTGGGGGTAGCAAGAGTATAGGAGAGGAAAGCAGTGGAGAAGGAATATAAAAAAATTGGGTCTGTGGTGGGTAGGAGAGTGAAGAAGCGATGAAAAAGTGGGAGTGAAAGAAAAAAAGAGAGAGGAGAAAGGGTGGAGGCAGGAAAAGCATAATGAGAATTGGAAATATAAGGAATAGGAAGAAGGAACAAAAGAGGAAGATGAAGAGGTATTGGGGAGGAATGGATAGGAGCTAGAGATAGGGGAATGGAGACTGGGAAGGTGAGGTTAAAGTAGGGGAAAGTAAGGATGGGGAGAATTTTGTAGGTGTACACAGAGCAGTTACAAAATGCAAGGGTGGGGGGAGGTGGGAGAAAGAATAATGAGGTTGTGTATTACCAGTCATTACCTTGAGCTGTGTTGGTAGCGTCAGTAGTGAAGGGTGAGCCTAGTGCTGACGGGAGGGGGGAGGAAGGGATGGGGGGAGAAGAGGGTAAGGGATGCCTAGTTCTACCTCCTTTGGTTGAAGTTTAGCTAACGTCTCTGTTTTCTTTTTCACTTAACAATATTTTATTTCTTGTAAACTACATCTTGTATACTGCAGAAAGGCAAAAAAGTTTTTTTTGTTTAGCTTTGTATCTACGTTTCTCTCTGTTTCTGTCATCGTATCGTATCTCTTCTATTTGTTCGCTCTTTGCCTGTCTGATTCCTCTGTAGATACGTCCTCAGTTATTGATTTCATCTTCGTGTTTTCAATTTCTTGTCTACCAAGTGTTCCCTCGGTGCTGCTGACGCAAACACCATCTGTGTAGGTTAGAGGGTATATGTGTAGGTGTATGACTGATTAATTAATTATCCAATCAAGTTATTAGTTGCATCCATTCCAGGAAACCTGCTGTGGAAAATTACATTTATCTGAATGTATCATTATATACATAACAGTAAATGAAAAGATAATTATTATTTATCAGTTAGACAAGTAGGAATTTGGGACACCTAGGTCGCAAAAAATGTCCCCCTTCGATACCTACCACTGTCATATCCACAAGTTGCTCTGGACCTATTAATTAAATGAAATGTACATCACCAGGAATGCTGGTAAATATATAAATTTGTGGACTGTATATTAAAATTAAAAAAGGATTATAGTATATACACACATTTATATAACAGAAGGAGAATATATCTTAATCATAACACTCACCAATTTGACTGGAGATTAAGTTGTATGGTACTCAGAAAACCTCACTGTCTATACATGAAAATAACAACTGGCCAGAGTTATAACATAACAGACTTATCTGAGGTTCCTGGAGCTGTCTTGTCCTGTCGCCTGATATCTCAAGTTATGCAGGAATGCACATCCAACAATTTCGCCTCCTATTTGAGAGGTGTCAATCCAATTTTAACCTCTAGAGCACGAAAATTCCTTCCCATTACACTAACGTTGTATCCAATTCAAATTAACAATGGCGACTGTCCTCCCCAGCCGCAGGTTTCCCATTTTCGACAACATACTTCTTTTAAAAATACAATATAGGGCATCTATTTACCTATAAATTGCCGTATTTCCGGAAAATATATACAGTATTTTCCACACCTGCCATCTCATTTCCAGATAACTGGGTTGCTTACTTGTGATTCCAAAAGGAGCAGTGTATGTGGGTATAGTGTCGTATCTCTGATAACCTGAAGGGTCGTGCAAGACCCCTCACATGTAGCGGGAGGTGCCAGTAACATACATTCAACAGTACTGTCAGCAGGCACTTACTGTCAACGGGCACTTACCGTCATGAGGTGAGGGGGGGGGGTCTATAGGTCGTTAGCTCCAGTTAGGGACACCGTGAGATATCTGTACGAGTCAGGGATCTGCAACCGGTCTTGGTGCATGAGAGAAGCCGCCGATTCGTTACGCAAAGTGACCGTGAAGAGTAATCTAATTCACATTGTAATGTATCAGGGAATGTTAGCGTTCTTCACTGCACTAGCTTAATGTAGGGTAAGTCGCCCTCTTTAACTATGCGTGACTAGGTGACGTTCGGTCACCTGCGCTCTTGGCAAATCTGGTTTTGGTGACTGTCGTGGGTAGGCGAGGTGCCCAGGTCGCTGGCACAAGTAGGTAACCTATGGTTGTCAATTTGTGTAGGCTGACATGAAAGTAATCATAGGCACTAAGCTAAATTTCTCTGACTCACGAAATCGTAACAACACGATAGCAAACAAACAATACCACTTGGTACTGTGTGTTTGCAATCGTGTCATTACGATTTCGTGAATCATGTTGACGGCTTTGAGGGGACTTGAGCTAGAGTTCGTCACGGCCATACTAGCGGGAGATTCGTATGTAAAAACTGGCATTTGTGGTCACAGTGGTGCCTATGCTAACCTTCCTATGGTGTATAAATATACCTAATTGGATGAATCTTATTGCAGCCAACTGGCCCAGTGGTTAACGCATCGGTCTGGAGTTTTATGACTCTCTGATCGCGGGTTCTAACCCCACTCGTGGTATGGTTTCTAAATTACTGTATCTAACTCTAACTTATCTTAAATACTTGTAAGAAGTGGCATATTATCCTATACAGACTTCATCACTAAATTAGACTTAACCTATAGCTGGAAGAATGTGGCACAGTCTGGGTTAGTGAGTTAGTTTAATATATTTATTATCCACACAATACCCATCCTGTGGGCGGTAGTCATAAGATTACAGAGGTACATAATGGGTCCAGGGACTGGACTCCAAAGTTGTGATAGCTGAACATGTTACAAATGTAATGAACTGTTTATATGTTTATATCTGGTCACAATCGTAATGAGTTATTTATGCAGACATTAATTAGGTCACATCGTCATGGCAGACAGGGTATTTACAGCCTACCCTCGACAGGGTATTTACAGCCTACCCTCGACAGGGTATTTACAGCCTACCCTCGACAGGGTATTTACAGCCTACCCTCGACAGGGTAGTTACAGCCTACCCTCGACTCTCTCCACACACCTTCTCCCACGTCTGGATTCAACAGAAAAGTAGCAACTTAGTGTTTAATTTTCCCACAATATTTGCTGAGCACTCTAACCTAACCTAACCTAACCTAACCTAACCTAACCTAACCTAACCTAACCTAACCTAACCTAACCTAACCTAACCTAACCTACCTAACCTATCCAACCTATAACCTACAACCTAACCTAACTACTAACCTAACCTCTAACCAACAAACCTAACCTAACCTAACCTAACCTAACTAACCTAACCTAACCTAACCAACTAACCTAACCTAACCTAACCTAACCTAACCTAACCTAACCTAACCAACCTAACCTACCTACCTAACCTAACCTAACCTAACCTACTAACCTAACCTAACCTAACCTAACCTAACCTAAACCTCACCTAACCAACCTTTAAACCTAACCAACTCACCTAACCTAACCTAACCTAACCTAAACCTAACCTAACCTAACCTAACCTAACCTAACCTAACCTAACCTAACCTAACCCAACCTAACCTAACCTAACCTAACCTAAACTACCTAACCTAACCTAACCTAACTACCTAACCTAACCTACTAACCTAACTAACCTACTACCTAACCTAACCTAACCTAAACCTAACCTAACCTCACCTAACCTAACCTCAACCTACCTACCAAACCTAACCTAACCTAACCTAACCTAACCTAACCTAACCTAACCAAACCTAACCTAAACCTAACCTAACCTAACCTAACCTAACCTAACCAAACCTAACCTAACCTAACCTAACCTAACCTAACCTAACCTAACCTAACCAAACCTAACCTAAACCTAACCTAACCTAACCTAACCTAACCTAACCTAACCAAACTAACCCTAACCTAACCTAACTAACCTAACCTAACCTAACCTAACCTAACCTAACCAAACTAACCTAACCTAACCTAACCTAACCTAAACTAACCTAACCAAACCTAACCTAACCTAACCTAACCTAACCTAACCTAACCTAACCTAACCTAACCTAACCTAACCTAATCTTTCCTCCCTATATTATCATTCATATTGGTCCTCACATTACCTGGTTCCTCCTTTTATCACTTGGTTCCTTCCTTTATCACCTGGATCCTTCTTTTGTCATTTGGTTCCTTCTTTTGTCACCTGGTTCCTCCTTTTATCACCTGGTTCCTCCTTTTATCACCTGGTTCCTCCTTTTATCACCTGGTTCCTCCTTTTATCACCTGGTTCCTCCTTTTATCACCTGGTTTCTTCTTCTATCACCTGGTTCCTCCTTTTATCAACTGGTTCCTTTTTTATCACCCTCCTTTTATCACCTGGTTCCTCCTTTTATCACCTGGTTCCTCCTTTTATCACCTGGTTCCTCCTTTTATCACCTGGTTCCTCCTTTTATCACCTGGTTTCTTCTTCTATCACTGGTTCCTCCTTTTATCAACTGGTTCCTTTTTTATCACCCTCCTTTTATCACCTGGTTCCTCCTTTTATCACCTGGTTCCTTTTTTATCACCCTCCTTTTATCACCTGGTTCCTCCTTTTATCACCTGGTTCCTTTTTTACCACCTGGTTCCTCCTTTATCACCTGGTCCTCCTTTATCACCTGGTTCCTTCTTTTATCACCTGGTTCCTCCTTTATCACCTGGTTCCTTTTTTATCACCCTCCTTTTATCACCTGGTTCCTCCTTTTATCACCTGGTTCCTTCTTTTATCACCTGGTTCCTTCTTTTATCACCTGGTTCCTTTTTTATCACCTGGTTCCTCCTTTTATCACCTGGTTCCTTTTTTTACCACCTGGTTCCTCCTTTTATCACCTGGTTCCTCCTTTTATCACCTGGTTCCTCCTTTTATCACCTGGTTCCTCCTTTTATCACCTGGTTCCTTCTTTTATCACCTGGTTCCTCCTTTTATCACCTGGTTCCTTTTTTATCACCTGGTTCCTCCTTTTATCACCTTGTTCCTCCTTTTATCACCTGGTTCCTCCTTTTATCACCTGGTTCCTCCTTTTATCACCTTGTTCCTCCTTTTATCACCTGGTTCCTCCTTTTATCACCTGGTTCCTTTTTTATCACCTGGTTTCTCCTTTTATCACCTGGTTCCTCCTTTTATCACCTGGTTCCTTCTCTCTGTCTTCTCGTAAATCAATAATATTTCATCTTCTATTTCTTTATTCTGTTTTGTTATATCTTCAATAAGAGATCCAGGAATTTTCACCTTTTTTGCCCGTCTTGTACCTATTCATGTTGTTATAGTTGCCTCTGACCCGAGTACATCTTCGTGAATCTCGTACTCAACTGTACGTGGTAGCAGGGATCGAGTTATAGCTCCTGGCTTCGTCCATCAACTATATCGTCACTGTGGGTGCCATCTTGGGAGGCCTGTGTCTCCACACAGTTGGTGGCACCTCACTCTGTCTTATCGCATGATGCTTGGCACCCTGGGGTCCAGGCAAGTGAGAGTGTTGTGAGAGTGAGTGTGTTGGTGTATTGAGAGTAGAGTGTGTATCGTACGTGTAAGAGTGTTTTGCTACAGTATTGTGCGTGATAATAGAGTGCGTGGCTGCCAGTATATGTGTAAATAGAGTGCATGGGTGTAAGTATATATATAACAGAGTGCGTGGGGCCAGTATTCATGATAATAGAGTGCGTGGGTGCCAGTATAGATAATAGAGTGCGTGGGGTCAGTATTCGTGATAATAGAGTGGGTGGTTGTAAAGATACGTGGCAATAGAGTGTGTGGATGTAAGTACACTTGGTAATAGAGTGCGTGGGTGTGTGTGCGTGAGTGGTAACAGCGTGCCAGAGAGACCAGAATAGCGTGTCACGTAGCTACTCACTTGTTCTTGCCTTCTGCTGGACCAGTTTCACCGTGCAGGTTGCAAACTTGTGGCTGACATGCAGGTGGGGTGGGAGGGGTGTAGAGAGTGAGGAAAGGGGTGTAGAAGATGGGAAGAGGGGTGGAGAGAGAGAGAGAGAGAGAGAGAGAGAGAGGAGAGAGAGAGAGAGAAGAGAGAGAGAGAGAGAGAGAAGGAGAAGAGAGAGAGGGAAAAGAGAGAGAGGAGAGAGAGAGGAGGAGAGAGAGAGAGAGAGAGGGAGAGAGAGAGAGAGGAGAGACTGTAGATGACTTAAGAAATCGTAATGACACGATTGCAAACGATTGCTGGAGATTCGTCTATAAAAACTTGCATTTGTGGTCACAGAGGTGCCTGTGCTAACCTTCCTATGGTGTAGAAATATACCTAGTTGGATGAATCTTATTGTGGCTAGCTGGTCTAGTGGCTAACGCGACGGGCTGGAGTTTTGAGACTCTATGACCGCGGGTTCAATCCCGGCCGGGGGTATGGTTTGTTTTAGAGACTGTAGAAAGAGGGGAAGGTTCAAACTACACTGAATGAATTGTTCAAGACCTGCTGGGTATCGAACCGGCCGTTCATACAACAGTAAACCCAGAGTTGTCCCATCTGGTCCATTTTTTATTATGCCGTGTATGCTGTGCACCCCATACCATCCTGTGGAGGGTAGCACTGTGCACACCATACCATCCTGTGGAGGGTAGCACTGTGCACACCATACCACCCTGTGGAGGGTAGCACTGTGCACACCATACCATCCTGTGGAGGGTAGCACTGTGCACACCATACCACCCTGTGGAGGGTAGCACTGTGCACACCATACCACCCTGTGGAGGGTAGCACTGTGCACACCATACCACCTGTGGAGGGTAGCACTGTGCACACATACCACTCCTGTGGAGGGTAGCACTGTGCACACCATACCACCTGTGGAGGGTAGCACTGTGCACACATACCACCCTGTGGAGGGTAGCACTGTGCACACATACCATCCTGTGGAGGGTAGCACTGTGCACACCATACCACCCTGTGGAGGGTAGCACTGTGCACACCATACCATCCTGTGGAGGGTAGCACTGTGCACACCATACCATCCCTGTGGAGGGTAGCACTGTGCACACCATACCACCTGTGGAGGGTAGCACTGTGCACACCATACCACCTGTGGAGGGTAGCACTGTGCACACCATACCACCCTGTGGAGGGTAGCACTGTGCACACATACCACCTGTGGAGGGTAGCACTGTGCACACATACCATCCTGTGGAGGGTAGCACTGTGCACACCATACCATCCTGTGGAGGGTAGCACTGTGCACAACATACCATCCTGTGGAGGGTAGCACTGTGACACCATACCATCCTGTGGAGGGTAGCACTGTGCACAACATACCATCCTGTGGAGGGTAGCACTGTGCACACCATACCACCCTGTGGAGGGTAGCACTGTGCACACATACCATCCTGTGGAGGGTAGCACTGTGCACAACATACCATCCTGTGGAGGGTAGCACTGTGCACACCATACCACCCTGTGGAGGGTAGCACTGTGCACAACATACCATCCTGTGGAGGGTAGCACTGTGCACACCATACCATCCTGTGGAGGGTAGCACTGTGCCCCACCACCAGTAACGCATCCTCCTGTGGAGGGTAGCACTGTGCACACCATACCACCTGTGGAGGGTAGCACTGTGCACACCATACCATCCTGTGGAGGGTAGCACTGTGCACACCATACCACCCTGTGGAGGGTAGCACTGTGCACACCATACCATCCTGTGGAGGTAGCACTGTGCACACCATACCATCCTGTGGAGGGTAGCACTGTGCACACCATACCACCCTGTGGAGGGTAGCACTGTGCACAACCATACCATCCTGTGGAGGGTAGCACTGTGCACACCATACCATCCTGTGGAGGGTAGCACTGTGCACACCATACCATCCTGTGGAGGGTAGCACTGTGCACACCATACCACCCTGTGGAGGGTAGCACTGTACACACCATACCATCCTGTGGAGGGTAGCACTGTGCACACCATACCACCCTGTGGAGGGTAGCACTGTGCACACCATACCATCCTGTGGAGGGTAGCACTGTGCACACCATACCATCCTGTGGAGGGTAGCACTGTGCACACCATACCACCCTGTGGAGGTAGCACTGTGCACACCATACCATCCTGTGGAGGGTAGCACTGTGCACACCATACCACCCTGTGGAGGGTAGCACTGTGCACACCATTCCACCCTGTGGAGGTAGCACTGTGCACACCATACCATCCTGTGGAGGTAGCACTGTGCACACCATACCACCCTGTGGAGGTAGCACTGTGCACACCATACCACCCTGTGGAGGGTAGCACTGTGCACAACATACCATCCTGTGGAGGGTAGCACTGTGCACAACATACCACCTGTGGAGGGTAGCACTGTGCACACATACCATCCTGTGGAGGGTAGCACTGTGCACAACATACCATCCTGTGGAGGGTAGCACTGTGCACAACATACCACCCTGTGGAGGGTAGCACTGTGCACAACATACCATCCTGTGGAGGGTAGCACTGTGCACAACATACCACCCTGTGGAGGGTAGCACTGTGCACAACATACCATCCTGTGGAGGGTAGCACTGTGCACAACATACCATCCTGTGGAGGGTAGCACTGTGCACACATACCACCTGTGGAGGGTAGCACTGTGCACACCATACCATCCTGTGGAGGGTAGCACTGTGCACACCATACCACCCTGTGGAGGGTAGCACTGTGCACACCATACCACCCTGTGGAGGGTAGCACTGTGCACAACATACCATCCTGTGGAGGGTAGCACTGTGCACAACATACCATCCTGTGGAGGGTAGCACTGTGCACAACATACCATCCTGTGGAGGGTAGCACTGTGCACAACATACCATCCTGTGGAGGGTAGCACTGTGCACATGGATACTCGGAAGAAATGGAAACTAGGACCCAGATGGGTTTACAGGAGCACATCTGAATTTATAACTACAGTTCACTTACCTTTTACAAGCAACTTAGGAAATTTACTTAATATATCTGGACCTTATTTGCATTAATAAGATATAGGTTATTGTACTGTCTATGTCTGTATTCCTCAATTAGTGGACAGTTAAGCACATAGTGTTGAAGATAGTGATCATAAGGCTGGTCACATACTTTTTACATCTGGTTTGATCATCATCTGTCAGAAGTACTTGCAACCAAGATTAAGTCTGGTCACTACAACATCAGTCAGTGTTCACATTAGATGTTGTTCTATAAACGCATTTATCTACGTTCATGTTATCGCAGTAGGTTATAGATCTACTCAGGCTTCTAAATGATTTCCTATAACATTCAATTTCATTATTTACTTCTTTCCTAACATTATTCCTAAGGCTAGACAAACACACCAATGTTATAATTTACATTTCCTTCCTGGTACACTTCATGGCTAACACATCAACTTTATCATGAAGGAGTAATTCAGTGTATGATGGAATCCATAACAATTGTACATTAATTTCTTTTTCGCGGATTTCTGAATATCTGTATCTGGATTCTTCAGTGAATATGTTGTTAGGTCATTATGTGAGTTAAGAGTCTTCAGTGATGACACAGAATCAATAATAATCATTATAAAGGCCAACAATTCAGTTTAGAGTCGAGACGCCCAGTTGTTAATTGTTATGCCTGACTCAACATTGTTACGATCCTTCTAATGTAGGGACATAACAACAAGAGTAAATTCAGCCCTGCCAGTACACTCAGTGTATAAAACTTGTGATATATTATTACTACCAGCGAGAAATTTCTTCTTAAGCAGTTGTTTGTACAATGATTTAAGGAAGGGAGTACTAGTAATGAGCTTCCTGGGAGGGACTTGCAGGTATGAGATATTAAATGAACACATCTTACATGGCGGGTGAAATGTTATTCTTGTCTACAATGATACAGTTCCTGCAAGTTATAAAATTCAACATAATTGCATGTTTTCACAGCTCACGTAGATTTATGTGTATTAACTTTATAGACATTTAGTAAGAATGGTAGTGAGAGTGTCTGGTTCATTCCTTAACATTGTAATACCAAGCAGAGAGTTAATCTTAATAATTCTATCACTGATACTAGTAACACCAAACTCCTTCCTAACATTAAGAACCTTAATAGAATCTGCCATCTTAGTCACAATAAGTACAAAGAATATTTTGTGATTACGAATAAAATAATAATAAATAATAATAATAATAATAATAATATAATAATAATATATAATAATAATAATAATAAATAATAATAATAATAATAATAATAATAATAATAATAATAATAATAATAATATATAAAATAATTAATAATAATAATAATAATAATAATAATAAATAATAAATAATAATAATATAATAATAATAATAATGATAATAATAATAATAATAATAATATATAATAAATAATAATAATAATAATAATAAATAATAATAAAAATAATAATAATAATAAAAATAATAATAATAATAATAATAAAATAATAAAAATAAAAAATTATTATTATTATAATTATATTATTATTTTTATTATTATTTTATTATTTTTATTATTATTATTATTATTGTTGTTGTTGTATTAAAGGAGAACCTAAACATTTGTTAGCAAATTGGTGAGAATAAAAAAAAATAATTACAGGAGTGTGGGAGTGTTTTATAAGTGTGTTGTGGAGCGTGAGGGACTGAGGGGCTGGGGGGTTTTTTGGGGACTGAGGGGCTTTGGGGGGTTTTTGGGGGACATGAGGGGCAGGGAGTTTGAGGGACAGAGGGAGCATGAGGGTGTTTGAGGGACATGGGGGAGCATGAGGATTTTTTGAGGGCCCATAGGGAGCATGAGGGTGTTTGAGGACATGGGGGAGCATGGGGTGTTTGAGGGACAGGGGAGCATGAGGATGTTTTGGGGGGACATGGGGAGCATGAGGGTGTTTGAGGGACAAGGGGAGAAAGAGGGTGTTTGAGGGCATGAGGGAGCATGGGGTGTTTGAGGGACATGAGGGAGCATGAGGATGTTTGGGGGAATGGGGGAGATGAGGGTGTTGGGGGGACTGAGGGGCATGAGGGTGTTTGAGGGACATGGGGAGCAGAGGATGTTTGAGGACATGAGGGAGCATGAGGATGTTTGAGGGACATGGGGGGAGAGAGGGGTTTGGGGAAAAGGGGGAGCATGAGGGTGTTTGAGGGACAGAGGGAGCATGAGGGTGTTTGGGGGACATGGGGGGAGCATGAGGATTTTTAGGGACATGGGGGCATGAGGATTTTTGGGGACTGAGGGGCATGGGATTTTTGAGGGACATGAGGGAGCTGAGGATGTTTGGGGACATGAGGGAGCATGGGGTGTTTGAGGACATAGGGAGCATGAGGGTGTTTGAGGGACATGAGGGAGCAGAGGGTGTTTGAGGGACTGAGGGGCATGGGGGATGTTTGGGGGACAGAGGGGCAGAGGATGTTTGGGGACATGAGGGAGCATGAGGGTGTTTGAGGGAATGAGGGAGCATGAGGGTTTTGAGGACATGAGGGAGCATAGGTTTGTTTGAGGGACAAGAGGGAGAAAGAGGTGTTTGAGGACATGAGGAGCATGAGGGTTGTTTGAGGACAAGAGGAGCATGAGGGTTTTGAGGGAATGAGGGAGCATGATGGTGTTTGGGGACATGAGGGACATAGGGGTTTGAGGGACATGAGGGAGCATGAAGGTTTTTTGGGGGAAATGAATGATGGTTTGAGGGACTTTGAGGAGCATGAGGTTTGAGGACAAGAGGGAGCATGAAGTGTTTGAGGATATGACGAGCATGATATTTTTAGAGGACATGAGGAGTTTAGAGGGACATAGGGAGCATGAAGGTGATTTTGAGGGACATGAGGGTATTTGAGAGTATTTTGAGGGACATGAGGGAGCATTGAGGGTGTTTTGAGGAAAGGAGAAGGAGCATGACGGAGTTTGAGGACATGAGGGAGCATGAGGGAGTTAGAGGGACATGAGGGACTGATGGTGTTTGAGGGACTATGAGGACTTGAGGACATGAGGGAGCATGAGGGTGTTTGAGGGACATGAGGGAGCATGAGGGTGTTTGAGGGACATGAGGGAGCATGAGGGTGTTTGAGGGACATGAGGGAGCATGAGAGAGTTTTGAGGGACATGAGGGAGCATGAGGATGTTTGAGGGACAAGAGGGAGCATGAGGGTGTTTGAGGGACATGAGGGAGCATGAGGGTGTTTGAGGGACATGAGGGAGCATGAGGGTGTTTGAGGGACATGAGGGAGCATGAGAGTGTTTGAGGACAAGAAGGAGCATGAGGGTGTTTGGGGACATGATGGAGCATGAGGGTGTTTCAGGGACAAGAGGGAGCATGAGGGAGTTTGAAGGACATGAGGGAGCATGAGGGAGTTTGAGGGACATGAGGGAGCATAAGGGTGTTTGAGGGACATGAGGGAGCATGAGGGAGTTTGAGGGACATGAGGGAGCATGATGGAGGTTGAGGGACATGAGGGGTTTGAGGGACAAGAGGGAGCATGAGGGAGTTTGAGAGGGACATGAGGGAGCATAAGGGTGTTTGAGGACAGGGAGCATGAGGGAGTTTGAGGGACATGAGGAGCATGATGGTGTTTGAGGGACATGAGGGAGGTTTGAGGACATGAGGGAGCATGAGGTGTTTGAGGGACATGAGGGTAATTGAGGGTATTTGAGGGACATGAGGGAGCATGAGGGTGTTGAGGGAAAAGAGGGAGCATGAGGGGTTTGAGGGACATGAGGGAGCATGAGGAGTTTGAGGGACATGAGGGAGCATGATGGTGTTTGAAGGGACTATGAGGGTGTTTGAGGGACATGAGGGAGCATGAGGGTGTTTGAGGGACAGAGGGAGCATGAGGGTGTTTGAGGGACATGAAGGGAGCATGAGGGTGTTTGAGGGAAAGAGGGAGCATGAGGGAGTTTGAGGGACATGAGGGAGCATGAGGGTGTTTGAGGACAAGGGGAGCATGATGGAGTTTTGAGGGACATCAGGGAGCATGAGGGTGTTTGAGGGACATGAGGGAGCATGAGGGTGTTTGAGGGACATGAGGGAGCATGAGGGTGTTTGAGGGACATGAAGGAGCATGAGGGTGTTTGAGGGACATGAGGGAGCATGAGGATTTGAGGGACATGAGGAGCATGATGGTGTTTGAGGGACATGAGGGAGTTTGAGGGACATGAGGGAGCATGAGGGTGTTTGAGGGACATGAGGGAGCATGAGGATATTTGAGGGACATGAGGGAGCATGAGGGTGTTTGAGGGAAAAGAGGGAGCATGAGGGAGTTTGAGGGACATGAGGGAGCATGAGGGAGTTTGAGGGACATGAGGGAGCATGATGGTGTTTGAGGGACATGAGGGAGTTTGAGGGACATGAGGGAGCATGAGGGTGTTTGAGGGACATGAGGGAGCATGAGGGTGTTTGAGGGACATGAGGGAGCATGAGGGTGTTTGAGGGAAATGAGGGAGCATGAGGGAGTTTGAGGGACATGAGGGAGCATGAGGGTGTTTGAGGGACAAGAGGGAGCATGAGGGAGTTTGAGGACATCAGAGAGCATGAGGGTGTTTGAGGGACATGAGGGAGCATGAGGGTGTTTGAGGGACATGAGGAGCATGAGAGTGTTTGAGGGACAAGAAGGAGCATGAGGGTGTTTGAGGGACATGATGGAGCATGAGGGAGTTTGAGGGAGCATGAGGGAGTATGAGGGACAAGAGGGAATATGAGGGACATGAGGGAGTATGAGGGACATGAGGGAGTATGAGGGACATGAGGGAGTGTGAGGGACATGAGGGAGCATGAGGGAGTATGAGGGAGTGGGCAGTAGAGGTCAGGGAAGGAGTGGCACTCACAGTGTCAGAGGGGTGCCAGGTGACCTTGACAAGGCCTTCCCTGCACCATGTTATTGACTCAGCCGCCCACCCCAACTACCCACCCACCCACCCACCCACTCACCCGCCCACGCCGCCCCCGCAACCACTAGACCCCACTCACCACAAAAACTGCAGTCCACCCACGCCGCCCACACCCACCTCCAGCTGGAACTCACCTCGCTCTAACCCACCCAACTCAACACATTAACACCCTCACCCACCCAACACTCCACCCAACACCCCAAAGCATTCCACCCAACAATCCACCCAACACCCCAACACTCCACCCAACACCATAACACTCCACCCAACACCCCAACACCCATTCAACACTCCACCCAACACTCCACCCAACACCCCAATACTCCACCCAACACCCCAATACCCCACCCAACACCCCAACACTCCACCCAACACCCAACACTCCACCCAATACCCAAACACTCCACCCAACACCCCAACTATTCACCCAACACCCCAACACTCCACCCAACACCCCAACACTCCCCCCAAAAACACAACACCCCACCACTCCCCCCAACACCCCAACACTCCCCCCAACCCCCCAAATATCCCCCAACACCCCAACACCCCCCCAAACACCCCAAGAACCCCAAAAACCCCAAGACTCACCCAACACCACAACACTCCACCCAAAACCCCCCAATATTCACCCAACCCCCAACACCCCACCCAAAAACCCCAACCCCTCCCAAAAAAAACCCCACCCTCCACCCAACACCCCAACACTCCCCCCAACCCCCCAAGACTCCCCCAACACCCCAACACTCCCCCCAACACCCAACTATTCACCCAACCCCCAACACTCCACCCGCACCCAACACTTCCCCCAACACCCCAACCTCCCCCGAGCTTCCTCCAACTTACACCCCCTTTCCTCCAACTTAACCCACTTTCCCCCAAACTTACACCCATCTTCCCAATCTCACCCACTCTTCCCCCAACTCACCCCCATCTTCCTCAAAAACTCCCCCCACTCTTCCTGAAAAATCCATCCACTCACCCCAAACTCCCCCCATTTTACCTCCAACACCCCCCATCTCTTCCCCCAAACCCACCCTTCTTCCCCCAAACCATCCACCCCTTCCCCCAAACATCCCCCCCACTCTTCCCCAACTTTCCCCCCACTTTCTCCAACATTCCACCCACTTTTCCCTCCAACACTCCACCCACGTCCTCCAACACCCCCCCACTCTTTCTCCCCACTCCACCCACTCTTTCTCCTTTCACTCCACCCACTCTTCCCCCAAAACTCCCCCACTTTTTCTCCAACCCCCACCCACTCCTCCAACACCCACCCCTCTTCCCCAACTTCCCCCCCACTTTCCTCCAACATTCTATCCACTCTTCCTCCAACACCCATCCACCCTTCCCCCCAACACCCCACCACCTTCCCCAACACTCCACCCAATCTTCCTCCATCACTCCACCCACTTTTCCCCCAACACCCACCCATCTTCCCAACACTCCACCCATTCTTCCCAACAATTCACCATTTTTCCTCCAACCCTCCCCCCAATCTTCCCCCAACCTCCACCCGGGTAAAACCACCACATGACCCCAAGGTAACCACTCAGTCATGAGCACCCGGGGAACCACTCAGCATACCCCTTTGGTAAACCACTCAGTCATGACCCACCCAGGTGAACCACTCAGTCATGAACCTAGGTGAACCACCATCATTAGCACCCGGGTAACCACTCAGTCATGAGCCCCTAGGTGCCACTCAGTCTTTGGCCCCGGTAAACCACCAGTCAGACACCTAGGTGAACCACTCATTTTGGATGCAAATTTGCACTGTTACTACTAACAACTTTTCCCATACTACTTTTATTTAAAATATGTTACTATAACACTTTACTACTAATACTGTTCTACAACTATTTTAAACTACTAACTACTGTTACTACAAACTACTGTTACCACTACTACTGTTTACTAAATACTGTTACACTAGCTATGTTACTACTAAACTGTTATACTACTGTTTACACTAATATCTTACAAAATTTTACTACTAACTCTGTATACAACTACTTTTACTCTACTCTTACTACTAACTACCTTACTACTAACTACCCCTTATACTCTGTTATATAACTACTGTTCTACTAACTACGTTCTACTAACTCTCTTCCTACTAACTACTCTTCTACTAACTACTTTACTACAACTATCTTATACAAACTACTTTTACTACAACTATGTTATATAATTCTTTACTACTAATACTGTTATTCGATTGTTACTACTAACACTCTTACTATATGTTCTATAACTATTTTACTATACTGTTAACTAACATGTTTCTACCATACTGTTATACTACTTTTTTACTATACTGTTACTACAACTATGTCACTACTAACTACTGTTTAAAACTACTCTTCTGCTAACTACGTTCTACAAACTCTGTTAATAATCTGTTACTACAACTACTGTATACTAACTACTGTTAAAACTACTTTTATCTAGTATTTTACTACTAGCTACGTTATACTAACACTCTTACTATAGTACTCAAATACTTTTAATACGTTACTATAACTCTTTACTACAACTACCTTATCTACTTTTTCTAATAATACTGTTATCTTTTATATAACTACTTTTTACTACTACTGTTATATATATCTTACTACTACTGTTACTACAAACTACTCTTACTATACTGTTATAAAAACTATGTTTTACTACACTTTACTCAAAACCTCTGTTACTACTAACTACGTTACTTAACTACTGTTACACTAGCTACTGTTATTTACTAACTCTGTTACTAATAATACTGTATACTAGCTACTGTTACACTAACTACTTTTTCCTACTGTACAAAATTACTCTTACTATACTGTTCTAACTACTTTTATTATATTACTACTAACTACTATTATAGACTTTTACTTTTAAACTATGTTATACTACTGTTACTACTAGTATGTTTCTACTCATACTCTTACTCTAACTCGTTACTAAATACTCTTATTCTAACTATTTTACTATAACTACTTTTACTACAAAACTACTTTTACTACTAACTACGTTACTACAACTACTGTTTCTACTATTACTTTTACTACAAACTATGTTATTACATTGCTACTACTAACTCCCCTTTACTACATTTTAAAACCAAATACTTTTACACTATGTTACTAAAACTGCTTTTACTACTCTGTTATTACTAACACTGTATACTAACTACTGTTACTAAAAAACTACTGTTACTACTAGCTACTGTTACTCAAATACTTTACTTCTAATTTCTTTTACTCACTGTTACTAAACTACCTGATCTACTTTTCTAGAAACAAATTTACTACTACTGATACTAACTCCCTTTATTTTAAACTGTTACTAATACACTGTTTTACTTGT
>NC_069440.1:7130152-7160152 GCF_026875155.1 Cherax quadricarinatus | reverse complement strand
AAGGGACGCGGATATCATCAGTGCTATAACCTTTAGGGACGCAGTTATCGTCAGTGCTACCACTCTAAGGGGCGCAGATATAGTTAGTGCTAGAACCCTTAGGGGCGCAGTTATCGTCAGTGCTAGCACCCTAAGGGGCGTAGATATCGTAGGTGTTAACACCCTGAGGTACGCAGATATCGTCCACAAGTCAGTGTTAGTGAGAGTAGTGCAGGACATGGCGCCTCCCAGCGCACTTGACACGTATCTGGAAGACATGCAGCATCAGGACCCTCATCTCCTGGACATGTACCCGCTGGACACGCAACTGGATGACATGCATCCCGTGGAGTCCAGCCTCCCTCCACTTCCCCCCGCGGCCCTCCAACACCCAGGTGAGTCTGGTGACCTCCAACACCCAGGTGAGTCTGGTGACCTCCAACACCCAGGTGTGTCTGTTGACCTCCAACACCCAGGTGAGTCTGGTGACCTCCAACACCCTGGTGAGTCTGGTGACCTCCAACACCCAGGTGTGTCTGGTGACCTCCAACGCCCAGGTGAGTCTGGTGACCTCCAACACCCAGGTGAGTCTGGTGACTTCCAACACCCAGGTGTGTCTGGTGACCTCCAACACCCAGGTGAATCTGGTGACCTCCAACACCCATGTGTGTCTGGTGACCTCCAACACCTAGGTGTGTCTGGTGACCTCCAACACCCAGGTGAGTTTGGTGACCTCCAACACCCAGGTGAGTCTGGTAACCTCCAACACCCAGGTGTGTCTGGTGATCCCTAACACCCAGGTGTGTCTGGTGACCTTCAACACCCAGGTGTGTCTGGTGACCTCCAACACCCAGGTGTGTCTGGTGACCTCCAACACCCAGGTGTGTCTGGTGACCTCCAACACCCATGTGAGTCTGGTGACCTCCAACACCCAGGTGTGTCTGGTGATCTCCAACACCCAGGTGTCTCTGGTGACCTCCAACACCCAGGTGTGTCTGATGACCTCCAACACCCAGGTGTGTCTGGTGACCTCCAACACCCAGGTGTGTCTGGTGACCTCCAACACCCAGGTGTGTCTGGTGACCTCCAACACCCAGGTGTGTCTGGTGACCTTCAACACCCAGGTGTGTCTGGTGACCTCCTACACCCAGATGTGTCTGGTGACCTCCAACACCCAGGTGTGTCTGGTGACCTCCATCACCCAGGTGTGTCTGGTGACCTCCAACACCCAGGTGTGTCTGGTGACCTTCAACACCCAGGTGTGTCTGGTGACCTCCAACACCCAGGTGTGTCTGGTGACCTCCAACACCCAGGTGTGTCTGGTGACCTTCAACACCCAGGTGTGTCTGGTGACCTCCAACACCCAGGTGTGTCTGGTGACCTTCAACACCCAGGTGTGTCTGGTGACCTCCAACACCCAGGTGTGTCTGGTGACCTTCAACACCCAGTGTGTCTGTGACCTCCAACACCCAGGTGTGTCTGGTGACCTCCAACACCCAGGTGTGTCTGGTGACCTCCAACACCCAGGTGTGTCTGGTGACCTCCAACACCCAGGTGTGTCTGGTGACCTCCAACACCCAGGTGTGTCTGGTGACCTCCAACACCCAGGTGTGTCTGGTGACCTTCAACACCCAGGTGTGTCTGGTGACCTTCAACACCCAGGTGTGTCTGGTGACCTTCAACACCCAGGTGTGTCTGGTGACCTCCAACACCCAAGTGAGGTTCACTTACCGTCTCCTGACAGTCCCCGGGTGACAGACAGTAGGTGCTCCCCGGGGGCAGACAGCCTCGCTGATGGGTAGTAGGTGCTACCCCCGGGGGGAGACAGTAGGTGCTGGGAGGTAGGTGCTTCAATATGTTCCAACTGTACAAATACATTTTTAATGAGACATTGAGGGTGGTGAGCCCTGAGTGTCCCTGACCGTCACTACGTCTTACTGTTATTACAGCGTCACCCAGGGACATTGAAGGTGGTGAGCCCTGAGTGTCCCTGACCGTCACTACGTCTTACTGTTATTACAGCGTCACTCAGGGATATTGAGGGTGGAGAGCCCTGAGTGTCCCTGACCGTCACTACGTCTTACTGTTATTACAGCGTCACTCAGGGATATTGAGGGTGGAGAGCCCTGAGTGTCCCTGACCGTCACTACGTCTTACTGTCATTACAGCGTCACTCAGGGATATTGAGGGTGGAGAGCCCTGAGTGTCCCTGACCGTCACTACGTCTTACTGTCATTACAGCGTCACTCAGGGATATTGAGGGTGGAGAGCCCTGAGTGCCCTGACCGTCACTACGTCTTATTGTCATTACAGCGTCACTCAGGGATATTGAGGGTGGAGAGCCCTGAGTGTCCCTGACCGTCACTACGTCTTACTGTCATTACAGCGTCACTCAGGGACATTGAGGGTGGAGAGCCCTGAGTGTCCCTGACCGTCACTACGTCTTACTGTCATTACAGCGTCACTCAGGGATATGAGGGTGGAGAGCCCTGAGTGTCCCTGACCGTCACTACGTCTTACTGTCATTACAGCGTCACTCAGGGATATTGAGGGTGGAGAGCCCTGAGTGTCCCTGACCGTCACTACGTCTTACTGTCATTACAGCGTCACTCAGGATATTGAGGGTGGAGAGCCCTGAGTGTCCCTGACCGTCACTACGTCTTACTGTCATTACAGCGTCACTCAGGGATATTGAGGGTGGAGAACCCTGAGTGTCCCTGACCGTCACTACGTCTTACTGTCATTACAGCGTCACTCAGGGACATTGAGGGTGGTGAGCCCTGAGTGTCCCTGACCGTCACTACGTCTTACTGTCATTACAGCGTCACTCAGGGACATTGAGGGTGGTGAGCCCTGAGTGTCCCTGACCGTCACTCAGGGTTATATTGAAACAAGTATGGATCATATTGTATGATTTATAAACATCAGCAAATAAGGTAGCAGTAGCGTAGGCCTACTGGCCTATACTAGGCAGGTGCTGCGTATGTGTGTACTCGCCTAATTGTGGTTGAAGGGGTCGATTCACAGCTCCTGGCCCCGTCTTTTCGCTAGTCGCTACTAGGTCCACTCTCTCCCTGCTCCAAGAACCTTATCGTACTTCATCTTAAAGCTATGCATGGATCCTGCCTCCACTACTTCACTCTCCAGATTGTTTCACTTCCTGACAACTCTAGGGCTGAAGAAATTCTTCCTAACCTCCCCGTGTGTGTGTGTGTGTGTGTGTGTGTGTGTGTGTGTGTGTGTGTGTGTGTGTGTGTGTGTGTGTGTGTGTGTGTGTGTGTGTGTGTGTTGTGTGTGGTGGTGTGTGTTGTGTGTGGTGTGTGTGTGTGTGTGTGTGTGTGTGTGTTGTGTGTGTGTGTGTGGTGTGTGTGTGTGTGTGTGTGTGTGTGTGTGTGTGTGTGTGTGTGTGTGTGTGTGTGTGTGTGTGTGTGTGTGTGTGTGTGTGGTGTGTGTGTGTGTGCATACTGTGGTTACGGTCCTCTACCTTGGTCACTTCAAATGATACAAGAGAATGAGAAGCATAATTCATTATGTACTGAGTTAAGCAGGCAAGACACTGGTGATGGTCAGGTGCAAGTGTCAGGCTGAGTAATTATTGTGAGGTGACAGCCGAGTGGAACCATGTAGCAGCATTATGTACTCACATAATTGTACTCACCCAATTGTGGTTGCAGGAGTCGAGACTCAGCTCCTGGCCTCGCCTCTTCACTGAGTGCTACTAGGTCCTCTCTCTCTCTCCCTGCTCTATGAGCTTTATCAAACCTCATCTTAAAGCTATGTATGGTTCCTGCCTCCACTACCTCACTTGCTGGGCTGTTCCACTTCCTGACCACTCTATGACTGGAGAAATGTGTAGCATACTTATAGCACCATCATGTGTACCACACTTGTAGCACCATCATGTGTACCACACTTGTAGCACCATCATGTGTACCACACTTGTAGCACCATCATGTGTACCACACTTGTAGTACCATCATGTGTACCTCACTTGTAGTACCATCATGTGTACCACACTTGTAGCACCATCATGTGTACCACACTTGTAGCACCATCATGTGTACCACACTTGTAGCACCATCATGTGTACCACACTTGTAGTACCATCATGTGTACCTCACTTGTAGTACCATCATGTGTACCACACTTGTAGCACCATCATGTGTACCACACTTGTAGCACCATCATGTGTACCACACTTGTAGCACCATCATGTGTACCAGACTTGTAGTACCATCATGTGTACCTCACTTGTAGTACCATCATGTGTACCACACTTGTAGCACCATCATGTGTACCACACTTGTAGCACCATCATGTGTACCACACTTGTAGTACCATCATGTGTATCACACTTGCAGTACCATTATATGCACCACACTTGTAGCACCAAAATGTGTACCACACTTGGAGTACCATCTTATGTACCAAACTTGTAGCACCATCATGTGTACCACACTTGCAGCACCATCATGTGTACCACACTTGTAGCACCATCATGTGTACCACACTTGTAGCACCATCATGTGTACCACACTTGTAAGCACCATCATGTTACCACACTTGTAGTACCATCATGTGATACCCCACTGTAGCACCATCATGTGTACCACACTTGTAGTACCATCATGTGTACCAAACTTGTAGCACCATCATGTGTACCACACTTGTAGCACAATCATGTGTACCACACTTGTAGCACAATCATGTGTACCACACTTGTAGCACAATCATGTGTACCACACTTGTAGCACCATCATGTGTAACACAATTGTAGTACCATCATGTGTACCACACTTGTAGTACCGTCATGTGTACCACACTTGTAGCACCATCATTTGTAACACACTTGTAGTACCATCATGTGTACCACACTTGTAGTACCATCATGTGTATCACACTTGTAGTACCATCATGTGTAACACACTTGTAGCACCATCATGTGTACCACACTTGTAGTACCATCATGTGTACAACACTTGTAGCACCATCATGTGTACCACACTTGCAGCACCATCATGTGTAACACACTTGTAGCACCATCATGTGTACCACACTCGTAGTACTATCGTGTGTACCACACTTGTAGCACCATCATGTGTACCACACTTGTAGCACCATCATGTGTACCACACTTGTAGCACCATCATGTGTACCACACTTGTAGTACCGTCATGTGTACCACACTTGTAGTACCGTCATGTGTACTACACTTGTAGTACCATCATGTGTACCACACTTGTAGTACCATCATGTGGTAACCACACTTGTAGCACCATCATGTGTACCGCACTGTACGCCAACATGTGTACCTACACTTGTAGTACCATCATATGTACCACACTTGTAGTACCATCATGTGTACCACACTTGTAGCACCATCATGTGTCCCACACTTGTAGCACCATCATGTATACCACACTTGTAGTACCATCATGTGTACCACACTTCTAGTACCATCATGTGTACCACACTTGTAGCACCATTTCATGTGTAAAAAAACCACACTTGTAGCACCATCATGTGTACCGCACTTGTAGCGCCATCATGTGTACCACACTTGTAGTACCATCATGTGTACCACACTTGTAGTACCATCATGTGTACCACACTTGTAGCACCATCATGTGTACCACACTTGTAGTACCATCATGTGTACCACATTTGTAGCACCATCATGTGTACCACACTTATAGTACCATCATGTGTACCACATTTGTAGCACCATCATGTGTACCACACTTATAGTACCATCATGTGTACCACACTTGTAGCACCATCATGTGTACCACACTTGTAGTACCATCATGTGTACCACACTTGTAGCACCATCATGTGTACCACACTTGTAGTACCATCATGTGTACCACACTTGTAGTACCGTCATGTGTACCACATTTGTAGCACCATCATGTGTACCACATTTGTAGTACCATCATGTGTACCACACTTGTAGTACCATCATGTGTAGCACACTTGTAGTACCATCATGTGTACCACACTTGTAGTACCATCATGTACCACACTTGTAGTACCATCATGTGTACCACACTTGTGGTACCATCATGTGTACCACACTTGTAGTACCATCATGTGTACCACACTTGTAGTACCATCATGTGTACCACACTTGTAGTACCATCATGTGTACCACACTTGTAGTACCATCATGTGTACCACACTTGTAGTACCATCATGTGTACCACACTTGTAGTACCATCATGTGTACCACACTGTAGTACCATCATGTGTACCACATTTGTAGTACCATCATGTGTACCACACTTGTAGTACCATCATGTGAACCACACTTGTAGTACCGTCATGTGTACCACACTTGTAGCAACATCATGTACCACACTTGTAGTACCATCATGTGACCACACTTGTATACCATCATGTGTACCACACTTGTAGTACCGTCATGTGTACCACACTTGAGTACCATCATGTGTACCACACTTGTAGCACCATCATGTGTACCACACTTGTAGTACCAACATGTGTACCACACTTGTAGTACCATCATGTGTACCACACTTGTAGTACCATCATGTGTACCACACTTGTAGCACCATCATGTGTACCACACTTGTAGTACCATCATGTGTACCACACTTGTAGTACCATCATGTGTACCACACTTGTAGTACCGTCATGTGTACCACACTTGTAGCACCATCATGTGTACCACACTTGTAGTACCGTCAAGTGTACCACACTTGTAGCACCATCATGTGTACCACACTTGTAGTACCGTCATGTGTACCTCACTTGTAGTACCATCATGTGTACCACACTTGTAGTACCATCATGTGTACCACACTTGTAGCACCATCATGTGTACCACACTTGTAGTACCATCATGTGTACCACACTTGTAGTACCATCATGTGTACCACACTTGTAGTACCGTCATGTGTACCACACTTGTAGTCCCACATGTGTACGACACTTGTAGTACCATCATGTGTACCACACTTGTAGTCCCATCATGTGTACGACACTTGTAGTACCATCATGTGTACCACACTTGTAGTACCATCATGTGTACGACACTTGTAGTACCATCATGTGTACCACACTTGTAGTCTCATCATGTGTACGACACTTGTAGTACCATCATGTGTACCACACTTGTAGTACCATCATGTGTACCACACTTGTAGTCCCATCATGTGTACCACACTTGTAGTACCATCATGTGTACCACATTGTAGTACCATCATGTGTACCACACTTGTAGTCCCATCATGTGTACAACACTTGTAGTACCGTCATGTGTACGACACTTGTAGTCCCATCATGTGTACGACACTTGTAGTCCCATCATGTGTACGACACTTTTAGTCCCATCATGTGTACGACACTTGTAGTCCCATCATGTGTACGACATTTGTAGTCCCATCATGTGTACGACACTTGTAGTACCGTCATGTGTACGACACTTGTAGTCCCATCATGTGTACGACACTTGTAGTCCCATCATGTGTACGACACTTGTAGTCCCATCATGTGTACGACACTTGTAGTCCCATCATGTGTACGACACTTGTAGTCCCATCATGTGTACGAAACTTGTAGTACCGTCATGTGTACGACACTTGTAGTCCCATCATGTGTATGACACTTGTAGTCCCATCATGTGTACGACACTTGTAGTCCCATCATGTGTACGACACTTGTAGTACCATCATGTGTACGACACTTGTAGTCCCATCATGTGTACGACACTTGTAGTCCCATCATGTGTACCACACTTGTAGTCCCATCATGTGTACGACACTTGCAGTCCCATCATGTATACGACACTTGTAGTCCCATCATGTGTACGACACTTGTAGTACCATCATGTGTACGACACTTGTAGTCCCATCATGTGTACGACACTTGCAGTACCATCATGTGTACCACACTTGTAGTACCATCATGTGTACGACACTTGTAGTCCCATCATGTGTACGACACTTGTAGTCCCATCATGTGTACCACACTTGTAGTACCGTCATGTGTACCACACTTGTAGTACCATCATGTGTACCACACTTGTAGTACCATCATGTGTACGACACTTGTAGTCCCATCATGTGTACGACACTTGTAGTCCCATCATGTGTACGACACTTGTAGTCCCATCATGGGTACGACACTTGTAGTCCCATCATGTGTACGACACTTGTAGTCCCATCATGTATACCACACTTGTAGTACCGTCATGTGTACCACACTTGTAGTACCGTCATGTGTACCACACTTGTAGTACCGTCATGTGTACCACACTTGTAGTACCGTCAAGTGTACCACACTTGTAGTACCGTCATGTGTACCACACTTGTAGTACCATCATGTGTACCACACTTGTAGTACCGTCATGTGTACCACACTTGTAGTACCATCATGTGTACCACACTTGTAGTACCGTCATGTGTACCACACTTGTAGTACCGTCATGTGTACTACACTTGTAGTACCATCATGTGTACCACACTTATAGTACCGTCATGTGTACCACACTTGTAGTACCATCATGTGTACCACACTTGTAGTCCCATCATGTGTACCACACTTGTAGTACCGTCATGTGTACCACACTTGTAGTACCGTCATGTGTACCACACTTGTAGTACCGTCATGTGTACCACACTTGTAGTACCGTCATGTGTACCACACTTGTAGTACCGTCATGTGTACCACACTTGTAGTACCATCATGTGTACCACACTTGTAGTACCGTCATCTGTACCACACTTGTAGTACCGTCATGTGTACCACACTTGTAGCACCATCATGTGTACCACACTTGTAGCACCATCATGTGTACCACACTTTAGCACCATCATGTGTACCACACATGTAGCACCATCATGTGTACCACACTGTAGTACCGTCATGTGTACCACACTTGTAGTACCGTCATGTGTACCACACTTGTAGTACCGTCATGTGTACCACACTTGTAGTACCGTCATGTGTACCACACTTGTAGTACCGTCATATGTACCACACTTGTAGTACCATCATGTGTACCACACTTGTAGTACCGTCATGTGTACCACACTTGTAGTACCGTCATGTGTACCACACTTGTAGCACCATCATGTGTACCACACTTGTAGTACCGTCATGTTTACCACACTTGTAGTACCATCATGTGTACCACACTTGTAGTACCATCATGTGTACCACACTTGTAGTACCATCATGTGTACCACACTTGTAGTACCATCATGTGTACCACACTTGTAGTACCATCATGTGTACCACACTTGTAGTACCATCATGTGTACCACACTTGTAGTACCATCATGTGTACCACACTTGTAGTACCATCATGTGTACCACACTTGTAGCACCATCATTGGTACCACACTTGTAGCACCATCATGTGTACCACACTTGTAGTACCACATGTGTACCACACTCGTAGCACCATCATGTGTACCACACTTATTGTACCATCATGTGTACCACACTTGTAGCACCATCATGTGTACCACACTTGTAGTACCATCATGTGTACCACACTTGTAGTACCGTCATGTGTACCACACTTGTAGCACCATCATGTGTAACACACTTGTAGTACCATCATGTGTACCACACTTGTAGTACCATCATGTGTACCACACTTGTAGCACCATCATGTGTAACACACTTGTAGTACCATCATGTGTACCACACTTGTAGTACCGTCATGTGTACCACACTTGTAGCACCATCATTTGTAACACACTTGTAGTACCATCATGTGTACCACACTTTTAGTACCATCATGTGTACCACACACTTGTAGCACCATCATGTGTAACACACTTGTAGTACAATCATGTGTACCACACTTGTAGTACCGTCATTGTACCACACTTGTAGTACCATCATGTGTACCACACTTGTAGTACCATCATGTGTACCACACTTGTAGTACCGTCATGTGTACCACACTTGTAGTACCATCATGTGTACCACACTTGTAGTACCATCATGTGTACCACACTTGTAGTACCGTCATGTGTACCACACTTGTAGTACCATCATGTGTACCACACTTGTAGTACCATCATGTGTACGGCACTTGTAGTACCATCATGTGTACCACACTTGTAGTACCATCATGTGTACCACACTTGTAGTACCGTCATGTGTACCACACTTGTAGCACCATCATGTGTACCACACTTGTAGTACGTCATGTGTACCACACTTGTAGTACCATCATGTGTACCACACTTGTAGTACCATCATGTTGTACCACACTTGTAGTACCATCATGTGTACCACACTTGTAGTACCATCATGTGTACCACACTGTAGTACCATCATGTGTACCACACTTGTAGTACCATCATGTGTACCGCACTTGTAGTACCATCATGTGTTACCACACTTGTAGCACCATCATGTGTACCACACTTGTAGTACCATCATGTGTACCACACTTGTAGTACCATCATGTGTACCACACTTGTAGTACCATCATGTGTACCACACTGTGGTACCATCATGTGTACCACACTTGTATACCATCATGTGTACCACACTTGTAGTACCATCATGTGTACCACACTTGTAGTACCATCATGTGTACCACACTTGTGGTACCATCATGTGTACCACACTTGTAGTACCATCATGTGTACCACACTTGTAGTACCATCATGTGTACCACACTTGTAGTACCATCATGTGTACCACACTTGTAGTACCATCATGTGTACCACACTTGTAGCACCATCATGTGTACCACACTTGTAGTACCATCATGTGTACCACACTTGTAGTACCATCATGTGTACCACACTTGTAGTACTATCATGTGTACCACACTTGTAGTACCATCATGTGTACCACACTTATAGTACCGTCATGTGTACCACACTTGTAGTACCGTCATGTGTACCACACTTGTAGTACCGTCATGTGTACCACACTTGTAGTACCGTCATGTGTACCACACTTGTAGTACCGTCATGTGTACCACACTTGTAGTACCATCATGTGTACCACACTGTAGTACCATCATGTGTACCACACTTGTAGCACCATCATGTGTACCACACTTGTAGTACCATCATGTGTACCACACTTGTAGTACCATCATGTGTACCACACTTGTAGTACCATCATGTGTACCACACTTGTAGTACCATCATGTGTACCACACTTGTAGTACCGTCATGTGTATCACACTTGTAGTACCGTCATGTGTACCACACTTGTAGTACCGTCATGTGTACCACACTTGTAGTACCATCATGTGTACCACACTTGTAGTACCATCATGTGTACCACACTTGTAGTACCATCATGTGTAACACACTTGTAGTACCATCATGTGTACCACACTTGTAGTACCGTCATGTGTACCACACACTTGTAGTACCGTCATGTGTACCACACTTGTAGTACCATCATGTGTACCACACTTGTAGTACCATCATGTGTACCACACTTGTGGTACCATCATGTGTACCACACTTGTAGTACCGTCATGTGTACACACTTGTAGTAACCATCATGTGTACCACACTTGTAGTACCATCATGTGTACCACACTTGTATACCATCATGTGTACCACACTTGTAGTACCATCATGTGTACCACACTTGTAGCACCATCATGTGTACCACACTTGTAGTACCATCATGTGTACCACACTTGTAGTACCATCATGTGTACCACACTTGTAGTACCATCATGTGTACCACACTTGTAGCACCATCATGTGTACCACACTGTAGTACCATCATGTGTACCACACTTGTAGCACCATCATGTGTACCACACTTGTAGTACCATCATGTGTACCACACTTGTAGTACCGTCATGTGTACCACACTTGTAGTACCATCATGTGTACCACACTTGTAGTACCATCATGTGTACGGCACTTGTAGTACCATCATGTGTACCACACTTGTAGCACCATCATGTGTACCACACTTGTAGTACCATCATGTGTACCACACTTGTAGTACCATCATGTGTACCACACTTGTAGCACCATCATGTGTACCACACTTGTAGTACCATCATGTGTACCACACTTGTAGTACCATCATGTGTACCACACTTGTAGCACCATCATGTGTACCACACTTGTAGTACCATCATGTGTACCACACTTGTAGTACCATCATGTGTACCACACTTGTAGAGATGAGTTTGCCACTTTTTTGTTCAATTATGTTGATGGTTGGGCAATTATGGAGGCTTCTGTCTGGCGTCTGTCCCTGGCGTGCTGTCCCTGGCGTGCTGTCCCTGGCGTGCTGTCCCTGGCGTGCTGTCCCTGGCGTGCTGTCCCTGGCGTGCTGTCCCTGGCGTACTGTCCCTGGCGTGCTGTCCCTGGCGTGCTGTCCCTGGGGTGCTGTCCCTGGCGTGCTGTCCCTGGCGTGCTGTCCCTGGCGTGCTGTCCCTGGCGTGCTGTCCCTGGCGTGCTGTCCCTGGCGTGCTGTCCCTGGCGTGCTGTCCCTGGCGTGCTGTCCCTGGCGCGCTCTCCCTGGCGCGCTCTCCCTTGATCATTATAGCGTTCTTGTAGTGCATGAGACGGTTCTTGTAGTCTTGTGTATGACACCAGCGTCTCTAGGACTGCACTCAGCATCGTCCCTGGGACTGCACTCAGCATCGTCCCTGGGACTGCATTCAGCATCGTCCCTGGGAATGCACTCAGCAGCGTCCCTGGGAATGCACTCAGCAGCGTCCCTGGGAATGCACTCAGCAGCGTCCCTGGGACTGCACTCAGCAGCGCCCCTGGGAATGCACTCAGCAGCGTCCCTGGGAATGCAGCCCCAACAAGTTGGCTGTCTCCCACCGAGGCAGGGTGACCCAAAGAGAAAGAAAATCCCCAAAAAGAAAATACTTTCATCATCATTCAACACTTTCACCACACTCACACATAATCACTGTTTTTGCAGAGGTGCTCAGAATACAACAGTTTAGAAGCATATACATATAAAAATACACAAGATATCTCTCCAAACTGCCAATATCCCAAACCCCTCTTTTAAAGTGCAGGCATTGTACTTCCCATTTCCAGGACTCAAGTCCGGTTATATAAAATAACCGGTTTCCCTGAATCCCTTCACTAAATATTACCCTGCTCACACTCCAACAGCTCGTCAGGTCCCAAATACCATTTGTCTCCATTCACTCCTATATAACACGCTCACACATGCTTGCTGGAAGTCCAAACCCCTCGCCCACAACACCTCCTTTACCCCCTCCCTCCAACCTTTTCGAGGACGACCGCTACACCGCCTTCCTTCCCCTACAGATTTATACGCTTTCCATGTCATTCTCTCGCGCTGTATAGCCCTTGTGGCTTAGCGCTTCTTTTTGATTATAATAATAATAATCCATGTCATTCTACTTTGATCCATTCTATCTAAATGACCAAATCACCTCAACAACCCCTCTTCTGCCCTCTGACTAATACTTTTATTAACTCCACACCTTCTCCTAATTTCCACACTCCGAATTTTCTGCATAATATTTACACCACACATTGCCCTTAAACAGGACATCTCCACTGCCTCCAACCGTCTCCTCGCTGCTGCATTTACCACCCAAGCTTCACATCCATATAAGAGTGTTGGTACTACTATACTTTCATACATTCCCTTCTTTGCCTCCATAGATAACGTTTTTTGACTCCACATATACCTCAACGCACCACTCACCTTTTTTCCCTCATCAATTCTATGATTAACCTCATCCTTCATAAATCCATCCGCCGACACGTCAACTCCCAAGTATCTGGAAACATTCACTTCTTCCATACTCCTCCTCCCCAATTTGATATCCAATTTTTCTTTATCTAAATCATTTATATATAACACAAAAACACTAATTAGGTTTTACATTAGTGTTTAGTAATATAAAAGTTCGGGATAAATATACACATTAAAATAAATTAATCTTTAATATAATAAAAAACAACTATCTTTGGTCTAAAGGTATTCAAAATATACCTAAATGTTACAATAAATTATTAGCATTTTAAAATAAATAATGATTCGTAACCCTATAATATATACATATATATAATTATATATATATATATATATATATAAATATATATATATATATAAAATATATATATATATATATATATATATATATAATATATATATAATATATACGCTTATATACACTTTCACTCATGTGCACTACCTCATACTTACTCATATTTATAAACACTCTCATACATACTCTCACTCATACACTTTGACTCATATACACTGGCTCATGCGTACTCTCATACACTCCCAGTCATACACTCACTCCCACACACTCCCAGTCATCCACTCACTCCCACACACTCCAGTCATCCACTCACTCCCACACACTCCCAGTCATAACACTCACTCCCACACACTCCCAGTCATACACTCACTCCCACACCACTCCCAGTCATCCACTCCACTCCCACACACTCCCAGTCATCCACTCACTCCCACACACTCCCAGTCATCCACTCACTACCCCACACACTCCCAGTCATCCACTCACTCCCACACACTCCCAGTCATCCACTCACTCCCACACACTCCCAGTCATCCACTCACTCCCACACACTCCCAGTCATCCACTCACTCCCACACACTCCCAGTCATACACTCACTCCCACACACTCCCAGTCATCCACTCACTCCCACACACTCCCAGTCATCCACTCACTCCCACACACTCCCAGTCATCCACTCACTCCCACACACTCCCATCATCCACTCACTCCCACACACTCCCAGTCATCCACTCACTCCCACACACTCCCAGTCATCCACTCACTCCCACACACTCCCAGTCATCCACTCACTCCCACACACTCCCAGTCATCCACTCACTCCCACACACTCCCATCATCCACTCACTCCCACACACTCCCAGTCATCCACTCACTCCCACACACTCCCAGTCATCCACTCACTCCCACACACTCCCAGTCATCCACTCACTCCCACACACTCCCAGTCATCCACTCACTCCCACACACCCCAGTCATCCACTCACTCCCACACACTCCCAAGTCATCCACTCACTCCCACACACTCCCAGTCATCCACTCACTCCCACACACTCCCAGTCATCCACTCACTCCCACACACTCCCAGTCATCCACTCACTCCCACACACTCCCAGTCATCCACTCACTCCCACACACTCCCAGTCATCCACTCACTCCCACACACTCCCAGTCATCCACTCACTCCCACACACTCCCAGTCATCCACTCACTCCACACACTCCCAGTCATCCACTCACTCCCACACACTCCCATCATCCACTCACTCCCACACACTCCCAGTCATCCACTCACTCCCACACACTCCCAGTCATCCACTCACTCCCCACACACTCCCAGTCATCCACTCACTCCCACACACTCCCAGTCATCCACTCACTCCCACACACTCCCAGTCATCCACTCACTCCCACACACTCCCAGTCATCCACTCACTCCCACACACTCCCAGTCATCCACTCACTCCCACACACCTCCCAGTCATCCACTCACTCCCACACACTCCCAGTCATCCACTCACTCCCACACACTCCCAGTCATCCACTCACTCCCACACACTCCCAGTCTCCACTCACTCCCACACACTCCCAGTCATCCACTCACTCCCACACACTCCCAGTCATCCACTCACTCCCACACACTCAGTCTTCACAACCTAACATTTGCTGGAGTTAAATTCAAGATAACATTTTTCCCCGAGAACTCTTTAAGTTTGACCACATCCATTAGTAACCTTCCTTGTCCTCGTTCCTTGTCCTCGTTCCTTGTCCTCGTTCCTTGTCCTCGTTCTTTGTCCTAGTTCCTTGTCCTCGTTCCTTGTCCTCGTTCCTTGTCCTCGTTCCTGTCCTCGTCCTTGTCCTCGTTCCTTGTCCTAGTTTCCTTGTCCTAGTTCCTTGTCCCTCGTTCCTTGTCCTCGTTCCTCGTCCTCGTTCCTTGTCCTCGTTCCTTGTCCTCGTTCCTTGTCCTCGTTCCTTGTCCTAGTTCCTTGTCCTAGTTCCTTGTCCTCGTTCCTTGTCCTCGTTCCTTGTCCTCGTTCCTTGTCCTCGTTCCTTGTCCTCGTTCCTTGTCCTCGTTCCTTGTCCTCGTTCCTTGTCCTCGTTCCTTGTCCTAGTTCCTTGTCCTAGTTCCTTGTCCTCGTTCCTTGTCCTCGTTCCTCGTCCTCGTTCCTTGTCCTCGTTCCTTGTCCTAGTTCCTTGTCCTCGTTCCTTGTCCTAGTTTCCTTGTCCTAGTTCCTTGTCCTCGTTCCTTGTCCTCGTTCCTTGTCCTCGTTCCTTGTCCTCGTTCCTTGTCCTCGTTCTTTGTCCTAGTTCCTTGTCCTCGTTCCTTGTCCTCGTTCCTTGTCCTCGTTCCTTGTCCTCGTTCCTTGTCCTCGTTCCTTGTCCTCGTTCCTTGTCCTAGTTCCTTGTCCTAGTTCCTTGTCCTCGTTCCTTGTCCTCGTTCCTCGTCCTCGTTCCTTGTCCTCGTTCCTTGTCCTAGTTCCTTGTCCTCGTTCCTTGTCCTAGTTCCTTGTCCTAGTTCCTTGTCCTCGTTCCTTGTCCTCGTTCCTTGTCCTCGTTCCTTGTCCTAGTTCCTTGTCCTAGTTCCTTGTCCTCGTTCCTTGTCCTCGTTCCTTGTCCTCGTTCCTTGTCCTAGTTTCCTTGTCCTAATTCCTTGTCCTCGTTCCTTGTCCTCGTTCCTTGGCCTCGTTCCTTGTCCTAGTTCCTTGTCCTAGTTCTTGTCCTAGTTCCTTGTCCTCGTTCCTTGTCCTCGTTCCTTGTCCTCGTTCCTTGTCCTAGTTCCTTGTCCTAGTTCTTTGTCCTCGTTCCTTGTCCTCGTTCCTTGGCCTCGTTCCTTGTCCTCGTTCCTTGTCCTCGTTCCTTGTCCTCGTTCCTTGTCCTCGTTCCTTGTCCTCGTTCCTTGTCCTCGTTCCTTGTCCTCGTTCCTTGTCCTCGATCCTTGTCCTCGTTCCTTGTCGTTCCTCGTCCTCGTTCCTTGGCCTCGTTCCTTGTCCTCGTTCCTTGTCCTCGTTCCATGTCCTCGTTCCTTGTCCTCGTTCCTGTCCTCGTTCCTTGTCCTCGTTCCTTGTCCTCGTTCCTTGTCCTCGTTCCTAGTCCTCGTTCCTTGTCCTCGTTCCTTGTCCTCGTTCCTTGTCCTCGTTCCTTGTCCTCGTTCCTTGTCCTCGTTCGTTGTCCTCGTTCCTTGTCGTCGTTCCTTGCCCTCGTTCCTTGTCCTCGTTCCTTTCCCTCGTTTCTTGTCCTCGTTCCTTGCCCTCCTTCCTTGTCCTCGTTCCTTGCCCTCGTTCCTTGTCCTCGTTCCTTGTCCTCGTTCCTTGCCCTCGTTCCTTGTCCTCGTTCCTTGTCCTCGTTCCTTGCCTCGCCCTTTGTCCCTCTTCCTTCCCTCGTTCCTTGTCCTCGTTCCTTGTCCTCGTTCCTTGTCCTCGTTCTTTGCCATTTTATTCAATAATCTAACATCAGCAAATAACGATACCCACCACTTGATTTTCGACTCTTGCTAGACCAGCTTGACTAACCTGCCACAGCTCACACCTCTTATCGGACAATTCCTCTTTGTTTTCTTCCCGTAAGTTACTTTGATGTGCTGTCTTACCTACCTGGAGTCTACCTGGAGGGTGTTCTGGGGGTCAGCGCCCCCGAGGCCCGGTCCTTGACCAGGATTGTTATTCTTTTCCTGCTCATTTAAGATTTAGTTCAAGTCTCTCTTGAAGTACCTTAAAATGTGTAAGATTATAGTTCAAGAAGGTGTAGTCTATCTGAACTCTCTCTCTCTCTCTCTCTCTCTCTCGCTCTCTCTCGACTCTCTCATCTCTCTCCTCTCCTCTGCCTCCGCTCTCTTCTCTCTCTCTCTCCTCGTTCTCTCTCTCTCTCGATCTCCTCTCTCTCTCTCTCTCTCTCCTCTTCTCTTCTCTCCTCTCTCTCTCTCTCTCTCTTCCTCTCTCTCTCTCTCTCTATCTCTTCTCTCTCTCTCGTCTCTCTCTCTCTCTCGTTCGTTCTTTCTGTGTTTTTAAAGTGCTTGACAGAAAATGTTTCCTCTACTTGTGCGAGTGTGTGTGTGTGTGTGTGTGTGTGTGTGTGGGTGTGTGTGTGTGTGTGTGTGTGTGTGTGAGTGTGTGTGTGTGAGGAGTGTGTTGAGGAATCATGGGAGAGTAAGGTGTGCTGGTGTGAGAGTGCGTGTTAGGAGATCAGGGGAGAGTAGGTTGCTGGTGTGAGAGTGTATAGGAATCTGGGAGGTAAGGTTGCTGTGTGTGAGAGTGTGTTAGGATCATGGGAGTAAGGTTGCTGGTGTGTAGTGTGTTAGGAATCATGTGGGATGTAGTGTTGCTGGTGTGAGTGTGTGTTAGGATCATGGGAGAGTAAGGTTGCTGGTTGTGTGAGTGTGTTAGGATCATGGTAGAGTAAGGTTGCTGGTGTGAGAGTGTGTTAGGAATCATGGGAGAGTAAGGTTGCTGGTGTGTGAGTGTGTTAGAATCATGGGAGAGTAAGGTTGCTGGTGTGAGAGTGTGTTAGGAATCATGGGAGGTAAGGTTGCTGGTGTGAAGTGTGTTAGGAATCATGGGAGAGTAAGGTTGCTGGTGTGAGAGTGTGTTAGGAATCATGGGAGTAAGGTTGCTGGTGTGTGAGTGTGTTAGGAATCATGGGAGAGTAAGGTTGCTGGTTGTGAGTGTGGTGTTTAGGAATCATGGGAGAGTAAGGTTGCTGGTGTGTGAGTGTGTTAGGAATCATGGGAGAGTAAGGTTGCCGGTGTGAGAGTGTGTTAGGTATCATGGGAGAGTAAGGTTGCTGGTGTGAGAGTGTGATCAGGAATCATGGGAGAGTAAGGTTGCTGGTGTGAGAGTGTGTTAGAATTCATGGGAGAGTAAGGTTGCTGGTGTGAGAGTGTGTTAGGAATCATGGAGAGTAAGGTTGCTGGTGTGAGAGTGTGTTAGGTAATCATGGGAGAGTAAGGTTGCTGGTGTGAGAGTGTGTTAGGAATCATGGGAGAGTAAGGTTGCTGGTGTGAGAGTGTGTTAGGAATCATGGGAGAGTAAGGTTGCTGGTGTGAGAGTGTGTTAGGAATCATGGGAGAGTAGGTTGCTGGTGTGAGTGTGTGTTAGGAATCATGGAGAGGTAAGGTTGCTAGTGTGATGAGTGTGTTAGGAATCATGGAGAGTAAGGTTGCCGGTGTGAGAGTGTGTTAGGAATCATGGGAGAGTAAGGTTGCTGGTGTGAGAGTGTGTCAGGAATCATGGGAGAGTAAGGTTGCTGGTGTGAGAGTGTGTTAGGAATCATGGGAGAGTAAGGTTGCTGGTGTGAGAGTGTGTTAGGAATCATGGGAGAGTAAGGTTGCTGGTGTGAGAGTGTGTTAGGAATCATGGAGAGTAAGGTTGCTGGTGTGAGAGTGTGTTAGGAATCATGGGAGAGTAAGGTTGCTGGTGTGAGAGTGTGTTAGGAATCATGGGAGAGTAAGGTTGCTGGTTGAGAGGTGTTAGGAATCATGGGAGAGTAAGGTTGCTGGTGTGAGAGTGTGTTAGGAATCATGGGAGAGTAAGGTTGCTGGTGTGAGAGTGTGTTAGGATCATGGGAGAGTAAGGTTGCTGGTGTGAGAGTGTGTTTAGGAATCATGGAGAGTAAGGTTGCTGGTGTGAAGTGTGTTAGGAATCATGGGAGAGTAAGGTTGCTGGTGTGAGAGTGTGTTAGGAATCATGGGAGAGTAAGGTTGCCGGTGTGAGAGTGTGTTAGGAATCATGGGAGAGTAAGGTTGCGTGTGAGATAGTGTGTTAGGAATCATGGGAGAGTAAGGTTGCCGGTGTGAGAGTGTGCTAGGAATCATGGGAGAGTAAGGTTGCCGGTGTGAGAGTGTGTTAGGAATCATGGGAGAGTAAGGTTGCTGGTGTGAGAGTGTGTTAGGAATCATGGAAGAGTAAGGTTGCTGGTGTGAGAGTGTGTTAGGATTCATGGGAGAGTAAGGTTGCTGGTGTGAGAGTGTGTTAGGAATCATGGGAGAGTAAGGTTGCTGGTGTGAGAGTGTGTTAGGAATCATGGGAGAGTAAGGTGCCGGTGTGAGAGTGTGTTAGGAATCATGGGAGAGTAAGGTTGCCGTGTGAGAGTGTGTTAGGAATCATGGGAGAGTAAGGTTGCTGGTGTGAGAGTGTGTTAGGAATCATGGGAGAGTAAGGTTGCCGGTGTGAGAGTGTGTTAGGAATCATGGGAGAGTAAGGTTGCTGGTGTGAGAGTGTGTTAGGAATCATGGGAGAGTAAGATGCCGTGTGAGAGTGTGTTAGGAATCATGGGAGAGTAAGGTTGCTGGTGTGAGAGTGTGTTAGGAATCATGGGAGAGTAAGGTTGCCGGTGTGAGAGTGGTGTTAGGAATCATGGGAGAGTAAGGTTGCTGGTGTGAGAGTGTGTTAGGAATCATGGGAGAGTAAGGTTGCTGGTGTGAGAGTGTGTTAGGAATCATGGGAGAGTAAGGTTGCTGGTGTGAGAGTGTGTTAGGAATCATGGGAGAGTAAGGTTGCTGGTGTGAGAGTGTGTTTAGGAATCATGGGAGAGTAAGGTTGCTGGTGTGAGAGTGTGTTAGGATCATGGGAGAGTAAGGTTGCCGTGTGAGAGTTGTGTTAGGAATCATGGAGAGAAGCGTTGCTGGTGTGAGAGTGTGTTAGGAATCATGGGAGAGTAAGGTTGCCGGTGTGAGAGTGTGTTAGGAATCATTGGGAGAGTAAGGTTGCTGGTGGAGAGTGTTTTAGGAATCATGGGAGAGTAAGGTTGCTGGTGTGAGAGTGTGTTAGGAATCATGGGAGAGTAAGGTTGCTGGTGTGTGAGTGTGTTAGGAATCATGGAGATGTAAGGTTGCTGGTGTGAGAGTGTGTTAGGAATCATGGAGAGTAAGGTTGCTGGTGTGAGAGTGTGTTAGGAATCATGGAGAGTAAGGTTGCTGGTGTGTAGAGTGTGTTAGGAAGCATGGGAGAGTAAGGTTGCTGGTGTGAGAGTGTGTTAGGAAACATGGAGAGTAAGGTTGCTGGTGTGAGAGTGGTTAGGAATCATGGGAGAGTAAGGTTGCTGGTGTGTGAGTGTGTTGGGAATCATGGGAGAGTAAGGTTGCTGGTGTGAGAGTGTTTAGAATCATGGGAGAGGTAAGGTTGCTGGTGTTGAGAGTGTGTTAGGAATCATGGGAGAGTAAGGTTGCTGGTGTATGAGTGTGTTAGGAAGCATGGGAGAGTAAGGTTGCTGGTGTGAGAGTGTATTAGGAATCATGGGAGAGTAAGGTTGCTGGTGTGAGAGTGTGTTAGGAATCATGGGAGAGTAAGGTTGCTGGTGTGAGAGTGTATTAGGAATCATGGAGAGTAAGGTTGCTGTGTGATGAGTGTATTAGGAATCATGGGAGAGTAAGGTTGCTGGTGTGAGAGTGTGTTTAGGAATCATGGGAGAGTAAGATTGCTGGTGTGAGAGTGTATTATAAATCATGGAGAGTAAGGTTGCTGGTGTGTGAGTGTGTTAGGAAGCAGGAGAGTAAGGTCTGCTGGGAGAGTGTGTTAGGAAGCATGGGAGAGTAAGGTTTGCTGGTGTATGAGTGTGTTAGGAAGCATGGAGAGTAGGTTGCTGTGTGAGAGTGTATTAGGAATCATGGGAGAGTAAGGTTGCTGGTGTGAGAGTGTATAGGAATCATGGGAGAGTAAGGTTGCTGTGTGAGAGTGTATTAGGAATCATGGGGAGTAAGGTTGCTGTGTGAGAGTGTGTAGGAATCATGGAGAGTAAGGTTGCTGGTGTGAGAGTGTGTAGGAATCATGGAAAGTAAGGTTGCTGGTGTGAGAGTGTGTTAGGAAATCATTGGAGAGTAAGGTTGCTGGTGTGAGAGTGTGTTTAGGAATCATGGGAGAGTAAGGTTGCTGGTGTGAGAGTGTGTTAGGAATCATGGGAGAGTAAGGTTGCTGGTGTGAGAGTGGTTAGGAATCATGGAGAGTAAGGTTGCTGGTGGAGTGGTGTTAGGAATCATGGGAGAGTAAGGTTGCTGGTGTGAGAGTGTGTTAGGAATCATGGAGAGTAAGGTTGCTGGTGTGAGAGTGTGTTAGGAATCATGGGAGAGTAAGGTTGCTGGTGTGAGAGTGTGTTAGGAAGCATGGGAGATAAGGTGCTGGTGTGAGAGTGTGTTAGGATCATGAGAGTAAGTTCTGGTGAGAGTGTGTTCGAATCATTGAGATAAGTTGCTGGTGTGAGAGTGTGTTAGGAATCATGGGAGAGTAAGGTTGCTGGTGTGAGAGTGTGTTAGGAATCATGGGAGAGTAAGGTTGCTGGTGTGAGAGTGTGTTAGGAATCATTGGAGAGTAAGGTTGCTGGTGTGAGAGTGTGTTAGGAATCATGGGAGAGTAAGGTTGCTGGTGTGAGAGTGTGTTTAGGAATCATGGGAGAGTAAGGTTGCTGGTGTGAGAGTGATGTTAGGAATCATGGAGAGAAAGGTTGCTGGTGGAGAGTGTGTTAGAATCATGGAGAGTAAGGTTGCTGGTGTGAGAGTGTGTTAGGAATCATGGGAGAGTAAGGTTGCTGGTATGAGAGTGTGTTAGGAATCATGGTAGAGTAAGGTTGCTGGTGTGAGAGTGTAGTTAGGAATCATGGGAGAGTAAGGTTGCTGGTGTGAGAGTGTGTTAGGAATCATGGGAGAGTAAGGTTGCTGGTGTGAGAGTGTGTTAGGAATCATGGGAGAGTAAGGTTGCTGGTGTGAGAGTGTGTTAGGAATCATGGGAGAGTAAGGTTGCTGGTGAGAGAGTGTGTTAGGAATCATGGGAGAGTAAGGTTGCTGGTGTGAGAGTGTGTTAGGAATCATGGAGAGTAAGGTTGCTGGTGGAGAGTGTGTTAGGAATCAGGAAGTAAGGTTGCTGGTGTGAGAGTGTGTTAGGAATCATGGGAGAGTAAGGTTGCTGGCTGGCACGTCAGGTCTTCTTTAAGTTCTTTATTACAAGACGATAAAGGAGGAAGGTTAAAGAGGAACTATGTGCTGTATTTCACACCATAAATGA
Organism: Cherax quadricarinatus; assembly: GCF_026875155.1. Taxonomy (NCBI): domain Eukaryota; kingdom Metazoa; phylum Arthropoda; class Malacostraca; order Decapoda; family Parastacidae; genus Cherax; species Cherax quadricarinatus. Next base: position 7,137,166 of record NC_069440.1, on the reverse strand, counting down.
TATACGTGGAATCCATGCTTGTGTCTCCAGGGGTTGAGTCCTGGCTCCTGGCCCCCACCTAAGAATCAATACTAGTTGCTAACACCATCTACACTACCACATCTACTCACCTTCCTTGTGACCCTCCACAAAGTCCTCTAGGCTGCCCTCTCTGTCTCATATTTACCTCAAAATTCCTGCTTACATCTGCTCCAGATTTTCCACACTAATCAGATTACAAACCGTCAGCTGATTTTCGCGCGTAATCTGGGGTAAATGAAAACAAAAAATGGGCGCGAAATATATATATATATATATATATATATATATATATAATATATATATATATATATATATATATATATATATATATATATATATATATATATATATATATATATATATAATATATAAATGCAAACCTAAATCAACTATAGGAATCACTACGGGGACTGCCATTCAAACATTCACTTATACCTCACCGATGCCTCTTCTGACCGGCTTCAAACTTCCATCGGTGGTTTAATGTACCGGGGAAGAGGATCCATATAACTATTGGTAGTGTTAGTAAGGGTTATCGATTGCTCCAGCCATGGGATACCCACCTGAAGGATGGCAGGGATACCCACTTGAAGGATGGCAGGGGATACTCACCTGAGGGATGGCAGGGGATACCCACCTGAGGGATGGCAGGGGATACCCACCTGAGGGATGGCAGGGGATACCCACAACTTGAGAGGGGAAGCAAGAAGAAAATTAACGGGAGATTTAAAAATAGCAAGATGATCAAAGGTGGGTTGGCTTAGTCAGGCGAAGGTGCAGTAAATGAGAGATAATGAGAAACTCATTGAAAAGCCAGACCCTGGGTTTGTTGAAGGAAGGGAAGCCAACCTCTGGGCTAACATTCCTATATACATTCATACATGTACTGAATATATATATATATATATATATATAATATATATAATATATATATATATATATATATATATATATAAGGAAGCCTAGAGAACAAATGGATTTGTCAGTTAAAAATAGGAAAGGAGAGTTATTAAATGGAGAGTTAGAGGTATTGGGAAGATGGAGGGAATATTTTGAGGAATTGTTAAATGTTGATGAAGATAGGGAAGCTGTGATTTCGTATATAGGGCAAGGAGGAATAACATCTTGCAGGAGTGAGGAAGAGCCAGTTGTGAGTGTGAAGGAAGTTCGTGAGGCAGTAGGTAAAATGAAAGGGGGTAAGGCAGCCGGGATTGATGGGATAAAGATAGAAATGTTAAAAGCAGGTGGGGATATAGTTTTGGAGTGGTTGGTGCAATTATTTAATAAATGTATGGAAGAGGGTAAGGTACCTAGGGATTGGCAGAGAGCATGCATAGTTCCTTTGTATAAAGGCAAAGGGGATAAAAGAGAGTGCAAAAATTATAGGGGGATAAGTCTGTTGAGTATACCTGGTAAAGTGTATGGTAGAGTTATTATTGAAAGAATTAAGAGTAAGACGGAGAATAGGACAGCAGATGAACAAGGAGACTTTAGGAAAGGTAGGGGGTGTGTGGACCAGGTGTTTACAGTGAAACATATAAGTGAACAGTATTTAGATAAGGCTAAAGAGGTCTTTGTGGCATTTATGGATTTTGGAAAAGGCGTATGACAGGGTGGATAGGGGGCAATGAGGCAGATGTTGCAGGTGTATGGTGTAGGAGGTAGGTTACTGAAAGCAGTGAAGAGTTTTTAACGAGGATAGTGAGGCTCAAGTTAGAGTATGTAGGAAAGACGGAAATTATTTCCCAGTAAAAGTAGGCCTTAGACAAGGATGTGTGATGTCACCGTGGTTGTTTAATATATTTATAGATGGGGTTGTAAGAGAAGTAAATGCGAGGGTCTTGGCAAGAGGCGTGGAGTTAAAAGATAAAGAATCACACATAAAGTGGGAGTTGTCACAGTTGCTCTTTGCTGATGACACTGTGCTCTTGGAGATTCTGAAGAGAAGTTGCAGAGATTGGTGGATGAATTTGGTAGGGTGTGCAAAAGAAGAAAATTAAAGGTGAATACAGGAAAGAGTAAGGTTATGAGGATAACAAAAAGATTAGGTGATGAAAGATTGGATATCAGATTGGAGGGAGAGAGTATGGAGGAGGTGAATGTATTCAGATATTTGGGAGTGGACGTGTCAGTGGATGGGTCTATGAAAGATGAAGTGAATCATAGAATTGATGAGGGGAAAAGGGTGAGTGGGTGCACTTAGGAGTCTGTGGAGACAAAGAACTTTGTCCTTGGAGGCAAAGAGGGGAATGTATGAGAGTATAGTTTTACCAACGCTCTTATATGGGTGTGAAGCATGGGTGATGAATGTTGCAGCGAGGAGAAGGCTGGAGCAGTGGAATGTCATGTCTGAGGGCAATGTGTGGTGTGAATATAATGCAGAGAATTCGTAGTTTTGGAAGTTAGGAGGAGGTGCAGGATTAACCAAAACTGTTGTCCAGAGGGCTGAGGAAGGGTTGTTGAGGTGGTTCGGACATGTAGAGAGAATGGAGCGAAACAGAATGACTTCAAGAGTGTATCAGTCTGTAGTGGAAGTAAGGCGGGGTAGGGGTCGGCCTAGGAAAGGTTGGAGGGAGGGGGTAAAGGAGGTTTTGGTGCGAGGGGCTTGGACTTCCAGCAGGCATGCGTGAGCGTGTTTGATAGGAGTGAATGGAGACAAATGGTTTTTTAATACTTGACGTGCTGTTGGAGTGTGAGCAAAGTAACATTTATGAAGGGGTTCAGGGAAACCGGCAGGCCTGACTTGAGTCCTGGAGATGGGAAGTACAATGCCTGCACTCTGAAGGAGGGGTGTTAATGTTGCAGTTTAAAAACTGTAGTGTAAAGCATCCTTCTGGCAAGACAGTGATGGAGTGAATGATGGTGAAAGTTTTTCTTTTTCGGGCCACCCTCCCTTGGTGGGAATCGGCCAGTGTGATAATAAAAAAAAATAATAAATATATATACATATATATATATATATATATATATATATATATATAAATATAAAAATATATATATAAAATATATATAAATATATAAATAATAATATTAGTTGTCACCTTTTTAAACACATTTTTAAAACTTAAATCTTTACAGGTCTAACTATAAACACAACTAAGGTTAAAACCGCTCTATGTCAAATATAAACATATTTAAATAAGCAGCATCTTGTCTCTCATGTCAGACATCTCACGCGGTGATGACCTTGAGTTAGGTTACTTTAAATTCTGATGTGTGTATAACTGACTTAGACATGTCTGGTGTGTGTATAAAATGACTTTGACTTCTGGTGTTGTAAACTGACTTAAAACAGTCGATGTGGGTTTTAAAAGACTTAAATGTCTGATGTTGTTAAAAATGACTTAGACACGTCTGATGTGGTAAACTGAATTAGACATGCTGGTGGTTTATAACTGACTTAGACATGTCTAATGTTGTTATAACGACTTAGACATGTCTGTGTGTGATAACGACTTAGACAGTCTGATTGTGTATAACGACTAGACAGTCTGGTGTGTGTATAACTGACTTAACATTTTTGATTGGGGTTATAACTGACTTAGACATCCCGATTGTGTAAACTGACAAAACATTTCTGAGTGTTATAACTACTTAACATGCTATGTGTGTATAACGAATAACATGCCTGATGTTGTATAACTGACTTTGACATACATATTAATTTTTATTATTATTATTAATTTTTTATTATTATTATTATTATTATTATTATTTTAAATTTTATTAACACACTGGCCGATTCCCACCAAGGGATGTGGCCCAAAAAGAAAAAATTTTTACCATCATTCACCCCCATCACTGTCTTGCCAGAAGGGCTTTACACCAGTTTTTAAAAAATGCAACATAACACCCCCCCTTCAGAGGCACACGTAATCCCATCTCCGGACCAAGTCCGGCCCGCCCCCTTTCCCTGAAACCCCCTTTATAAAAGTTACTTTGCTCACCTCCAACACACGTCAAGTTTTAAAAAACCATTTGTCTCCATTCACTCCTATCAAACACCTCCGCACGCCTGCTGGAATCCAAGCCCCTCGCACCAAAAACCCCCTTTACCCCCCCCCCTTCAACCTTTTCCCAGGCCGACTCCTACCCCGCTTTCCTTCCACTCAGACGATACACTCTTTATATAAATATAAAAATATAAATTTTAATATATTTAAATATAAAAATATATAAAATTATATATATAATAATATATATATAATATATTAATTTTTAATATATATTATATATTATATAATATATTTATTGTAAATAAAATATATATATATATATAAAATAAATATATAAATATATATATATAATATATATATATAAATATAATATATGTACTATATATATATATATATATTTAAAAAAAAATATAATATTTTTAAATATATATATAAAAATATAAATATATATATATATATAATAACAGAGGGGGAAATTTGAGACAAATTAACCAAAGCCATATGTTGCGAAAACATGGGTTGACGTTTTCAACAAGGAGAAGGGGGAGGCAGTGGAATTCATTCGAGGGCAATGTGTATGTGAACATAACTGAGAATCGTAGTTTGGAAAATTTGGAGGGCAGGGTTACCAAAAAATATTTTCCAAAGGGGAGGAAGGGGGTTTCTGAGGTGGTTTGGACCTCGAGAGGGTGAAAAAAAAGACTTCGAAGTGTATAAACCCGTAGTGGAGGAAGCTGGGGGGAGGTCGCCAGGAAAAATTGCGGGAGGAGTAAAAGGTTTTTTTGGCGAGGGGCTTGGGCTTGCCCCGCCAAACCTGCTGAGCGTATTAGATAGAGCGAATGGAAACAAAAAGGTTTTTTAGGATTTACGTGCGTTAGAGTGTGAGCAAGGTAATATTTATGAAAGGGGCAGGAAACCGCAGGCCGAAATTTATCCGGGGATGGAATACATGCTGCACTCTGAGGAGAGGGATTTAAGTTGCAGTTTATAACTGTAAGTAAGCGGCCTCGGGGAAAACATGATGGGGTGAATGATGGGGAAACTTTTTTTTTTTGGGCCACCCTCCTTGGTGGGGGGATGGCCGAGGTTTAAATATATATATATATATATAATATATAATATTAATAATATTTTAAATAATATATATATATATATAACAGGGTAAGAAGGGGAGGTTTAGGGGAGAAAATTGACACAAAGAGAAGGGAGAGAGGTAAAAATATTAGTAATTGAGCGAACTAGGATTGGAAGAGAGAGAGAGAGAGAGAGAGAGAGAGAGAGAGATGTTGTTGCATGCGCAGAGGCGAGTGATTGTTGCTTTAAGTGATCCTAGCCAGTTGCAAGTGATCCTATCCCGCTCTAAGTGATCCTAGCCTGCTATTAGTGATCCTACCTGCTGTAAGTGATCCTAGTCTGTTGTAAGTGATCCTAGCCTGCTGTAAGTGATCCTACCATGCCTTTAAACACGCCTGGTGAGAGCCATCTAGTGGTAGTACAAGAGCCAAGCTGGCCTACAGATAGTTGTGTTGCCAGTATTACAAGCAGCCTGAGGAAGGTTGGATGAAAGGGTTGTTGCACCTCATCTCTCACTCATACACCGAGAAGTGTATGTCTATTGGTGTATATACCACGAACGTTCAATTTAAGCCCCATGTCAGGTAGGTAGGTAGGTAGGCATAACGTGTGTCAGGAAACATAACAAGTGTTTCCTGACGTGGGTCTCAATCATATGATGACCCGCAACTGGAACTTTTGGTCACCTGACCGACGCCTTCCTCTGGCTTACCACTTCATCCCTTGAATATTCATGGTTATGATCACAACCATTAGGAATTAGTGTTTTATCACTGATTAACACGCAAGGCGCACATAGAAGAGAGACTTACGACGAGGTTTTGGTGTGACTTGTGTATTGTTGGAGTCAGCGTATTGTGGGATTTTGTTTACCAGGGATCAACGTCTGACTGGTGTTCAACGTGTAATCTCACTGTGGTCGATAGGTTGTAAACTCTTATTACCTAATTAACCTTGCCAAGCTGTCAGGCTCTCTCAGGCGGACAGCTGGTATATACACACGGGGACTCTCTCAGGCCGGAAGCTGGCTCACACACGTGTGACTGTCTCAAGCAGACAGATGGCACACACACACACGAGACTCTCAAGCAGACAGCTGGCACACACACGTGTGACTGTCTCAAACAGACAGATGGAACACACACACACACACACACACACACACACATACACTAACACGAGACTCTCAGGCAGACAGCTGATATACACGCACACACACAGGAGCAGGGAGAGAGAGGACCTAGTAGCAATCAGTGAAGAGGCGCGGCCAGGAGCTGAGTCTCGACCCCTGCAACCACAAATAGGTGAGTACAAATAGGTGAGTACAAATAGGTGAGTACACACACACACTAGTGCACATTCACTAATCTTAACATCATTTACCTGGAGTTTACCTGGAGAGAGTTTCGGGGGTCAACGCCCCCGCGGCCCGGTCTGTGACCAGGCCTCCTGGTGGATCAGCGCCTGATCAACCAGGCTGTTGCTGTTGGCTGCACGCAAACCAACGTACGAGCCACAGCCCGGCTGATCAGGAACTGACTTTAGGTGCTTGTCCAGTGCCAGCTTGAAGACTGCCAGGGGTCTGTTGGTAATCCCCCTTATGTGTGCTGGGAGGCAGTTGAACAGTCTCGGGCCCCTGACACTTATTGTATGGTCTCTTAACGTGCTATAGACACCCCCTGCTTTTCATTGGGGGGATGGTGCATCGTCCCGCCAAGTCTTTTGCTTTCGTAGTGAGTGATTTTCGTGTGCAAGTTCGGTACTAGTCCCTCTAGGATTTTCCAGGTGTATATAATCATGTATCTCTCCCTCCTGCGTTCCAGGGAATACAGGTTTAGAAACCTCAAGCGCTCCCAGTAATTGAGGTGTTTTATCTCCGTTTATGCGCGCCGTGAAAGTTCTCTGTACATTTTCTAGGTCGGCAATTTCACCTGCCTTGAAAGGTGCTGTTAGAGTGCAGCAA
>NC_069440.1:7102652-7122652 GCF_026875155.1 Cherax quadricarinatus | reverse complement strand
TTTCCCTACTTTCCCCCAAAAATTCCTTTTAAAACCCCACCACTTCCCCTTTCCCCACTAACCTTCCTACACAACTTACCCCTTCCCTAAAACCCTTTCCCTGACACAACACTTACCCTTCCCAAAAACCTTCTGACCAACACTTCCCTTTTCCCTACAACCTTCCGACCAACATTTAACCCCTTCCCATAACCTTCCTGACACAACACTACCCTTCCCACTAACCTTCCGAACAACACTTCCCTTTCCCCCTACAAAACCTTCCGACACAAACTTACCCTTCCTACAACCTTCCTACACCCCTTTACTCTTCCCTACTAACCTTCCTGACCAACATTTACCCTTCCCTCTAACTTCCTCCCAAAACACTTACCTTCCCTACAACCCTTCCTGACACAAATTTTCCCTTCCTACAAAACCTTCCTGACACAACACTTACTTTTTCCCTACTAACCTCCTGACACAACACTTACCTTCCCCTATAACCTTCCACACAACACTATTTCCCTACTAACCTTCCTGACAAAAACTTACCCCCCTTCTAACCTTCCTACAAAACACTTCCCTTTCCCCTACAACCTTTTCCTGACACAACACTTACTCTTCCCTCAACCTTCCTGACAAAACCCTTTACTCTTCCCTCTAACCTTCCTGACACAACACTTATTCCCCTACAACCCTTCCACACAACACAAAAACCTTCCCTACAACCTTCCGACACAACACTTACCCTTTCCCCTTCAATTTTCTGACAAAACCCCTTACCCTCCTCCAAACCTTCCGACACAACACTTACCCTTCCTACAACCTTCCTGACACAACACTTCCCCCTTTCCACTAACCTCCTAACAACACTTACCTTCCTACTAATTTTCCTGACCAAAACACTTACCCTCCCTACAAACCTTCCTGACACAACCTTCTCTTCCCTACAACCTTCCTGACACAAACTTACCCCTTTTCCCTACAAACCCTTTCCTGACCAACACTTACCTTCCCTACAACCTTCCTGACACAACCTTACCCTTCCCTACTAACCTTCCTACACAACACTTCCCCTTCCCCTACTAACCTTCCTGCCCCAAAAATTTACCCTTCCCACTAACCCCGACCAACATTTACTTTCCCCTCAACCTTCCGAACAACACTTCCCCTTCCCTACAACCTTCCTGAAACCACTTCCCCTTTCCCCTACAACCTCCTGACACAACACTTACCCTTCCCACAACCTCCCTGACAAAAACCTTACCCTTCCCACAAACCCTTTCCCCTTTACACAACACTTACCTTCCCTACAACCCTTCCCGACACAACACTTACCCTTCCCTACTAACCTTCCTGACACAACACTTACTCTTCCCTACTAACCTTCCTGACACAACACTTACCCTTCCCTACTAACCTTCCTGACACAACATTTTCCCTTTTTCCCTCTAACCTTCCCACAAAACACTTACCTTCCCCTACTAACCTTCCTGACACAACACTTACCTTCCCTACTAACCTTCCTGACACAACACTTACCCTTCCCTACTAACCTTCCTGACACAACACTTACCCTTCCCTACTAACCTTCCTGACACAACATTTTCCCTCCCTTTCCCAAAACCTTCCCTTTTAAAAACAACACTTACTCTTCCCTACAACCTTTCCCACCCAACACTTACCTCCCCTACAAACCCTCCTGACACAACACTTAACCTTCCCTACAACCTTCCTGAAAACACTTCCCCTTTTCCCAACTAACCTTCCGAAAACAACACTTACTTTTCCCTACTAACCTTCCTAAACCCACATTTACCTTCCCTACTAACCCCTTCCCTGACACAACACTTACCCTTCCCACAAACCCTTTCCTGACACAACACTTACCTTCCCAAAACCTTCCTGACACAACCTTCCCTCCCACAAACCCTTTCCTACACAACCTTACCTTCCCTACTAACCTTCCTGACACAAAACACTTACTCTTCCCACAACCTTCCTGACACAACCTTACCCCTTCCCTACTAACCTTCCTACACAACACTTCCCCTTCCCCTACAACCTTCCTGCACAACTTTTTACCCCCCCCTAAAAAACCTTCCTCCCCAAATCCCTTTACCCCCCCCCCTTACCTTCCCCCCTTACAAAAACTTACCCTTCCCTAAAAACCTTCCTCAAACACTTACCTCCCTCTAACCCCCTGACAAAAACACTTACCCTTCCCTACTAACCTCCTGACCAACACTACCCTCCCTACAACCCTTTCCGCACAACACTTACTTTTCCCTACAACCTTCCTGACACAACACTTACCTTCCCTACTAACCTCCTGACAAAACCTTCCCCTTTTCCCACAAACCCTTCCTACAAAACATTTTTCCTTCCCTACAACCCTTTCCTGACACAACCTTACCTTCCTACACCTTCCTGACACAACATACCTCCCTCTAACCCCTGACACAACCTTACCCCCCCACTAACCTCCTGCAAAACACTTACCCTCCCTACTAACCTTCCTGACCAACCTTACCCTTCCCACTAACCCCCGACACAACACTTACCTTCCCACAAACCTTCCGACAAAACCCTTACCCTTCCCTACAAACCTCCTGACACAACATTTACCTTCCCTACTAACCTCCTACACAACATTACTCTTCCCTACTAACCTTCCTGACACAACACTCCCCCTTCCCCTACTACCTTCCTGACACAACACTTATTTTCCAAAACCCCTTTACCCCACAAACCTTCCCTGCACAACACTTACCTCCCACAAACCCTTTTCCGACAAAACACTATCTTCCCTACTAACCTTCCCCGACAAAAAACTTACCCTTCCCTACTAACCTTTCCTGACACAACCTTCCCCTTTCCCTACAAACCTTTCCGAACAACACTTACTCTTCCCACTAACCTTCCGAACAACATTTAACTCTTCCCAACAAACCCTTTCCCTAAACAACACTTACCTTTTCCTACAAACCCTTTCCTGACCAACACTTCCCTTTTCCCCTAACCTCCTGACACAACACTTACTCTTCCCTACTAACCTTCCTGACACAACACTTACTCTTCCCTACTAACCTTCCTGACAAAACATTTAACCTTCCCTACAAACCTTCTTGACACAACACTTACTTTTCCCCTACTAACCTTCCTAACAACACTTACCTTCCCTCTAACCCCTGACACAACACTTACCCTTCCCTACAAACCCTTTCCGACACAACATTTACCTTTTCCCCTACAAAACCTTTTCCGAAAAACCTTACTTTTCCCACTAACCTTCCTGACAAAACCCCAACTTACTTTTCCCTACTAACCTTCCTGACACCAACTTTTTCCCTACAACCCTTTCCCCGACACAACACTTCCCCTTTTTTTAAATTTTCCTCCCCCTTCCCCCCTTTCCGAAACAACCTTACCCTTCCCAAAAAAACCCTTTCCCTGACACAACATTTACCCCCCCTACAACCTTCCGACACAACACTTCCCTTTCCCTTTTCAAACCTTCCGACACAACACTCCCTTTTCCCACAACCTTCCACAAAAAATTTCCCTCCCTACAAACCCTTTCCAACACAACATTTAAAACCCCCTAAACCTTCCTAAAACACAACACCCTTTTATCCTTTAAAAAACCACTTTTTAAAACCCCTTATCCAACTTTCCTTCCCACAACCTTTGCCACACTTTTTTTCCCCTTAAAACCTTCCCAAAACACTTACCCCCTTTTCCTTCCTGTTCCCTTCCCCCAAACCTCCTGACCAAAACACTTTCTTCCCTCCAACCCTTCTGACCAAAAACATTTTTCCCTTCCCCTATAACCCTCCTGACCAAAAACCTTTTCTCTTCCCTCAACCTTAAGCCAAAACATTTTTCCCCCACAACCTCCTGACCAAAACACTTTTTTCCCTCTAAACCACCTAAAAACACTTCTCTTCCCACACCCCTTAACCCAACACTTTTTTTCCCTCCAACCTTCCTGAACCACACTTTCCTTCCTTTCCCTCCACACTCCCTTCCCACAACCTTTGCCCCTTCCTTCCCACAACCTTGCCACCTTTCCTTCCCACAACCTTTAGCCCAAAACACTTCTCTTCCCACACCTTCCTGACCAACACTCCCCCCCTTCTAACCCTTCCTGAACAACACTTCCCTTCCCCTCTCCCTTTCCTGACACAACTTTCCCTTCCCTTCAACCCTTCCTGACCAAAAACACTTTTTTTCCCCTCTAACCTCCTACCAAAACACTTCTCTTCCCCAAACCTTTCCTGACCAAACACTTTTTCCCCTCCCCTTCTCCAAAACACTCCCTTTAAAAATTTCCCCCAAACCCTTTTTCTTTTTTTTTTCCTTCCACACACTTTCCTACCCCCTTCCCCCCCTTTTTCCCCCCCCCACAATTTTCCGGACCACACTTTTTCCCCTTCCTCCCCTCCAAAACATAAATCCCAAAAACCTTTGCACCTTCCCTTCCCAAAAACCTTTTAAACCAACACTTCTCTTCCCTCAACCTTCCTCCACACTTCTCTTCCCACTCCTCCCCCCTTCCCCTTCCCACAATTTTCCTGACCCATTTTCCTTTCCCACCCTTCCTGACCAACATTCCCTTTTCTAACCTCGGGTATCCCACAACCTTTGCCTTTTTACCCTTTCCCACACCCCCTGACCACACTTCCCTTTTTTCCCCTCCTTCCACAAAACCTTTTTTCCCCTTCCTTTCCACCCCAAACCCCCAAAATTTTGCCCCTTACTCCCACAACCCCCCCTGAACCACACTTTTTCCTTCCTGAAAAACCCACCCTTCCACAAACCTTTCCCCCTTCCCTTCCCACAACCCCTTCCGACCAAAACACTTTTTCCCCCCCTTCCCTCCAAAACATTTCTTTTTAACCCCAAAAAAACCTCTTCCCCAACCCTTCCGACCAAAAAACATTTTTCTTTTCCCACAACCTTTCCCAAAAACACTTCCCCTTCCCCCCACTCCCTGACCAAAACACTTCTTTCCCTACAACCCCTTCCTGCCCAAAACACTTAATTTTCCCACAATTCCGCCCAAAAAACTTTCTTTCCCTCAACCCTTCTTACCAACATTTCCTTCCCACAACCTCCTGACCAAAAACTTTTTCTTTTTCCCACAACCTTCCGGAACAACACTTCTCTTTCCCCAAAACCTTCCGACCAAACATTTTTCCCCCCCTCTAACCTCCGACAAAAAATTTTTCTCTTCCCACAACCTTTGCCAAAACACTTTTTTCTCCTTCCTCCAAAATTTCCCTTTTTAAGCCAAAACACTTTTTCTTCCCCAAAAACCCTTCTGAAAAAACACTTCCTTTTTCCCACAACCTCCTGACCAAAAACACTTTCTTTTTTTCCCCCCCTCCAAAAACACTTTTTTCCCACAACCTTTCCCCCCCTTCTTTCCCCAAAAAACCTCTGACCAAAACCTTTTCTTCTAACTCCTCCAACACCTTCCCACAACCTTTCCCCCTTCTTCCCACAACCTTCCTGAACAACACTTTTTCCCTCTTTTCCCAAAAACCTTACCCCCCTCTTTTCCCCCTTCTCCCCCACAACCTCCGACCCCAACATTTCTTTTCCCACACCCCCCGCCCAAACACTTTTTTTTCCCACCCTTTGAACAACTTTTTCCCCCCCTTCCTTCCGACAAAAAACTTTTCCCACAATTTTTCCCCCTTCCTTTTCCACAACCCCCCTGAACCAAACACTTTTTTTCTTCCCAAAAACCTCCTGACCAAACATTCTCTTCCCAAAAACCTCCTGAACAACCTTTTCCCCCTCAAACCCCTGAAACAAACTTCTTTTCCCACAACCTTTGCACAACATTCTCTTCCCACAACCTTTGCCACACTTTCCTTTTCCCACAACCTTTTGCCCAAAACTTTTTCCTTTTCCCACAACTTCCTGACACACTTTTTTTCCCCTATCCTTCCACCCTTACAATTTTGTTCTTTCTGGTTAAAACCTGGTAGCCACACTTTGTCTTCTGGTCTCCCACCTGGTACCACACTTTGTCTTCGGGTCTCCACACTCGGTACCACACGCTTCGGGTCTCCACACCTGGTAGCCACACTTTGCTTCGGGTCCCACCTCGGGAGCCACATTTGTCTTCTGGTCTCCAACTCTGTAGCCACACTTTGTCTTCTGGTCTCCACACTCGGGTACCAATTTTGTCTTCTGGTCTCCACATCGGTACCACCTTTGTCTTCTGGCCCACATTGGGAACCACATTTTGTTTTTCTGGTCCCCACATCTGTAGCCACACTTTTTCTTCGGTCTCCACACTCGGTAGCCAAATTTTTTTTCGGGCTCCACACTCTGGTACCACACTTTGTCTTCTGGTCTCCACCTCTGGTAGCCACACTTGTCTTCTGGTCTCCACACTCTTGTAACCACACTTTGTTTTCGGTCCCCACACTCGGTACCACACTTTGCTTCGGGTCTCCACACCTGGTACCACATTTGTCTTCTGGTCTCCCCAACTCTGGTACCACACTTTGTCTTCTGGCTCCACACTCTGGAGCCACACTTGTTTTTCTGCTCCCACACTCGGGTAGCCACCTTTGTCTTCTGGTCCCAAACCCTGGTACCACACTTTGTCTTCTGGTCCCACCCGGGTAGCCACACTTTTCTCTGGTCCCCCACACCTGGGTGCCACACTTTGTCTTCTGTCTCCACACCGGGGAAGCCAACTTTTTTTCGGGTCTCCCCCTCGGACCACACTTTGTCTTCTGGTCTCCACCCGGGAGCCACATTTTGTTTTTTGGGGCCCCCACCTCGGGGACCAATTTGTCTTCGGGTCTCCACACTCTGGACCACACTTGTCTTCTGTCCCACCTCGGGTTTTCCACCTTTTCTTCGGGTCTCCCACTCTGGTACCACACTTTGTCTTCGGGTTCCCACACCTGGTACACACTTTGTCTTCGGGCTCCACACCCCGGGACCACACTTTGTCTTCTGGTCTCCACATCGGTCCCAAAATTTTCTTCTGGCTCCACACTCTGGTACCACATTTTCTTCTGTCTCCACACCTGGAGCCACACTTTGTCTTCTGGTCTCCACATCTGTACCCACACTTTGTCTTCTGTCTCCCCTCGGTAGCCACCTTTGTCTTCTGGTCCCACCCGGTAGCCACACTTTGTCTTCTGGTCTCCCACTCCCTGGTCCACACTTTTTGTTTCGCCCCCCCCCCCCCCCCTTTGTTTTGGGCCCCCTTGGGTACCACTTTTCCCTTTGGCCCCACCCGACCACCTTTGCTTCGGGTCTCCACACTCTGGTAACACTTTCTTCTGGTCTCCACACTCGGGTAGCCACACTTGCTTCTGTCTCCCTCGGGTACCAACTTTTTTTTCTGGTTCCCCCTCTGGAAACCACACTTTGCTTCTGTCTCCAACTTTTTGGACCACATTTTGTCTTCTGCTCCACACTCTGGTAGCCCATTTGTCTTCTGGTCCCAACTCTGGTACCACATTTTGTTTTCTGGTCTCCACCTCTGGTAGCCACATTTTGCTTCGGGTCTCCACCTCGGTACCCCTTTGTTTTTCGGGTCTCCACACTCGGGAAACCACACTTGTTTCTTCTCCACCTCTGGTACCACACTTTGTCTTTCGGTCTCCAAAACCTGGTACCACATTTTGGGTTTCGGGCTCCCCCTTTCCTGGTACCACACTTTGTCTTCGGTCTCCACCCTGTACCCATTTTGTTTTTTTTTGGTCTCCAACCTGGTAGCACACTTTGTCTTCTGTCCCCCCCTCTGGTAGCCACACTTTTTCTCTGGTCTCCCACCTGGTACCACACTTTTCTTCGGGGTCTCCACACTCTGGTAGCCACACTTTGTCTTCTGTCCCCACTTGGTACCCCACATTTTGTTTTCTGTCCCCACTCGTACCACACTTTGTTTTCTGGCCCCACACTCGGTAGCCACACTTTGCTTCGGTCTCCACACTTGGTACCACACTTTGTCTCGGGTCCCACACTCGGTACCCTTGTCTTCTGGTCTCCACACTCTGGTACCACACTTTGTCTTCTGGCTCCACACTCTGGTAGCCACACTTTGTCTCTGGTCTCCACACTCGGAACCCACTTTTCCCTTCTGGTCTCCACACCTGAAACCAACTTTGTCTTCGGGTCCCACACTCTGGAGCCACACTTTGTCTTCGGGTCCCCAACTCCGGTAGCCACACTTTGTCTTTTTGTCTCCCCCCTCGGTACCACACTTTGTCTTCTGGTCTCCACACTCGTACCACACTTTGTCTTCTGGTCTCCCCTCTGACTGCTCTGAAAAAAATTTTTAAACCAACGTATTGTTATCAAGGATTACATCCCACCCTCAAATTTTTCTCGCTGCATGGAAAAGCCCTTTCCCCTCACCCCCGGTGTGGTACAATTAACTTATTGCCTTCATAGACAAACTCCTTTCTATCCACTGATGCTTCAACACACCACTCGCATTTATCCACTCGTGTATTTTATAATTCACCTTGTCTTTCATAGACTCATCTGCTGGAATGTTTACTTCCAGATATGTAAATGCTTCCACTTCTTTCATTCTCCCTCCCTTCATTCTGGTATTGAATCTATAATTTCCTGGACTTTGTGTTACTCACATCACTTTACTCTTTTCTCTGTTCACTTTTGATTTCATTCTTTTACACAGCCTCCAATATTACTCTATCAACTTATGCAACTTATCTTCAGAATTTCCCAGAAGCACAGTGTCATCGGCAAAGAGCAACTGTGACATCTCCCACTTGTATCAGATTCTTTATCTTTTAATCCCACACCTCTCCCCAACACATCAGCATTCGCTTCTCCTACAACCTCATCCATAAATATAATAAACAACTAAGGTAACATCACAAATCCCCCATCTCAGACTTACTATTACTAAGAAATAGTCTGCCCCTCTTTTCTCCATACCTGAGCTTCACTCTAGACACAAAAGCACTTAGCAGCTTTCACTAACCCACCAACTGTTGCATACACTTACAATACCTGCCACATTCCTCCCCTCTTCACCTTACCATATTTTTTTTTTATCACACTGGCCGATTCCCACCAAGGCAGGGTGGCCCGAAAAAGAAAAACTTTCACCATCATTCACTCCATCACTGTCTTGCCAGAAGGGTGCTTTACACTACAGTTTTTAAACTGTAAACAGTGCAGTGCAGGCACTGTACTTCCCATCTCCAGGGCTCAAGTCCGGCCTGCCGGTTTCCCTGAACCCCTTCATAAATGTTACTTTGCTCACACTCCAACAGCACGTCAAGTATTAAAAACCATTCGTCTCCATTCACTCCTATCAAACACGCTCACGCACGCCTGCTGGAAGTCCAAGCCCCTCGCACACAAAACCTCCTTTACCCCCTCCCTCCAACCTTTCCTAGGCCGACCCCTACCCCGCCTTCCTTCCACTACAGACTGATACACTCTTGAAGTCATTCTGTTTCGCTCCATTCTCTCTACATGTCCGAACCACCTCAACAACCCTTCCTCAGCCCTCTGGACAACAGTTTTGGTAATCCCGCACCTCCTCCTAACTTCCAAACTACGAATTCTCTGCCCTCAGACATGACATCTCCACTGCCTCCAGCCCTCTCCTCGCTGCAACATTCATCACCCATGCTTCACACCCATATAAGAGTGTTGGTAAAACTATACTCTCATACATTCCCTCTTTTGCCTCCAAGGACAAAGTTCTTTGTCTCCACAGACTCCTAAGTGCACCACTCACCCTTTTCCCCTCATCAATTCTATGATTCACCTCATCCTTCATAGACCCATCCGCTGACACGTCCACTCCCAAATATCTGAATACATTCACCTCCTCCATATCTCTCTCCCTCCAATCTGATATTCAATCTTTCATCACCTAATATTTTGTTATCCTCATAAACCTTACTCTTTCCTGTATTCACTTTTAATTTTCTTCTTTTGCACACCCTACCAAATTCATCCACCAATCTCTGCAACTTCTCTTCAGAATCTCCCAAGAGCACAGTGTCATCAGCAAAGAGCAACTGTGACAACTCCCACTTTATGTGTGATTCTTTATCTTTTAACTCCACGCCTCGTGTCAAGACCCTCGCATTTACTTCTCTTACAACCCCATCTAAAATATATTAAACAACCACGGTGACATCACACATCCTTGTCTAAGGCCTACTTTTACTGGGAAATTAATTTCCCTCTTTCCTATGTACTCTAACTTGAGCCTCACTATCCTCGTAAAAGCTCTTCACTGCTTTCAGTAACCTACCTCCTACACCATACACTTGCAACATCTGCCACATTGCCCCCCTATCCACCCTGTCATACGCCTTTTCCAAATCCATAAATGCCACAAAGACCTCTTTAGCCTTATCTAATACTGTTCACTTATATGTTTCACTGTAAACACCTGGTCCCACACACCCCTACCTTTCCTAAAGCCTCCTTGTTCATCTGCTATCCTATTCTCCATCTTACTTTTAATTCTTTCAATAATAACTCTACCAAACACTTTACCAGTATACTCAACAGACTTATCCCCCTATAATTTTTGCACTCTCTTTTGTCCCCTTTGCCTTTATACAAAGGAACTATGCATGCTCTCTGCCAATCCCTAGGGACCTTACCCTCTTCCATACATTTATTAAATAATTGCACCAACCACTCCAAAACTATATCCCCACCTGCTTTAACATTTCTATCTTTATCCCATCAATCCCGGCTGCCTTACCCCCTTTCATTTTACCTACTGCCTCACGAACTTCCCCCACACTCACAACTGGCTCTTCCTCACTCCTGCAAGATGTTATTCCTCCTTGCCCTATACACGAAATCACAGTTTTCCTATCTTCATCAACATTTAACAATTCCTCAAAATATTCCCTCCATCTTCCCAATACCTCTAACTCTCCATTTAATAACCTCCTCTCCTATTTTAACTGACAATCCATTGTTCTCTAGGGCTTCCTTAACTTTTTAAATCTCACTCCCAAAACTTTTTCTTATTTTCAACAAAATTTGTTGATAACATCTCACCCACTCTCTCATTTGCTCTCTTTTTACATTGCTTCACCACTCTCTAACCTCTCTCTTTTTCTCCATATACCCCTCCCTCCTTGCATCACTTCACTTTGTAAAAACTTCTCATATGCTAATTTTTTCTCCCTTACTACTCTCTTACGTCATCATTCCACCAATCGCTCCTCTTCCCTCCCGCACCCACTTTCCCTGTAACCACAAACTTCTGCTGAACACTCTAACACTACATTTTTAAACCTACCCCATACCTCTTCGACTTCATTGCCTATGCTCTCATTAGCCCATCTATCCTCCAATAGCTGTTTATATCTTTTCCCCAACTGCCTCCTCTTTTAGTTTATAAACCTTCATCTTCCCTCCTTCCCTGATGCTTCTATTCTCCTTGTAACCCCTACCTTTTACTTCATGTAGCTACAACTAGAAAGTGATCGATATATCTGTGGGCCCCCCTATAAACATGTACATCCTGAAGTCTACTCAACAGTCTTTTATCTACCAAAACATAATCCAACAAACTACTGTCATTCGCCCTACATCATATCTTGTATACTTATTATCCTCTTTTCTTAAAATATGTATTACCTATAACTAAACCCCCTTCTATACAAAGTTAAATCAAAGGGCTCCCATTATCAAATTTACAAACCCGGCACCCCAAACTTACCTCCCACGCCCTCTCAAAAATTTCTCCTATTTTAGCATTCAGGTCCCCCCTCCCAAATTCCCTCTCTCATTTGGTTAAAAGGGCTCCTTTTCATTATTAAAACATTTCCAAAAATCTCTCTTTTTTCCCTCTGCATTCCTCTCTTTCCCCCAGGTGCATAACCTTATTATGACTCCACTTCTCGCACCCAAACCCTTTTAAATTTTTAATCCACAAAATTTCCCTTGCAATTTACACATTATATTCTCTTTTTCCTTCCAAACGGGATCTTCAACATTACTCCCCCCTTCCTTTCTCAAACTCTCTCAAACTCCGGTTTTTAACCCATTTTTTTCCCCCCCACCGAAACCCCCCCTACCCCCTTCAGCTTTGTTTCGTTTTGGGGGCCAAGGAAACCAACTTCTTTTTCATTCAAACTAGAATTTAAATTTTTTCCCTTGCCCTTTCCGCACACATCCCGCACATTCAATCATCCCATTTTTATAAAGTTTTTTTTCTTCTTTTTTTTTGTAAAGGGCTACAGGGGAAAAGGGGTTACTGCCCATTGCCCCGGGCATTTTATTTCGCCCCCAAAACGACACGAAATGGCTTACGGAGGAAAGATTTTTTTTTCCTTTTTCCCCCGGTTTAATAGAAGAAATAAAGAAGAACAAGAGCTATGTAAAAAAAAAGGAGAAAAACCATAGATGTATGTATATATTATGCATTTGGCCCTGTCTGTGAAGTGTGACCAAAAATGTAATTGAGAACAAAAATTCCCTGTTTTTCCCACGTTTTTTATGAGAAGAAAAAGACAAACCCGCAAAACCTCCATCATGCAAAACATTACAAAGGTTTTTGTTTTACAGTCATCTGGCAGGACGGGAGTAATTCCCCGGGGGGTTGCTGCCTTTCCCCCAACCCATACCTCTACCCACTACCCTACTTAAACCCACCCACCATATGTCTTTTTAAATCCCTAATACGACAGCTTCTTTTTTTTACTAAGTATTGTTTACCTTCATGCTTTAATGCAAAAAAATTTGGGTTTTTCACTCCACAAACCCCTCCCTCAAAACTTAGTTGTTCCCCTTTTAAAACCTACCCCTCCCCTCTCTCTCCCCTCCTCCTCTCTCTCTCTTTTCTCCCCCTCTCTTTTCTTTTCTTTTCTCTCTCTCTCTTCTCTCTCTCTCTCTCTCTCTCTTTTTTTCCCCTCTCTCCCCTCGTCTCTCCTTCCCCTCTCTTGCCTCTTAAAAACTTCCCGTAAAAATTTTACCGGTTTGATGATATTGGTCTGGCCTTTTAAATTGGGAAAATCATCATGGGGGAAGGCTCCTCCCTGGTGGTAATACAAGAGAATGTCTTTTTTCCCTTTGGTGGATCCCAGACTCTTTAATATGAACTCTTAACTCTTTTTGGGCTGCCTCTTCTATCCTTTACTCTACTTGCTGCCTCTGTCATGGCCAAACCCTTTAATCTACTTTACTGCCTCTGTCATGGGGCCCCTCTTGACTCTACTTGACTGCTTCTGTCCCTTGGGCCCCTCTTTCCCCTACTTGGGCTGCCTCTGTCATGGCCCCTCTTGACTCTAAATTGAATCCTCTGTCTGGCCATCTTGACTCTATTTACTGCCCCTGTCTGGGCCCCCTTTGAAATCTTTCTTTTACTGCCTCTGGGCATGGCCACCTTGGGCCTCTACCCTTTACTGCCTCTGTCAAGGCCCCCTCTTTACTCTACTTGACTGCTTCTGTCATGGCCACTTTTGACTTTACTTTTAATGCTTCTGTCATGGCCACTCTTTACTCTACTTGGGGTGCCCCTTTGGGATGGCCCCCTTTTTGACTCACTTGACTGCCTCTGTCATGGCCCTCTTGACTCTTTTCTTGCCCCCGGGCCCCTGTCCCTGGCCACTCTTTACTCTACTTGACTGCCCCTGCATGACCACTTTGACTCTACTTGACGCCTCTGTCCCTGGGCCCATCTTGATTAATTTAATGGGCCCCTGTCATGGCCCCTCTTTACTCTACTTGGGCCCGCCCTTTTCATGGCCACTCTTAAATCTACTTTTAGTGCCTCTGTCATGGCCACTCTTGACTCTAATTTTTCTGCCTCTGGCAAGGACACTCTTGGGCTTTTACTTGCTGCCTCTGTCAGGCCCACTCTTGACTTACCTGACTGCCTCTGTCATGGCCACTCTTGACTCTACTTGGGGCTGCCTCTGGCCCTGGAACTCTTGACTCTACTTGACTGCCTCTGTCATGGGGCCCCTCTTGACTCTACTTGACTGCCTTTTCATGGCCCACTTTAACTCTACCTTTTACTGCCTCTGCATGGCCCCTCTTGACTCTACTTGAGTGCCTTGTCTGGGCCCCTCTTGACCCCTTTCTTGACTGCCCTTTTGGCCTGGACACCTTGACTCTACTTGAAAAAAAATGCCTCGTCAAAGGCCACCTTGACTTATTGAATGTTTCGGGATGGGGCCCCTTTTTGACTCTACTTTACTGCCCCTGTCTTTGGCCAAATCTTGGGCTCTTCTTGACTGCCTCCCGTCATGGGCCCTCTTGAAACCCCAAATTAGCTTCTGTCTGGCCAAATCTTGACTCTATTGACTGCCTCTGGGATGGCCCCTCTTGACTCTACTTGAAAAGCCTCTGGATGGAAAAACCTCTTGAAATTAAATTGACTGGGCCCCTGTCATGGCCCCTCCCAATTTTTTACTTGGGCTGCCTCTGTCCCTGGCCCCTCTTTTACTCTACTTTACTGCCCCTTTTGGGATGGCCAATTTTTTGGGGCTCCCAAATTGACTGGGCCCCTGGGCATGGCCCCCCCCCCCTTTCCCCCTACTTGCCTGCCTCTGCATGGCCACTCTTGACTCTACTTGACTGCTTCTGTCATGGGCCACTCTTGACTCTACCCTTTACTCCCCTGGCAAAGGCCCCTCTTGACCTCTAACCCTTTTCTGCCTCTGGCATGGACACTCTTGACTCAAATTGGGCTGCCCCCTTTAAGGGCCACTCTTGATTTACTTGAATGCCTCTGTAAAGGCCACTCTTGACTCTACTTGCTGCCTCTGGCATGGACACTTTGACTCTACTTGACTCCTCTGTCATAGGCCACTCTTGACTCTACTTGACTGCTCTGTATGGCCACTCTTTACTCTAAATTGACTTGGCCCCCTGTCCCCTGGGGGGGCCCCTCTTGACTCTACTTAAATTTCCCCTGTCATGGCCACCTTTACTTAATGACTGCCTCCTGGCCTGGACACTTTTTGTCAAATTGACTGTATCGGTCATAGCCACTCTTTACTCTACTTTACTGCCTCTGTCATGGCCCCTCTTTTATCTACCCTTTACTGCTCCTGGGATGGCCACTCCCTTTACTCTACTGACTTTCCTCTGTCATGGCCCTCTTGACCCCTACTTTTACTTCCCCTGTCAGGCCACTCTTGACTCTACTTGACTGCCTTTTGTCATGGCCACTCTTGAACTCTACTTACGGGCCCCTGGCATGGCCACTCTTTACTCTTACTTGACTTTCCTCTGGCATGGGCACTCTTGCCCTACTTGACTGCCTCTGCATGGCAAATCTTTACTCTACTTGAAATGCTCTGTCAGGGGCCCCCTCTTTACTCTACTTACTGCCTCTGGCATGGGCACTCTTTACTTACTTGATGGGCCCCTGTCCCTGGCCCCTCTTGAGTCTACTTGACTGCCTCTGTTATGGCCCCTCTTGAAATCTACTTGACCCGCCTCTGTTTATGGCCCCCTTGACTCTAAAATTTACCCGCCTCTGGCATGGGCCCCTCTTGAAATCTACTTTACTGCCCCTGGGATGGACACTCCTTTTACTCTACTTTTATGCCTCTGTCTGACCACTCTTGACCTACTTGCTGTCTCTGTCATGGCCACTCTTGCCCCTACTTACTGCCTCTGGGATGGCCCCCCCCTCTTGACTCTACTTTACTGCCTCTGGCATGGACATTTTTTGACTCACTTTTCTGCCTCTGTCATGGCCACTCTTTACTCTACTTTACTGTCTGTCTGGCCAAATCTTTACTTTTACTTTTAATTTCCTCTTCCCTGGCCACTCTTTTATCTACTTTATGCCCTGTCAGGGCCACTTTGAAAATCTATTGACTTTCCTCTGTCATGGCCACTCTTGACTCTACTTGACGCCTCTGTCATGGCCCCTCTTGACCTTTCTTGACTGCCTCTGTCATTCGGCCCCCCCCCCTCCCCCCCTTTAACTCTACTTGGCTGCCTCGTCATGGCCCACTTTGACTCTTCTTTACTGCCTCTTCAGGCCACTCTTTGACTCTACTTGACTGCCTCTGTCATGGCCACTCTTGACTCTACTTGACTGCCTCTGTCATGGCCACTCTTGACTCTACTTGACTGCCTCTGTCATGGCCACTCTTGACTCTACTTGCCTGCCTCTGTCATGACCACTCTTGACTCTACTTGACTGCCTCTGTCATGGCCACTCTTGACTCTACTTGACTGCCTCTGTCATGGCCAACTCTTGACTTACTTGACTGTCTCTGTCATGGCCACTCTTGACTCTATTTGACTGCCTCTGTCATGGCCACTCTGACTCTACTTGACTGCCTCTGTCATGGTTACTCTTGACTCTACTTGACTGCCTCTGTCATGGCAACTCTTGACTCTACTTGACTGCCTCTGTCATGGCCACTCTTGACTCTACTTGACTGCCTCTGTCATGGCGGTTTACAGTTAAGAACATCTCAATTTCGGTCGAGTGTTTCTTTAACACAAGTGATATATACAGGTTTGATAGACATGAGTTTCTTGACGGCAGGGAGGCAGACAGGAAGACAGGCAGACAGGCAGGCAGGCACACAGGCAGGCAGGCAGACAAACAGACAGGCAGGCAAACAGACATGCAGGCAGGCAAATAGACAGGCAGGCAAACAGACAGGCAGGCAGACAGGCAGGCAAACAGACATGCAGGTATCCAAATAGACAGGCAGCAAACAGACAGGCAGGCAGACAGGCAGGCAAACAGACAGGCAGGCAAACAGACAGGCAGGCAGGCAGGCAGGCAGGCAGGCAGGCAGGCAGGCAGGCAGGCAGGCAGGCAGGCAGGCAGATAGAACAGGCACTCAGGCAGGCAGACAGGGCAGACAGGCGATAGACAGGCAGACAGGCAGGCACACAGGCAGGCACACAGGCAGGCAGGCAGGCAGGCAGGCAGGCACACAGGCAGGCACACAGGCAGGCACACAGGCAGGCAGGCAGGCAGGCAGGCAGGCAGGCAGGCAGGCAGGCAGGCAGGCAGGCAGGCAGGCAGACAGGCAGACAGGCAGATAGACAGGCAGACAGGCAGGCACACAGGCAGGAACACAGGCAGGCAGGCAGGCAGGCAGGCAGGCAGGCACACGGCAGGCAGGCAGCACACAGGCAGGCAGGCAGGCAGGCAGGCAGGCAGCACACAGGCAGGCAGGCAGGCACACAGGCAGGCAGGCAGGCAGGCAGGCAGAGCACACAGGCAGGCAGGGCAGCAGGCAGGCAGGCAGGCAGGCGGGCAGGCAGGCAGGCAGGCAGGCAGGCGCAGGCAGGCGGGCCACACTGGCAGGCAGGCAGGCAGGAGGGGGGGTAGGCAGGCCACAGGCAGGCGGCGGAGGCGGGGCTCACAGGCAGGCGGCAGGTAGGCAGGCCACAGGCAGCAAAAGGCGGGCCAGGCTCCGGGGCAGGCAGGCAGGGGGCAGGCACAGGCAGGCAGGCAGGCAGGAGGCAGGCTAAGGCAGGCAGGCAGGTAGGCAGGCACAGGGCAGGCAGGCAGGTAGGCAGGCCACAGGCAGGCAGGCAGGCAGGCAGGCCACAGGCAGCAGGCAGGGTAGGCGGGCCACAGGCAGGCAGGCAGGTAGGCGGGCCCACAGGCAGGCAGCAGGTAGGCAGGCCACAGGCAGGCAGGCAGGCAGGCAGGCAGGCCAGAGGCAGGCAGGCAGGCGGGCCCAGGCTAAAGGCGGCAGGCAGGCAGGCAGGCTACAGGCAGGCAGGCAGGCAGGCAGGCAGGAAGGCAGGCAGGCAGGCAGGCAGGCAGGCAGGCAGGCCACAGGCAGGCAGGCAGGCAGCAGGCTCACAGGCAGGCAGGCAGGCAGGCGGGGCAGGCAGGCAGGCAGGCAGGCAGGCGGGCAGGCAGGCAGGCAGGCAGGCAGGCAGGCAGCAGGGCAGGCAGGCAGGCAGGTAGGCAGGCAGGCAGGAGGCAGGAGGCAAAAGGCAGGCAGCAGGCAGGCGGGCACACAGGCAGGCAGGCAGGCAGGCAGGCAGCACAAGGAAAGGCAGGCAGGAGGCAGACGCAGGCCACAGGCAGGGCAGGCAAGGCAGGCACCAGGCAGGCAGGCTCACAGGGCAGGCAGGGGCAGGCCAGCAGGCAGGCAGCAGGGAAGGCAGCACAGGCAGGCAGGCAGGAGGCAGGCTACAGGCAGGGCAGGCAGGAGGCCACGGGCAGGCAGGCAGGAGGCAGGCAGGCAGGAGGCAGGAGGGGCAGGCCCAGCGGCAGGCAGGCAGGAGGCAGGCAGGCAGGCAGGCAGGCAGGCAGGCAGGCCCCAGGCAGGCAGGCAGCAGGCAGGCAGGCAGCCAGGCGGGGCGGCAGCAGGAGGCAGCAGGTAGGCAGGAGGCAGCAGGCAGGCAGGAAAGGCAGGCAGGCAGGTAGGCGGGCCCAGGAGGCAGGCAGGCAGGCGGGCAGCAGGCAGGCATAGGCAGGAAGGGCTGGCAGGCAGGCAGGATGCAGGCAGGGGGCAGGCAGGCAGGCAGGCAGGCAGGCGGGGCAGGCAGGCAGGAGGCAGGCGGGCAGGCAGGCAGGCAGGCAGGTAGGCAGGCAGGCGGGAGGCAGGCAGGCAGGCAGGCAGGCAGGCCAGGCAGGCGGGGCAGGAGGCAGGCAGGCACGGCAGGCAGGCAGGCAGGCAGGCAGGCTAGGCAGGCAGGAGGCAGCCAAGGCAGGCAGGCCAAAGGCGGCACACAGGCAGGCAGGCAGGCAGGCAGGCAGGCGGGCAGGAGGCAGGCAGGCAGGCAGGCAGGCAGGCAGGAAAAAGGCAGGCAGGCAGGCAGGCAGGCAGGCGGGGCAGGCAGGCAGGCACACGGCAGGCAGGCAGGCAGGCGGGGGAACAGGCGGGCAGCAGGCAGGCAGGCGGGCAGGCCACAGGCAGGCAGGCAGGGGCGGGCCCACAGGCAGGCAGGCAGGTAGGCAGGCCACAGGCAGGAAGGCAGGCAGGCAGGCAGGTAAAGGCAGGCAGGCAGGTAGGCAGGCACACAGGCGGGCAGGCAGGCAGGTAGGCAGGCCACAGGCAGGCAGGCAGGAGGCAAGGCACACAGGCAGGCAGGCAGGAGGCAGGGTACAGGCAGGCAGGCAGGCAGGCATGGCCACAGGCAGGGCAGGCAGGAGGCGGGCCCTCACAGGCGGGGGCAGGCAGGAGGCAGGCCCACAGGCAGGCAGGCGCGGAGGCAGGCTCAAGGCAGGCAGGCAGGCAGGCAGGCCACAGGCAGGCAGGCAGGAAAGGCAGGCCGGGCGGGGAGGCAGGAAGGCAGGCTCCAGGCAGGCAGGCAGGCAGGCAGGCAGGAGGCAGGCAAGGCAGGCAGGCAGGCAGGCACACAGGCAGGCAGGCAGGCAGGCTAGGCAGGCTCACAGGCAGGCAGGCAGGTAGGCAGGCTCACAGGCAGGCAGGCAGGTAGGCAGGCTCACAGGCAGGCAGGCAGGCAGGCAGGCAAGGCGGGAGAGGAGGCAGGCAGGCAGGCAGGCAGGCAGGCAGGCCACAGGCAGGCAGGCAGGTAGGCAGGAAAGCAGGCAGGCGGGGGCTCACAGGCAGGCAGGCGGGCAGGCAGGCTCACAGGCAGGCAGGAGGCAGGCTCACAGGCAGGCAGGCAGGGCAGGCAGAGCAGGCAGGCAGGCAAGGCAGGCAGGCAGGCAGGCAGGCACACAGGCAGGCAGGCAGGTAAGGCGGGGAGGCAGGCAGGCCAGGCAGGCGGGCCCAGGCAGGCTAGGCGGGCAGGCAGGCAGGCGGGCAGGACACAGGCAGGCAGGCAGGCGGGCAGGAAAGGCAGGCGGGGCAGGCAGGCAGGTAAGGCACGGCAGGCGGTTAGGCGGGCCCGGGCAGGCAGGCGGGCAGGTAGGTAGGCAAGGCAGGCAGGCAGGCGGGCAGGAGGCAGCAAGGCAGGCAGGCAGGTAGGAGGCAGGCAGGAGGAAAGGCAGGCAGGCAGGAGGCAGGTAAGGCAGGCAGGCGGGCGGGCCCAAGGCAGGCAGGCAGGGGCAGGCACACGGCAGGCAGGCAGGCAGGCAGGAAAAGGCAGGCAGGCAGGTA
>NC_069440.1:7090152-7097652 GCF_026875155.1 Cherax quadricarinatus | reverse complement strand
GTGTGTTAAATTTTATGGTACGAAAATAATCCTCCCTGTTTGGTATTATGACAGGAAAGTCACCTGTGTGATAGAGTATGGAGGAAACCCCCTGCATAAAGGGATTATGACGGGTACGACCTTTCCGGGCTTAAATGCAGTATGTCGGGAAGTATCACCTGCATAATGAAAGTATAACAATACGACCATCCTGCATAATGCAGTAAAAAAATTGCCCATCCTGAAAATGCAGTTTAACATTCGACCATTCTGCAAAATGAAAATTTAACAATACGACCCACCCTGCGTAATGCATTTATAACAGTACGACCACCGCAAAAGCCAGTATAAAAATACGCCCATCCTGCGTAAGGGCAGTTTTAACAATCGACCATCCTCCCAAAATTGCATTTAAAAACAAAAAGCCATCCTGAAATTTGCAGTAAAAACAATACACCATCCGGGAAATAAGGGCAGTAAAAAAGAAGGACCATCCTGCAAAATGCATTTAAAAAAAAAAACGACCCCCTGCATAATGCATTTAAAACCCATACGCCATCCTGTTTAATGCAGATAAACAATACGCCCCATCCTGCTTTAATGCAGAAATAACAATAGACCACCCTGCATAATGCAGAAATTAAACCGGGTACGACCACCCTTTCATAATGCAGTATAACAAAAACGACCACCTGCTTTAATCCCCAGTTTTTACAAAAAACGAACCACCCTTGCATAAGGCCAGTATAACAGTACGACCATCCTAAAAAATGCATTTTAAACAATACGACCACCCTGCGTAATGAAAGTATAACCCAATACGACCATCCGGGAAAATTTGCATTTTAATAAATACCCCATCCTACATAAGGCAGTATAACGGTACCCCCCATCCTACAAATGCATAAAACCCAAACGCCATCCTCCTAATGCAGAAATAACAAACGACCACCCGGGCATAATGAAATTTGTAACAGTACGACCCCCTTCATAATGCAGTTTTCCAGAAAGACCATCCTCCGTAATGCAAAAAAAACGCGACCACCCTTTTCAAAAGCGTATAAACAGTACCCCAAATCCTCCGAAAAGCAGCAAAAACAAAGGATCATCCCCCGGGATGAACATTTCGGGCCCAAGACAGTACTGTCCTAGCTTGTCCGTGGTGCACAAAACCTTTGCGGGCGGGTCGGTCTGAACAACAAAATGTTTCCGTCTCATATTCGGGCAAAAATACAGTCTCCGGGGGGGGAGGGAGCTGCAGCGGTGTTATAAATAACCAAGACTAAAATTGGAAGGGGGAAAAAAGGGGCCCGGGAAAAACAAGCCCTTAGTTTTGAAAATTAAATTTTTTAAAAAAAAACTGTTCAGCCCTCAGTGATGAAACCCCTGGAAGGTCGTGTAAAAAAATTTTTTTTTTCATAGAGATTCCACCAACAAAGTGTTATTTACATGAGACCGTAATTTTTAAATAGTCCCTTCTGTAGTTTTACAAGGTCAGAAATAAAGATGTATGGGAAAAAAAGGGAAATGGGGAAAAAAAAATTTTTTCTGCCGAGCGAGTTTGATAAACCCCAACAGCTGACTAGTGCAAAATTTTGCAAATTATAAATTTTTTGGGGGAAATTTGTTGTTGGTGAGTCAAAACGGTGAGGGGACACATGAATTACACTAGTCCTTTAATGTGTCCCTATAAAAAGTTTATGGGGCTATAAAAAGCCAAATGGGTTCAGGGGTTTGGGGGGAAAAGGTTTGTGTGGAATGTGTTTTTCCCTCAGGGAAGTCTTCTTAAAAAAGGGTTTCCTTGATTTTTGATGAAGGGCCTCTTGTTTTTGGGAAACTGGAACAATGCTCCAATTACTTTAATCAAGCCAGAATTTTTTCCCATTCCCCGAGGAAATTATGCCCCCGTATGATTTTAGTGTCCCCAAGGGGGTTGTACACAAGACATTGGGTTTTTGTGTATAAGCTTTCAGCAGCCTTGTGACTTGAAAGCTTTTTGACTTTAGACTTGAATTGTAGATTTGTAGATTTTTAAATTTTGGGACTTGTAAAATTGAGAAGCCCAGGTGCACTGTAGAACTTTTTAAATTTTTTTTCCCAGGATTATGTGCTAGTTACCCCGAAAGGAGGTTCTAGTTCTCAAGGACGGAGGTTTATTTTTCACGAGGACGTTTTTTTTTTCTAAAGGAGAGGTTCTAGTTCACGAGGACGTTTTTAGTTCTAAAGGAAAACGAGCTTTTAGTTCACGGGACGTTCTAGTTCCGAGGACGGGGTTTTCTATTTAAACAAGAACGGGTTCTTTTTTCTCAAAAACCCGGGGTTTTTCTTTTTCTCGAGGCCGGGTTTAGTTCTCAAAAACCGGGGGTTCTATTTTCTCGAGGACGGGTTCTAGTTCTAAAAAAAAAAAGGGAAGGTTCTGGGTTACCGGGGAAAGTTTAGCCCAAAGGGACGGGGTTCTATTTCACGGGGAGTTCTAGTTTTTAAAGGACAAAGGTTCTATTTTCACGGGGGGACTTTCTAGTTCTCAAGAAGTGGTTCAAAGTTCCCCGGGACGTTTTTGTTCTCAAGAACGAGGTTCTAGTTAAACGGGCGTTCTAGTTCCCCGGGACGAGGTTCAGTTCTCAAGCGAGGTTTATTTTCACGGGGCTTTTCTAGTTTAAAGGGAACGAGGTTCGGGCTCGAACGAGGTTCTATTTCAGGGAGGACGTTTTTGTTCTCAAAAAACGAGGTTCTAGTTAACGGGGACGTTCTATTTTCTAAAGGGAGAGGTTCTGTTCACGAGGACTTTTCTATTTCCAAGGCGGGTTCAGTTCACGAGGACGTTCTATTTTAAAAAGGGACGGGGCCCTTTAGTTCACGGGGAAACGTTCTAGTTCTAAAAGGCCCGATGTTGGTTCACGAGGACGTTCAAAGTTCTCGGGACGAGCTTCTAGTTCCGGGGAAACTTTTCTATTTCTAAGGACGAGCTTCTATTTTCCCCGAGGAGGGTTCTAGTTCTCAAGGAGGGACTTCTAGTCACGAGGCCGTTTATTTCCAAGGACGAGCTTCTGGGCCCGGGAAAAAGTTCTAGTTCTCGGGGACGGGGTTCTAGTTATCAAGAACAAAGGTTCTATTCTCGAGGACGAGGTTCTATTTTCAAGAACGGGTTTCTAGTTCTCAAGAACGAGGTTTTTAGTTCTCGAGGACGAGGTTCTAGTTCTCAAGAACGGGGTTTTTAGTTTTTAAAGGGCGAGGTTTTACTTCTAAAGGACGAGTTTTTACTTCTCAAAGACAGGTTCTACTTCTCAAAAAGGGAGGTTCTATTTTCCGAGGACAAAGGTTTCCCTTCTAAAAACAAAGGGTTCTGTTCTCAATAACGAGTTTTATTTTCTCAAGAACGGGGTTCTATTTCTAAAGGACGAGGTTCTAGTTTAAAGGACGAGATTTTTCCTTCTCAAAACGAGGTTCAAACTTTTCAAGGGGGCCCCTATTTTTCCCAAGATGGGGTTCCCTAGTTCCAAAAACCCGGGGTTTTCTATTTCTCAAAAAGAGGTTTTATTTTTTAAGAACGGGGGTTTCTCTTCCAAAAAGGGGTTCTGGGTTAAAGGGGGCCCTCTATTTTTTCAAAGACGGGGTTTCTAGTTCTCAACAACGATTTCTACTTTCTCAAAGACGGGGTTCTGGGTCTAAGAACAAAGGTTCTATTTCTCAAAACGGGGTTTTCAAGTTCTCAAAACGGGGGGTTCTACTTTCAAAAAAACGAGGTTCTATTTCTCAAGAACGGGGTTCTAGTTCTAAAAGAACGAGGTTTAAAATTTTCTCAAAGACGGGGTTCTAGTTCTCAAGAACAAAGGTTTAGTTCTTTTTTAACGGGGGTTCAGTTCTAAAGAACGAGGTTCTATTTCTCAACAACGAGGTTTACTTCTCAAAGACGGGTTTTCTGGGCCCTAAAAAGGAGGAAATGCGTAATTAAAATCCATTTCGGAAAAAAAGGTTTCGTAAGTCCCAACAGGGAATGTAAAAATTTTAAATTTTTAATTTTTAAAGCGGGTTTGGACCGGTAAGCCAGTAAAAAGGGCCCTTTTCCGGTTTCCAGTCCCAAAAAATTTCTAGTGCGGTTGGAACCCTTATGCCCCTTGGTGGTTTACCGCTTATTTTTTGATTAAACCCTGTAATAAACTTTTGGTTTCAACTTATGACAAGGGACCCTAAACCAAAACCAAACCAAACCAAAACCTAACCAAACCAAAAAATAACAAAATAACAAAATAAAAACTTTAACATAACATAACATAAAAAAACCTAGCATAACAAAACCTAAAAAGGCCCAATTTTTCTGCAGACGAATAATTACTTGGGATGAACCCAAAAGGGAAAGGGTTTGAAGCAGGAGTGGAGACCCAGAACACTTTGTTTTTCCGGGGAGAGTGTAAAAACTTGTGGTTTGATGAGACGGGTTTGACTGTTTACTCGGTATTTAAGAAAGGGGAAGATCCTGTTGGGCGGGATTCTCAGACTGATATATGGACCGGGATTTTTAAAAATGGGGTGATGAGAAAGTGGGACGGGTGTTTTTTTCCGGGAGCAGGGTTGGGTGAGGGAAATTTCCCAACGGGTTTTGACAACATCAGTTGTTAACGGGTTAGATTTTTTTAAATGTTGTTAACGGGTTGTTTAACATCATGTTGTTAACGGGTTGGGATGAAAATTAAAGTTAAAAAAGCTAGATAATTTTGTTGACAGGTTAACAAATCTTGTTGTTAACGGGTTACAAAAACCATCTTTTTGCTAACAGGCATAACATCATGTTCTAACGGGTTACATAAATCATTTTTGTTAACGGGTTTTCAAGCATCATGTTGTTAACGGGTTTACATAAAAACATGGTTAACAGGTTGGCTAACTTCATTTTAACGGGCTAGATTCAAAAAGGATATGGGGGAAACCCACGGGTTTGGTAATAAGTTTTTGGGGACGAGGGGAAAACAAATTTCCCGAGTCCAGTTTTTTGGGGCTAAAACTTTGTGTATTTTTAAAAAATTAGGTTGAAAAATTCAGAGTGGGTGTGGGGGGGTGTGATTTTGGGCCTTTAACTAGTTGTGCTGTGGGTAGGTGCCGTGCTCCTTCCTTGAGTGGAGGGCCCCAAGACGGGGGGGGCCTTTGGGGCAAACCGGGGGGGGGGACATGGACCTGCTCCGATGGGTAGTGGGCCCTGTTGCAGTGTTTTCTTTCTTATGTTCTTTTGTTTAGCAACATTATGTAAAAGTTAGTAACATCTTGTTAACAGGTTAGATAAAAATGTTAACAGGGGTTAAATAACTGTAGTTAAAAGGTTAGTTATAGTTATTTAAAAAGGGGGGTTTGATAATATGTTGTTAACAAAGTTACTGTGCGTGATCTTTTAGGTTTGCGTTCTTTTTTATTATAATAATGTTTAACAGGTTAGATAAAATGTTAAAAAGTTACAAACTCATGTAGTAAAAAGGTTAGATAACATAGAGTTAACAGGTTAATAACATCTGTAGTTAACGGTTACAAACATATGTAGTTAAAAAGGTTCATAACTCATGTAGTTACGGTTACAAAAATATGTAGTTAAAAGGTTACTAACATATGTAGATAAAGGGTTGATAACATCATGAGTTAACAGGTTTTCATAACTCTGTAGTTAACAGGTTACAAACATCTGTAGTTAACAGGTTACATAAAAAATTTTATTAGTTAAAAAGGGTTTCATAACATCATGTAGTTAAAGGGTTTCTAACATCATGTAGTTAACAGGTTACATAACTCATGTAGTTAAAGGTTAAAACTCAGTAGTTAAAGGTTAAAAAACATATGTGTTAAAAGGTGACTAGCTCATGTAGTTAAAAGGTTTTCTAAATAAAGAGTAACAGGTTACTAAATCATGTAGTTAAAAAGGTTACATAACATATGTGTTAACAGGTTACATAACATCTGAGTTAAAGGTTACATAACATCTGTAGTTAAACGGTTACATAACATCATTAGTTTAAAAAAATTAATAAACAGTGTTAACAGGTTACATAAAAATCATGTGTTAACAGGTTACTTTTCATCATGTAGTTAACAGGTGACTAGTCATGTAGTTAACAGGTTACATAACATAATGTATTACGGTTTCAAACATATGTAGTTAACGGTTTACATAACTCAGTAGTTAAAGGTTACTAACATCATGTAGTTAAAAAGGTTAAAACACGTAGTTAAAGGTTACATAACATCTGTAGTTAAAACGGTTACATAACATTGTAGTTAACAGGTTACATAACTCATGTAGTTAACAGGTTAATAACTCATGTAGTTTAAAAGGTTACATAAATATGTAGTTAAAAAGGGTTTCATAACATCATGTAGTTTAACAGGTTACATAACATCGTAGTTAAAAAGGGTTTCATAAAATCTGTAGTTAACGGTTACATAACATCATGTAGTTAACGGGAACTAACTCTGTAGTTAAAAGGTTACATAAATCATGTAGTAACAGGTTACATAACATCTGTAGTTAAAGGTTCATAAAATATGAGTTAACAGGTTACATAACTCAAGTAGTTAACAGGTTACAAACATCTGTAGTTAACAGGTTAAAACATCTGTACTTAAAGGTTACTAACATCATGTGTTTAAAGGTTACATAAAAAATTTTAGTTAACAGGTTACATAAAAAATGTGATCATGTGAACAAACCCGATCATGTGCCTCGGTGCTGGAGGTAAGATCCCGGAAACTCGAGATAAAAGTTGTGGCCCGTTACAAGGCCCGAAACCCTTTGATGTGATTAAATCAGAGAGTGACGATAGTCCCGCTAGTGTCCGAAGGTGAGTGGGGGAGTGAATGGGCTAGGACGTTGGGGGAAATTGTGCAGACATTACTGCATGTCTGGGTAAAATTCCTAGCGAACATGATATTATGAATGGATAGGGCATCTCTCCCGGGGAGGAGTTTATAGCACTGGAGAACTCAGGTGAAGGAATTTTTACTAAATTTCCACTATATAAGGTGTGGAAGAAGGGTTAGGGGTGTGCGTGTGGGAAACAAAAGGTTCACAGTGCTGGGCAGAACCCAAAAAATTTCCCGGGGTGTTAGATAAACGTTAGAAAACAGGTAGTTATAAAATAGTTCCTATTAAAAACAGGGAAAAAAAGGGGTTTCAAACAAAGCGGACGGAGGGTAAAGGTGGACAGTAACTTCCTTTGTAGCTATCATCAAATAACGGAGTGCGGGGAAAAATTTTAAAAGATGAATTAAACTAATTTATGCACAAGAAAAATAGATAATATTGTAATAACTGAAAAATGGTTTAATCGGGGAAAAAACAGGACCGCCTGCTGAATACCCCATATGGGTGGAAAAAATTTTTCCCCGGGAAAAGAGGGAGTTGTTATTATGTTAGGGGAAAATTTTTTTCTAGAAACAATATAAAATGAAGGACAGAGCGGGGTGTGTTTGGTGCAGCTTCTCGAAGAGTTTGAAAAACTAAACTTAGATTGACCCACAGACCACTAAACCCAGAAATAAAGT
>NC_069440.1:7015570-7089652 GCF_026875155.1 Cherax quadricarinatus | reverse complement strand
TCCCAAATATCTGAATACTTTCACCCCCCAAAACCTCTCTCCCTCCAATCTGATATCCAATCTTTCATCCCCTAATCTTTTTATCCTATAACTTTACTCTTCCTTATTCATTTTCAATTTTCTTCTTTTGCACACCCTCCCAAAAATTCATCCAAATCTCTGCAACTTCTTTTCAAATCTCCCAAGACCACAGTGTCATCACAAAAGAAACGTGACAACCCCATTTTTTTGGGATTCTTATCTTTTAACCCCACGCCTCTTGCCAAACCCTCGCTTTTACTTCTCTTAAAACCCCTTTATAAATTATTAAACAACCACGGTGACATCACACATCCTTGTCTAAGGCCTACTTTTACTGGGAAAAAATTTTTCCTCTTTCCTACATACTCAAACTTGAGCCTCACTATCCTCGTAAAAACTTTTCACTGCTTTCAGTAACCTACCTCCTAAAACCATACCCTGCAACATCTGCCACATTGCCCCCCTATCCACCCTTGCATATGCCTTTCCAAATCCATAAATGCCACAAAGACCTCTTTAGCCTTATCTAAATACTGTTCACTTATATGTTTCACTGTAAACACCTGGTCCACACACCCCTACCTTTCCTAAAGCCCCTTGTTCATCTGCTATCCTATTCTCCGTCTTACTCTTAATTCTTTCAATAATAACTCTACCAATACACTTTGCCAGGTATACTCAACAGACTTATCCCCCTACAATTTTTGCACTCTCTTTACCCCCCTTTGGCCTTATACAAAGGAACTATGCATGCTCTCTGCCAATCCCAGGTACCTTACCCTCTTCCATACATTATTAAATAATGCACCAACCATCCAAAACTATATCCCCCCCTGCTTTTAACAATTTCTATCTTTATCCATCAAACCCGGGTGCCTTACCCCCTTTCATTTTACCTACTGCCTCACGAACTTCCCCCAACTCACAACTGGCTCTTCCTCACTCCACAAGATTTGTCCTCCTTGCCCTATACACGAAATCACAGCTTCCCTACTCATCAACATTAACAATTCCTCAAAATATTCCCTCCATCTTCCCAATACCTCTAACTCTCCATTTTAAAAACTCTCCTCTCCTATTTTTAACTGAAAAATCCATTTGTTCTCTAGGGTTTCTTAACTTGTTAATCTCACCCAAAACTTTTTCTTATTTTCAACAAAATTTGTTGATAACATCTCACCCACTCTCCTCATTTGCTCTCTTTTTACATTTCTTTACCACTCTCTTAAACCCCTCTCTTTTTCTCCATATACTCTTCCCTCCTTGCATCACTCTAAATTTGTAAAAACTTCTCATATGCTAACTTTTTCTCCCTTACTTTCTCTCTTTACATCATCATTCCACCAATCGCTCCTCTTCCCTCCCGCACCCACTTTCCTTACCACAAACTTCGCTGAAACTCTAACACTACATTTTTAAACCTACCCCATCCTTTTCGACTCCAATTGCCTATGCTCTCATTAGCCCTTTATCCTCCAATAGCTTTTTATATTTTACCCTAACTCCCCTCTTTTTTTAAAAAACCTTACCTCTCTCTTCCCCGGCTTCTATTCCCCTTGTACCCATCTACCTTTACTCTCAGTGTAGCACAACTAAATGATCTGATTACTGTGGCCCCTCTAAAAAACATGTACACCTGAATCTACTCAACGTCTTTTATCTACCAATACATAATCCAACAAAACACTGTCATTTCCCCCACATCATATCTTGTATATTTTTTATCCTCTTTTCTTAAAATATGTATTACCTATAACAAACCCCCTTTCTATACAAATTCAATAAAGGGGTCCCATTATCATTTACCCCGGAAACCCCCAAACTTACCACCAACCCCTCTAAAATTTTTTCCTATTTTAAGCTTTCGGGTCCCCTACCAAAATTACCTCTCATTTGGGTTCAAAGGCCCATACATTATTAACATATATATTAATATATATATAAAATATATATAATATATATATATAATATTTTTAAATATATATTTTTATCACCGGCCGATTCCCCCCAAGGCAGGGGGCCGAAAAAAAAAACTTTCACCATCATTCACTCCATCACTGTCTTCCCAAAGGGGGGTTTTTAACACTCAAAATATAATAAATTAAAAATATTATATATAATATATATACAGTGGCCCCCCCTTTTAAAAACGATATTTTTTCATTCCAAAGTAGTTCAGGGCCCAGTACTGACCGAATTTGTTCCCCTAAGGAAAAATTTTTTAAGTAATTAGCCATTTCAGACCCCCAAACAAACGTCAAAACACTTACATAATACACTTACATAATTGGTCCATTGGGGGGGTGATCGTTTGCGGGGTCCTGCCTCGGGGGGAGGCCGACTTTTTGAAAAAAAAAATATTTTTATATTTTTAAATATATATATATATAATATAAATTTTTTAATATAATAATTTATATATTATATAATAATTTTTAAAATTATATATATTATATATATAAATAGTAATTTTTTATATATATATAATATATATAAATTATAAAATAATATATATATATAATATAAATTTTTTTATAATATTATATATATATATATATATAATTTAATATTATAATAATATTTAAAATATATATAAATATATAGTATTATAAATATTTTTTTATATATATAATAAATAATATATATATATAATATATAATAATTAAAAATAATTTTTTTTTAAAAAAAATTATATTTTATAAAATATATATATATATATTTTTTTTTTATATTTATAAAATATTATATTATATATATAATAATAATTTATAATATAATATTATTATATTAAATATATATTAATAAATATATTATATATATATATATATATAATAATATATATAAAAATATATATTTATTAATTTATATATAATATAATATATATATATTATATATATATATAATATATAAAATATAATATATATAATATATATATATATATTTTATAATATATATATAATATATAATATATAAATTAATATAATATATATATATAATAATTTTTTATAATATTTAAAAATTTTTTTTTTAACAGGCTTCCCCCTCCCCAAACCGCCCCTTTGCCATTTAACCCAAAAAGCTTCCACCCATAAAATTTCCCCAATTTTCATCATTCCCTCTTTGCCTCCTGATAACGTTTTTTGAATCCACATATACCTCCAAACCCCACCCCCTTTTTTCCCTCCATCAACCCCCTTTTAAAAATAACCTCCCAATCCTTCATAAATATCCCGCCCACACTCAACCCCCAAATTTCAAAAACATTTTCTCCATACTCCTTCCTCCCCAATTTGGGGATACCCCCAAAATTTTCCCTCTTTCCAACCCTTTAAAATCCCCCTCTCCTTCCTCCTTTTTATGTTCCTTTCATTTCTACTTTACCACCATTCCAAACCACCCAAAACCCTTTGTTTAATTTTTTTTAAATCCACCCCTTAACCACATACATCCAAAAATACACCAATTCCTTTTTGAAGATTCCCATTTAACCTCCCCCCTTTTTCCCAACCACCCTAGATTTACTTTCTTTTAAACCCCTTTTCCTATAAAAAATTTTTACCCAACATATCCCTAACACATCCCTTCCCTAAACCTATTTTAAACCGAGAAGTATTCTCCCTCCTCAAAACAACCCTATCTAAAACCCTTTCACTATCCCCCATAAAACTCTTTAAAAACATTTGAACCCCTTACCACCCTTTTCCCATTTTACTTTCAATTTTCTCCACATTGCTCCTCTATCCAACTAACCATATAATTTTTTTTAAATCCCCATAAGCAAAAAAATTCATACAAAAAAAACTGTCAATTATTTTAATTTAATCACTTAATTTACACTCCCCACCCACCTAAGCTCCTTCTTCCCCAATTTAAAAAAATTCTGTCTTACCTTTTTAAATTCTTTCAAATTTTTCCCTACCTATTTTTCCGGTATACTCAGAAAAACTATCCTCTTAATTTTTACAATTTGTTTTCCCCTTTCCATATAAGCTAACATGCTGCCAATTGTCCTTCCCCTCTTCATACATTTTTAAACAAAAGCCAAATAAAAATTCCCCCCTTTTTAAATACTTTTCAATCCATATTTTCATGGCATGTTACCCCCTTTTCATTCTAGAAAGCCTACGACTCCACCACACTACATTCTGTCTTCTCATCTAAAAATGTAATTTTCCTGGCCAAGTGCATAAAAATTTTACCCTCTTTTTCCTTAACATTTAAAATTTTCTAAAATATTCTCGATCTACCTAATCCCTTTCCCTTCCCATTTTTATTACTCCCTAAACTCTTTTTAAATGACAAATCCGGTACTTTCCCTTAGGCTTTTAAACTTTTTTAACTACTCCAAAATTTTTTTCTTATTTCATAAAATTTCTTGACAGGAGTTGCCCCTCCCTTCTTATTCTCAAAATTTGCCATCTCTTACCTCCTTCACTTTCTTTTAACTCTCCATAACTCTGTTTTTATAACACTTCTGCTATTTGTAAAACCTCTTGTAAAGCATTCTTTTTCTCTTTTTCAATTTAACTTCATCATTCCACACAATCACTCCCCTTTCCTCCTCCCCCACCCTCCTTAACCACAAATTCTCCCACTTCCTAAACCTTGGCTTTAAAAAAACCATCCAAACCCTTTTTAACACCCCCACTCTCATCTTCCACCCACCCTTTCTTGCACCTTATCGCCAATATCCCCCCTTTATAAATATTATAAATATTAATTATAATATATTTATATATTATTAATTATATAATTAAATATATATATATATAATATATATAATAAAATATAATAAATATATATATATATAATATATATATATATATATAAATATATATATATAAAATATATATATAATATATATATAAATATATAAGGAAGGGCCCCCCGCTTTACGCGTTTCACTTTACGGCTTCCGCTAAATACGGTCATTTCAAATTATGCCCAAAAAACTCGCTATACGGCTCCCCCACCTGACTTTCTAATAGGGTCACCGCGCCCCACCTTGTTTTTTTTACTTTCTTCGGAGCTCAGTAAGCACTAAGTCTCTCCATTTTGTCTGGAAACTCCAAAATTTCAAATGTTTTAAAAGTTATTTCATATTTTATATATACTCTGATAATTATACTTATGTATACCGTACTTAAATAAACTTACATACTGTGCGGGCTGGCATGCAGGTACACATTAAAATCAGTAAGAGTGTCTTATGTCTCCAGATGTCATATTAGTAATGATAATAATAATCATCGTCTCATTTAAATGTCGTATATTACGTTAAATGCACTTTTCATTAACCCAAATCTATGATATTTTTTAAAAATTATATAATAAACCGATACATAACAAAAAGATGTTAAATACACCCCACAATTAGAATAAATAAACATAAATATGAATGTGGTAGCAGAACGACTTGCACAAGTGACGCCATATTAGAAATGCTAATAATAATAATAATAATCACAGAGTCTTATTAAATGTTGTAATATTACGTTAATATACACATTTTCATTAATCCATCCTGAATTTTTCAAATATATAATAAAACACGATAATAACATAAAAAGATGATAAAAAACACCTAAAATTAGAATTTAAATAAACATAATATGAGTTGTCGTAGC
Organism: Cherax quadricarinatus; assembly: GCF_026875155.1. Classification (NCBI taxonomy): domain Eukaryota; kingdom Metazoa; phylum Arthropoda; class Malacostraca; order Decapoda; family Parastacidae; genus Cherax; species Cherax quadricarinatus. The sequence goes on along the minus strand of NC_069440.1, from coordinate 7,084,004 downwards.
CAGATAACTTGTACAAGTGATGCAAGAATAACATTTTCTCAATCTAACATAAGTAAAAAATGTGTTTACTGGGTAACTGTGAAAATTATTCCTTTCGTATGTATAAGTAAGTTTATTCAGTTAACACAAATACAGTTACATAGATTTCATACTAACAACATTTAGAGAACCTAGGATAACCATAAAGTCAATTACTTTTTTTCATTCCTTCACCAACATCATTTCTTCTCAAAATGATTTCATGAAGGGGTTGTTCTTCTTTATTTTATTCTACCGTATCAATGTGAGCAACTGTACACAATGTAACTTGTACACAAACGACGTGTACACTTCGTTTACAAAATTTTACCCTCGCTGGTTTTGTTTACATAACTCTGCGCCTGTCCTCTCTCTGCCTCATTCTTTCCTCTTCATTTATTTTTTTATCTCATTTACTTACTCCTGACCCACATTAAGACTACAAATATTTTAAGGTAAGTAATGAGTGAAACTGTATATACATTTTATCGCTCTGGGATGCTTAAATATCATGGAATATATGTGTGGGTGGGTTGGCCTGGTATGGAAAGCCCGGGCTGACTACCATACATACCACACTTGATTTTTTACAATAAATACTACTCCATCTCACCCTAATTTTAAGGTAAGTATGAGTGAACTGTATATACATTTTATCGCTCTGGGATGCTTAAATATCATAGAATTGAAAGTGTGGGTGGGGTGGCCGGTATGGTAGCCTGGCTGACTCCCAAATACATACCACACTTGATTTCCCAAACAATAAATACTACTTGGTCTCACCCTAGATTAAGACTATAAATATTTTAAGGTAAGTAATGAGTGCACTATGTGTGTATTGTACTTTTTATTGTTTTTTGATGCCTGGTTCTATTGCTAACTTAATATATGTTAGTGTAAACTTGTTATCTAGTGTTTGTATGCATTTGTAAGTGGAAAAAAAGGGTGTTCCACTTTACGGCGGTTTCCGCTTTACGGCGGTAGCCTGGAACCTAACCAGCCGTATAAGTGGGGCCTTCCTGTATATAATATACTATATATATTTTTTTTTTTCTTTCAACAAGTCGGTCGTCTCCCACTGAGGAAGGGTGACCCAAAAAAGAAAGAAAATCCCCAAAAGGAAAATACTTTCATCATCATTCAACACTTTCACCACACTCACACATTATCACTGCTTTTGCAGAGGTGCTCAGAATACAACAGCTTAGAAGCATATACGTATAAAGATACACAACATATCCCTCCAAGCTGCCAATATCCCAAACTCCTCCTTTAAAGTACAGGCATTGTACTTCCCATTTCCAGGACTCAAGTTCGACTATATGAAAATAAAACCGTTTCCCTGAATCCCTTCACTAAATATACCCTGCTCACACTCCAACAGATCGTCAGGGCCCAAGTATCATTCGTCTCCCTTCACTCCTATCTAAAAACGCTCATGCATGCTTCTGGAAGTCCAAGCAACTCGCCCCCAAAACCTCCTTTACCCCCCTTTTCCAACCCTTTTAGGACGACCCCTACCCCTCTTTCCTTCCCCTATAGATTTAATATGCTTCCATGTCGTTCTACTTTATCCATTCTCTCTAAATGACCAAACCACCTCAACAACCCCTCTTCTGCCCTCTGACTAATGCTTTATTAACTCCACACCTTCTCCTAATTTCCACACTCTGAATTTTCTGCATAATATTTACACCACACATTGCCCTTAGACAGGAATCTCCACTGCCTCCAACCTTTCCTCGCTGCTGCATTTACCACCCAAACTTCACATCCATATAAGAGTGTTGGTACTACTATAAATTCATACATTCCCTTCTTTGCCTCCATAGATAACGTTTTTTGACTCCACATAAAACATCAACGCACCACTCACCTTTTTTCCCTCATCAATTCTATGATTAACCTCATCCTTCATAAATCCTCTGCCGACACATCAACTCCCAAGTATCGAAAACATTCACTTCTTCCATACCCCCCTCCCCCAATTTTTATAAACCAATTTTTCTTTATCTAAATCATTTGATACCCTCATCACCTTACTCTTTTCAAGTTCACTTCAACTTTCTACCTTTACACACATTCTCAAACTCATCCACTAACCTTTGCAATTTTTCTTTTGAATCTCCCCTAAGCACAGTATCATCAGCAAAAAGTAACTGTGTCAATTCCCATTTTTGAATTTGATTCCCCATAATTTAATCCCACCCCTCTCCCCAACACCCTAGCATTTACTTCCTTTTTCAACCCCATCTATAAATATATTAAACAACCATGGTGAACATTACACATCCCTGTCTAAGACCTACTTTTACCGGAAGTATTCTCCCTCTCTTCTACAAAACCCTAACCTGAGCCTCACTATCCTCATAAAAGCTCTTTAACAGCATTTATAACTTACCACCCTATTCCATATACTTGCAACATCTGCACATTGCTCCTCTATCCACTCTATCTATGCCTTTCTAAATCCATAAATGCAATAAAAACTTTTCCCCACCCTTTTTCTAAATACTGTTCACATATATGCTTTAATGTAAACACTTGATCTACACATCCCTACCCCCTCTGAAGCCTCCTTGCTCACCGCAATTTACATTCTGTCTTACCTCTAATTCTTTCAATTATAACCCTACCGTATACTTTTCCTGGTATACTCAGTAAACTTATTCCTCTATAATTTTTACAATCTCTTTTGTCCCCTTTCCCTTTATATAAAGGGACTATACATGTTCTCTGCCAATCCCTAGGTACCTTCCCCTCTTTCATACATTTATTAAACAAAAGTACCAACCACTCCAACACTATATACAGTGGACCCCCGGTTAACGATATTTTTTCACTCAAGAAGTATGTTCAGGTGCCAGTACTGACCGAATTTGTTCCCATAAGAAATATTGTGAAGTAGATTAGTCCATTTCAGACCCCCAAACATACACATACAAATGCACTTACATAAATACACTTACATAATTGGTCGCATTCGGAGGTAATCGTTATGCGGGGGTCCACTGTATTGTCTAAGACTCATTCCCCAAAGATACTCAGCAACACTCACTAATCTAATTATGTCAAAACATATATAATATACACAAATAACCCGCACATAAGAGAGAGAAGCTTACAACGACGTTTCGGTCCGACTTGGACCATTGACAAAGTCACACTAACTGTTAGTGTGACTTTGTCAATGGTCCAAGTCAGACCGAAACGTCGTCGTAAGCTTCTCTCTTTTATGTGCGGGTTATTTGTGTATTGTTCCAGTCACGGTATTGTGCCTTTTTTTGTTATTTATATATAATATGCCAACAGATTAAATGAAACAAGGCAGCATAAAATATATTTGACATCTCTTTCTCAAATTCTAAGAACAAAGAAAAACCATAATAAGAAACATATAACACACACTGTAGATAATTCAGATTACGTAGCTATACAAGTAGTATGTCCTGTACAGCTTTCCAAAAATAAAATGAGATGTAACTTTTATACATGTATTATACGGTATGTTTTATAACTGCTATAACCCATTTATGTTTATCCTGGCAAATTAAATTTATAAACAAGTGATCCTACAAACTGTAAATGGGGAATACTCCTGTAGCAACTTCATCAATTAATTTCTTGCCATGGAAAATCTTCCAGATAAATTTGCAAAAATCAAAAGTGAATTCTGGATGGGAAATCATATAGACAGCCAAAACATCTAAAACTCATTAGAAGAAAGGTTATGGTTAAAAATGATATACTGTATACCCACTTTCATGGTGGCCATCTTGTATTTCTACTAATTTTGCAAAATACTGTATGAAGAACACATAAGGATAATAAATTTAAAAAAAAAACTCACTGAACTAACAATTCCAAATTCACTTCCTTGGCTGCTGGATTAATGTGTACATAGAGATATCTAGAACAATATTAAGTGGTGGTGCTATTGCTGTTTGTACCAAAGCACAGAACCACCAATGAGGAAAAGAGTAATCTTTTAGTTTCCCAATGCTAGTATTGCCAATATAGATTAAGGCTAACTATTAAGCATGACATTCATGATAACCTTTAAATTATTACCTGAACAAAGCATTAAAGCCAAGAAGCCACCAGTGCTGGTACCAGATATCCAGTCAAAGCACTCTTGAATGGGTTTCCCAAGCATCTCTTGGATGACAAACAGCATTTGTGTCATGACCAACCCTTTGATTCCTCCCCCATCCAGGCACAGTACTCTACCAGTGCGCTGCTGGCGACTCCGATTTGTTACTTGCCATCTGTTTAGATTACAATACAGTAGGACCACGATACTCGCATGTTTGGCACCCGTGAAACTTGACTATTCGTAGTATTTTCTTAATGTCCTGTAAATAAACTTAAGTTCTCTCAGGTCCTTTGTGGGTCCACAGCCATTGTGCCAGAGCCAAAATGTATATATGTATATAAAGGGGAACTATTTATTTCAGACATATAAAGAAATAATCATAAATATATAGGTATATTTCACTTTTTAAATGAACACATGGATAGTGGTGTTATTTGACTAACAGTAACTTTGGTATGTAACTTTTAAAGAAACCAAGGTTCTACTATAATCAAGCATTACTGCATCACAACAATAAAATGCAAATATTCTTTATTTCAAATAAATAATTAACTGAATATTTGGAAAAGTATAGTACAGTGGACCCTCGACATTCGATACTAATCCGTTCCTGAGAGCTATCGAATGTCGAAAATATCGAAAGTCGAATTAATTTTCCCCATAAGAAATAATAGAAATCAAATTAATCCGTGCAAGACACCCAAAAGTTTGAAAAAAAAAAATTTACCACATGAAATATTAAGTTTAATGCAATAGAATAATTACAATAACAACAATAACAATAGATTAATAACAATAGAGTAATTGACACTTACCTTTAATGAAGATCTGGTGATGATTGATGGGATGGGAGGAGGGGAGTGTGTGGATGGTGTTAGTGTTTAGAAGGGGAATCCCCTTCCATTAGGACTTGAGGTAGCAAGTCCTTTTCTGGGGTTACTTCCCTTCTTCTTTTAATGCCACTAGGACCAGCTTGAGAGTCACTGGACCTCTGTCGCACAACAAATCTGTCCATAGAGCTCTGTACCTCCCATTCCTTTACGATTTGTCTAAAATGGGCCACAACATTGTCATTGTAATAGTCACCAGCATGGCTTGCAATAGCTGTGTTAGGGTGATTTTCATCCATAAAGGTTTGCAGTTCAATGCACTGTGCACACATTTCCTTAATTTCTGAAGTAGGCACAATGGATTCCACAACTGGCATAGGCTTCTCAGGGTTAGCCCCAAACCCTTCAAAATCTTTCTTAATTTCCATACTAATTCTCCCCCTTTTTACCACAGGGTTGGCACTAGAAGCTTTCTTGGGGCCCATGGTGACTTATTTTGCAGAAACAAGCACCAAAAACAGTGATAATATGGATAATACGGAATGTACCGAATGTATCCTTAGATGCGCGCACACTGGCTGGCTTGTAAACACTGGCACACACGGGGCAGTTCAGGCCACACGTGGACACGTCTCGTACGAATCGTATCGAATGTCGGGTTTTCCATCGAATGTCGGGGGTCCACTGTACTGCAAACCCTCTAGTTAACAGACTAAAAGGGAGGAAAGAAGAAGTACATTATTGTCAACTGTCCGCAGATTCCGATTTGTGAAATTAACCTTTTGTAACTGGGTCCAATGTACTAGTACACCAATTATGACTGTCTGACATACTTGTACAAACAATTTTTCCTGTCTTCAAATATGCCGCCTGCCAATATTTTTTACCTCAGCACAACTCTTTGGGTTTTCTACAACCTCTCAATTTCTTTGAAAAAATCTAAAGCCAGGCAGGCACTCTATACTAATATTATAGTGCATATTTTACAGTAAGTTTACTTATGTTTTCGTGGAACCGAGATGAGATGTAAACTGCCGTCATCAATAGTGGTGATTCAGAATAACATTTACTCTGAGTCAGAAGAGCTGTAAAGCTCTACTAGTGAAACTGTAAATGGCTGAGAAGACACAGATACTGTATAAGACGATGTTTTTTAATACCATATTCCTCACCCTGCTTCGGTGGGATACAGCCAGTTCATTATAAAAAAAAAAAAAATCCCCAAAAACCCATGTCACTAAGACCCCAGATTCAACCTTCTTTACTAGTTCAAGTTTCTGTCTAACACTGAGAACCTCAAGTTTCCTCTTGGCACCACCACCTGCTTTAAAAGTCATAATTAATTGAACTTTACTTAATATGGTAATAAAGTCACACAAAATGTTGTAGTATATTCAGGGGAAAATTGGAGACCAAATGACATGTGTATACATGAGTGAGCAAAAGCAATAAACTGTCGCAGGGAATGATGAAAACAAACTGTGTGCTCATCTAGGACACACTTCAGAATAATCAGATATGATAATTGCTATTGACAAAATCTGGAATTATGGACTTTTTTTTACATTTTTGTCTCAGGATTCCAATGTCTGTTCAGCCAGTTTTTTTTATCTGTAATTTCTGAATCTGCTAAATGGGAGGCTGTTAATCCGAGGTTTTACTGTATAATAATTCCGACCCAGAGAGATAACAAAAACACTGTACATGATGTGCTGTGCAATATTATTCATATCTGGAATGATACATGAAATGAGGACTGAATTGTAGATAAGTTTGATTTATAAAGTAATGAAACACATCTTGTACACTATTTAGAATAAAAAATCAAATAAAGGAGAATTTTCTAAACAAATCAACTAACATTTGCATTTCATTCCATAATCTGGACTTGTTTGTAAAGCTTTGCCAGTTACATTATCAGCAAGTTTAAGTTATATGCTGTTTTATTTGATTATATTTCAGGGCACTGAGGCATTTTCTGACAGTTTTTAAAGTTTAGTTTCAATAAACATACAAATAACAGAATTAATGTTACATTGTGTAGAAGCAGAAATTACTATAAATTTTAATTAAGCTTGCTCTCTAAAATATGTTAAACTATAAAAATACTGTAGTATTATACAATACAATCTATCAAGCAAAGCATTCCAATAACCAGCAACATACAATATTTTTTTTTTATTATTAATTTATCATTAAGGCTTTTGGGGACAATTTGATACTTGGATGTTATTAAGCCCAAAATTTATTTTTCTATATTACAGAAAAATAAAATATTTAACCCTTAAACTGCCCAGACATAGATCTATGTTCCCATGTGTAGCGCTCGAACATAGATCTACATTTTTTCAAATGTAAAAAAAAATGTAGATCTAAGTTCGGAGTGCTACGCACATGAACGTAGATCTACGTTTGGACAGTTTAAAGGTTAATACAAAATGAAATCTGAAGTAGGTGTCAGCTGAAGTGGAGTGGTAAATCATGCAAAAACCATAGTAGCAGTGGCAGCTCGTCCATAGGAGCTGCAGAGCTGCAGTTCCACCCAGCTGCTCACTGCCAGATGTATGACTTTATCAACCTTACACTGAAACAATTTGCAGCTGATAAATATATTACAAGAAAAATCTGTTGCATGTTGTTTTCAATGTATTTATATGTGAATTTTTAATTTTTTTGTTGAAACGAGATAAAAAATATTTAAAAATAGAAGTTTGATGTGGTACGAGAATATAGGTATTACTGGTGTCACGAGCCGCCACTGCATAGTAGTAATGAAATGCAAACTTATTGTGATATCTGTTCATAATCATCATAGGAACAAATTCCACATCAGTGTCAATTATACAACAATGTATATGTAACACTTAGTTTTTCTTATACAGTGGACCCCCGGTTAACGAACTTTTTTCATTCCAGTAGTATGTTCAGGTGCCAGTACTGACCGAATTTTTTCCCATAAGGAATATTGTGAAGTAGATTAGTCCATTTCAGACCCCCAAACATACACGTACAAACGCACTTACATAAATACACTTACATAATTGGTCGCATTTGGAGGTGATCGTTAAGCGGGGGTCCACTGTACTGTACTTCAATAACAGTAGCCTCATACATGTCTGTATGAGACTAAACTCTACAAGATTCAGGATTATCAATGCTGCAAGTGTGCATCCTTGTAAAATTAAGCTGCCAAAGCTCTAAGAAAGGCTACCAAGAGCTGCTAAACCAGAATTTCTTCAGCGTGCAAGATTATTGCTAATGGCAACTGTAGGCATTCATGGGACAAATCACACTGTACATATTGTGGCACATGACCTGACAAATTATGGCTGCAGATATACAGCTCATTATTATGGCATTCAGTTCAGAAAATGACATGGTATGAGCCTGAAAAATTATTTAAAATTAGAAATCCCATACTAGCACAATGGATGGTGCCACCAGTGTATGACCAGTAGGGAGACAGAAGATATGTGACGGACATGCAGCAGTTTGTTCTGGACCTGAGCTGTATGACCATACTTGTGTTGTTCTGAACTCCAGCCTGCCATTGTAAAGTGATTTTAAGTGAAAACTACTGCAATTCTCTGAAGTGCTTCAGGAAGCAGTACCCCCAGTGAGCATAAAAAAAAAAAAATAATTAAATTATTACGTATTTGTAGCTACAGGAGCAGAACTAAGCTCGTGGTGTCCTGTCTTCAGAATTTAGCCTAGCAAACTTTTTAGTTTCTAGTGGCTTTAGTATTTACTACCTCCTCCTGCAAGCCATTTAATTTTTTAAACCATATTTTGTAAAGTAAAAACTTTTAGTAACCTTCTAGCTCTTTTCCTTATAGACTTAGGACCTCTTATTCTGACAACTAATGGGGTTAGGAAGTTTTCATTGTCATTTTTTTTTTTCATTCTTTCACATCCTTTTCCTCCTCCTATCCAAAGATGGGTTTTCCAATGCTTTGGCTCTGGGAGCCACATTTTAACTTGTTTTAGTCTGTCTACACATTTTATCTTTAGATATAGATACCATACCACTGCCATGGTCTAACATGTATTATGAACACATTTTTCTAATTATTTAGAGTAATTCTGACTATTCAAATGATTAAACTCAGCTGAATAAAACTATTTTAATGCTTAACACCCTTAACTGTAAGTAGCAGTAATATTAAATTGTTTCCATATTACTGTTGAGGCTCTGGGAGGTGAAGGTGTTTACTTCTGCCAGATATTCATAGTAAAATCTTAAGAAATAATACTAAATCTTGGGTCAGGATATGCCTTTTTTCTGGGACTCCCCTTATTTTTTTTTTATTAATATACTGGCCATCTGTCACCAAGGTAGGGTGGCCCGAAAAAGAAAAACTTTCATCATTCACTCCATCACTGTCTTGCCAGAGGAGTACTTGCACTACAGTTATAAAACTGCAACATTAACACCCCTCCTTCAGAGTGCAGACACTGTACTTCCCATCTCCAGGACTCAAGTCCAGCCTGCCAGTTTTCCTGAATCCCTTCATAAATGTTACCTTGCTCACACTCCAACAGTATGTCAAGTCCTAAAAATCATTTGTCTCCACTCACTCCTATCTAACACGTTCACACATACTTGCTGGAAGTTCAAGCCCCTCACACACAAAGCCTCCTTCACCCCCACCCTCCAACCTTCCCTAGGCCGACCCCTACCCTGCCCTCCCTCCACTACAGATTTACACAAAGTCATTCTATTTCCTTCCATCCTCTCTACATGTCCAAACCACCTCAACAATCCCTCCTCAGCCCTCTGGATAATAGTTTTGGTAATCATGCACCTCCTCCTAATTTCAAAACTACGAATTCTCTGCATCATATTCACACCACACATTGCTCTCAGACATGACATCTCCACTGCCTCAAGCATTCTCCTTGTTGCAACATTCCCCACCCATGTTTCCCACCCATATAAGAGCATTGGTATAACTATACTCTCATACATTCCCTCTTTGCTTCCAATGACAAAGTTCTTTGTCTCCACAGACTCCTAAGTACACCACTCACCTTTTTCCCATCATCAATTCTATGATTCGCCTCATGTTTCATAGACCCATCTGCTGACATGTCCACTCTAAATATCTGAATACATTCACCTCCTCCATACTCTCTCCCTCCAATTTGATATCCAATCTTTTGTCACCTAATTTTTTTTATCATCACCTTACTCTTTCCTATATTCACTTTTAATTTTCTTCTTTTACATTCCCTACCAAACTCATCCACCAACCTCTGTAAATTCAGCCTAAAGCTAACATAGCATTGTTGTTAGACATCTCTACTGATGACTTGGTCATGGCTCTGGTGGGTGAGCTTTAGTGTCAATTTATAAAAAATCTATTATAAAGGTCCAAAAGAAAGGGCAAAAAGCATGTAGTAACTTAAAAAAAAATTACTGGTGAATATATAAAGTCCAAAAGCTGGACTTCATTTTCAGGTGAAATGCTGAAAAGTGTTAAGAGTTCAAAACAAAAACTGTAAAATAATTTAATATTCATATTTAATTTTGAGAAGAGAACAGGTTTCATTTAAGTGTTAATCAGTGTCTTAAATAGTGCCTGTGACCTTAATGAGAGTAATGGATGACATAGAACAAACAACAACTTTATTTCTTTCTGCAATATACAAAATGTAATTTACATGTAATAAAATATTAAGCACAAAAGAAAGCCACTAGCATGCAGTGCATTTTGGGCAGATGAATCCTAGAATTATTAAGTTAATTTGAGTAAGACACAATGAAATATAGCACAGCACGTAAAAAGGGAGGAGGAGGTAGGGGTATTCCTAGGAAGGATGGAGGGAGTAAAAGAGGTTTTGTGTGCAAGGGGCTTGGACATATAGCAGGAATGTGTGAGAGTGTTAGATAGGAGTGAATGGAGATGAATGGCTTTTGGGACTTGACGAGCTGTTGGAGTATGAGTAGGGTAACATTTTGTGAAGGGATTCAGGGAAACCGGTTAGCTGGACTTAAGTCCTCAAGGTGGGAAGTACAATGCCTGCACTTTAAAGGAGGGGTTTGGGATACTAGCTGTCTGAAGTGATACCTGAACTGTCATATCTGCACGTCCTCTGCAAAGACAGTGATTATGTGTGAATCATGGCAATAGTGTTTCTTGTTTTGGGTCACCATGCTTTGGTGGGAGACAGTCAGTGTTGAAAAAAAAATATACAAAAGGTTGTTGCTGTTGAGGGAGAAAAAAAAATCTGTTGTTCTTTTATAAGCAAAACTTGTTGACTTGGCTCATTAGGTAATGATCACATTGCCAAACAAGACAAGCATGTATTTGTTTTTGCTATAACCCCACACAAAAATTTTATCTAAGTTAAATAACACTAAATAAATTTAGTCAAACTCTGGATAATTTAGGAAGCATTTTACTGCAATATATCATACAAATTTAGCAAGATGTACATCAGCTGGTTATTAAGTTACTTTTGGTGCCAAATTTAAAAAATTATAAGTGAAATTAATTCCTGTGAATACTGTATATATACAACATCAATACAAAAGATAATTTTGATAAAAGCTATTTTTAAAATAGTTCAACTTGATTTGGCTTATCAGGCAGAACACAGACTTTTCAATATATGTATTACCAGAGGCTATAGCAAAATTGTTTGCACCAGTCAGTAACTTTAAGGAGAGACTTTACAAGTTATGCTTACTTGCAGGTTGCAATATATAATAGCCTGGATGGTCAGTAAACAATAGATCCTCACTCCAAATCAAGATGCAAGAGTAGAACAGATTAAAGTGAAACATCTATGATCATCCCAAAATAATTAGGCAAGGAGCTCTATAATGAATAAAATATCTCGATACCTACCTTATAGACTCTGCTATTTGCCTACTTGAGAGATGTTCATCCATGATCCAGCGGGAACGTAGTAAAGGTTTCTCATAAAGAGGAACACCATTAAAATTACCTTCGTCCATACACCCATCAGAACATTCTGCTAATTTTATCTGGCATCTGTAAGTACAAAAGCAATCAAAAACTATTCACTAGATTATGTTAATTTCAGTAGACAATGTTAATCATATGAAAAATTAAACCAAAAATATACCTTTTAGCTCCAACTGTATGAAGTAGATATATTACTTTGTCTCTCTCTGCTGCTTTGATCTTATCATCTACCTTACATGATGCAGCCAAATGCCTTGGTGTCTCCCCTTTCTTGTTCACAGCATTGATTTCTCCTCCAAACACAATGAAGGCCTATCAGAAAAGGAAATTGGATATTTTAATTCTTCAAAATTATTTTGAGGCCATGCATTTTCAAACTCTCTATTATCTCTCACAAATTATAACCTACAATGTTCCATTAATTATTTTAAAGGTTCAATGAACTATACACATATACCCAGACATGGGAGAATAAAACTTATGATGATGATTCAGTCCAACTTGGACCATTAATGGTCTAAGTTGATCATATGTGTCATTCTTCTACGTGCAGGTTATTTGCATACTGTTCCTGTCACAGTATTGTGCCTTTTCATTCTTCAGTAATAATAAATGATGATGGAGCTTGGACATTCAACATGCTTGTGTGCGCCTCAGAAAGGAGTGAGTGGAAACAAGTGGCTTTTTATGACTTACAATGCTGTTGGAGTGTAAGCAACATAACATTTATAAAGAAATTTAAGGAAAACTGGTTAGCCAGACTTCAATCCTGGAGGTGGGAGTAATGCCTGCACTCTGGAAAAGGAAGGGTGGGGATGTTGCAGTCTGCCAGGCTATCAGAACTGTGATGCTAGCACACTTCTATCAAGATAATGATTGAATGAGTAATGATGGTGTTTCCTCTTTCAGGTAACCTTATCTTGATGGGCGATGGCTGGTGTGTCAAAATAATAATAGTTATGCAGGGCAATTCAAGAAGACTAAAACTAGGACTAAAAGTACCTAATGCTAATGAAGTTTTTTATATGTTTCAACTTTGGTCATTGAGGTGATGTTCAAAGTATAGTCTGTGAAATCTTGTTGGATGACTGTGCGAGAAATAACTGTCCTACAACATAAACTGATGGTGGTGTGTTGGTATAGTTACCACGTTTTTTGCCAATGGTGTAGAGATGCCTTACTGTACCAGTCTTGTAAGCATCATTAACTTAGATGATTCATATCCCACTTTTTAAAGGGTGGAAGTATGCTTTGCAATTCATTGGTTATAATGACTTTTTTCCCAGTCTCATTTATAGAACATCTTTGCCAGTATGTGAGGTTTTCTGGTGGTGTGTTTCTTAGTATATGACTGAGGTGTGTGTGCTATGTTAGTGTCATTGCTTGTCTGCTGCTTTCTCTTGGCAGAGAGCCTCAAACTACTCTGTCCTTTTGCACATAGATGATCCATGAATCATTGTTGCATCATTCAAAATGCCAGTTTCATACTCAAGGTAAAGTGGCAGTCTGAGGTACCAGAAGGGATAAGTAGAATGCTAGTAAAAGTGTCAGTCAACAAATGGATGCCCAAAAGTCCCTCTGGTTCTGAGAAGGGTTCATGACCTCACATGACCTGACCTAACATTTTGCCCTTTGCTCTTTAGCTCCTGCCAATCATTTCTATATTGATAACTGCATACTGACCTTCTGTGGTTCTTACCTGAACTAAAGTAGTGGAGCACTGAGCAGCTGCTAAGTGTAGTGGAGTGGTGCCTTCCAAGTCAGCACAATTGGCTTTTGCACCTCGACACAAGAGTGTTACAATGCACTGTATTCTATTCCGCAAAACCTGATAAATGGATAATCATTATTTTTTCAGGTGTCACTTTTTAAAACAAGTTTTTTAATCTAAAATTTAAAGATATTACTCATACAGGTCCTGCCAAGAAATAATACTGAAATTTACATTATTAGTAATAATTAATACTGTACATGTACAGTATTTTTATTCTCTGTATTCTATAAATATGTTAAGAGGAGTTGCCTATCATGCCTGAATGTGTTGAGGCTGTGCATAACAGAATTTGAGAAAATAAATTTCACTCAAACTGAAGCAGACTTTTTGCATTCAAAGTTTTTTTTTTTTTTTTTTTATAACAAGTTGGCTGTTTCCCACAGAGTTATCTTATAATAATGTATCAAGTATTTAACCGCTGGGTCGCCATCTGGAGAAGACCCAGGCCGGAAGTACCGGCAAATCCCTAATGAATGAATGAAGTATTTAACCCTTTGAGGGTCAACAGGCCTTCTCCCAAACTTGTTCTCAGGGCCGAACAACTTTCAAAAAAAAAAAATTATTTTTTCTCACGAAATGATAGAGCATATTTTTGCGAGTGTTATAGGAAAAAAAAAATTTTGCGATCAATACTTGCTGAGACATGGAGGCATGAAGTTGACAGAAAGCGAGCTGCTTACAGCAACACCGTAGACTTCCGGTCATGCAGTAATAGTTTATTTATTTTTCTATTTTTTCTTTTATTTTTTTAAATTTTATTTTTTCAAGTAACATTTATGGCCTGTGAGACCAATATAAGCTATATTTTGGATATATACTACATTCATTGTATATTACACAATAACTGCACAAACATTGATGGGTGAACATTTTCACCTATTTTATTCACATACTATTGTCTAGAAATATATACAGTGGTCCCTCAATTATCGTCCTTAATCCGTTCCTGGAAGTGGGACTATTATCGAAATAGATGATTTTCGAATCAATTTTCCCCATAAGAAATAATGTAAATCCAATTAATTCGTTCCAGACACCCAGAAGTATCAACAACAATTTTTTTTTTACCTAAAAGATAGATTTACATGCACAAAAGAATGAACATTCAACATGACAGTTACCTTTATTGAAGGCTGTTGTTGATGAATGGAAGACAAGGAGGAGGAGAGAGGGAAGAGAGGTTATTGTTTGGAAGGGGAATCCCCTCCATAAGGACTCTATGTCACTTCCCTAGCATAAATATAGATTTACGTGCAGAAAAAATGCCAAATAAATGTAAAGCATTAATAAAATGTATAAATGAACATTGGTAATAGGGGTAGTTGAGTGGAACGGTCTGCCTAGTAGGGTGATCGAAGCTAAAACATTGGGTAGTTTCAAATTTAGGTTGAATATATACACGAGTGAGAGGGGTTGGATTTGAGTTGGACTTGCACCTGAGCTTATTGCTTGGGTAGCATTTGTTCTGTTAGTGGGTTGGATTTGTGAAGGACTGGCCTAGTATGGGCCAGCAGGCCTGTTGCAGTGTTCCTACTTTCTTAAGTTCTTATTTAACATCACACTTACCAGTAGGGTGATCGAGGCTAGGACCTTGGGTAGCTTTAAGAAGAGATTGGACAAATATATGAGTTGGAGGAGCTGAGTTTGATTTGTGTCATTGGGTACGGGAGTAAATTCTTGGGTAGCTTTGGGTAGAGGTCATTTTGATAAGGACCTGCCTTGTATGGGCCAATAGACCTGCAGTGTATAAGAGGTGGTATAAGAGGCCATGCGCTTGCATATTTCAAATCCTACCTTACTAATAGGTATCAGTATATGTCACCATTAACCCTTTGACTGTTTCAGGCCCCTTTCTGAAACTGTCATTCTATGTCGCTCAATTTTTGAAAAAAAAAAATTATTTTTTCTTATGAAATGATAGAGAATCTTTTCCCAATGGTAATGACACCAAAAGTTGGAAATTTGGTCGAAAACTCATGGAATTATGCTCCCGCGAAGTTAGCGGTCTCTGCGACATATGCGAATCAGCGATTTCGCCGACTTTGAGCCCTATTTTCAGCCAATTCCATTGTTCCAGTTGACCAAACTCGTAGCTATTTCTTTAGAACTCCATTTTATCTATCAGCTGAGTACAAGAAACCTCCCATTTACTAATTTGGACTACCCAATATGGTGGTCAGAAATTGGCAATTTGGCTAATTTCACGCAAACTAAAAAATATGCCAATTTCAAAATGGGGTCCAGAATAAACAAGGTAGACATTCGTGGCACTAAAATAACATATGCTCTGTTCATTAGTCACATCTCTAGGCCCCCCTTATATTATTATTGCTTTCTATTTTGACTTTTTATTCATACAAAAAAATACAAAATTTACTGTTATGCAGACTACTGCATTATTGTAAAAATGGTATAAATAATATCATTGCACTAGTGAAAGAATATTAGACTCCCCAGTTGACGTGTATTGGACGTGTGGTGTGATTTATTTACTCCTGAACATTGGTAAAAATCGAACATTTCTGCTACTTTGAGCTCAGTTTCAAGGTCGTTTTCATCATCAAAGTAATGAAAATCATCTCTATTTCTGTAGTATGTTTTCCATTTTATCACCTAAGACCATGAAAAACTCGAATACAACGATAAATACTATACGAAAATACACCTCAAAGTCGGCATTTTATTCCAAAAAAACGATCAGTTTTTTTTTTCTCATTACGCAATGTGTGCTGCAGGATTTTTTTTATATGGTGCACACTGACCACACAGACCCATTCTCTCACATGTGGGCCTACCAGCTTTCTCCCGCTTGATTTGAAGCCGCTAGAATTATTGAGTATATATACGTCAGAAACATTTGCTCGTAAGACGTACTTATACGTCGAAAACAGTCAAAGGGTTAAAGATACAGCATCAACAACACGGCCACTTGATACTGGAGTTCCGCAGGGAAGTGTCCTTGGTCCCCTGCTCTTCCTCATATACATCAATGATCTTCCAAACATATCTCAACACCTGAACCCCATTCTCTTTGCTGACGACACGACTTACGTCATCTCTCACCCTAATCTTGCCACCCTCAACACCATTGTTAACGAGGAGCTAATCAAAATATCGACTTGGATGATAGCCAATAAACTTACGCTTAACACTGACAAAACCTACTATATTATGTTTGGTAGCAGAGCAGGAGATGCGCAAATTAAACATTAAGATCGACAACACTGCTAACTATGCCAACATATGAGGAAAAAATTCTAGGCCTATACCTTGACAAAACTGAATTTCAGCACCCTTACCAACACATAACCAAAAAAGTATCCAATACGGCTTGGGATCCTCGTCCAATAACGATACTACAAAGCCGCAAAATTGCCCTTCTCACACTATACCCCTCGCTTATTTATCATTACTCACCTATCAGCATATTGTGTTGGGATCAACTGCAGCAACACACCTAAAGCCAGTATAACCCAACCAAAATGCCCGCAGTAAGAATAATCACTAATCACCATCCATGGCAACACACCCCCCCACTCTTTCATAGATCTAAACTACTCCCTGTTCAGTACAATCCACACTTATTACTGTGCAATCTACATTACAGACCTTTAAATTCCCAATATTAACCTGACTAAATCTCTGATAGTTGTGGTTACCAGAACCCCATAGCATAACACCAGACACAAACATCTCTATGACATTCCCGTGTTCCGAACTAAACCTTTACAAAAATTCAATGTATGTCAAAGACTAAAATCTGAACACCTACCTGAAAACCTAGAAACTGCAGACACATTCATACCTTCAAAAACTACCTTAGAAAAATCTTTCTCCACTGATTACAACCTGTCAAACCTAATTACCCGAATACCACTTGCGTGGTTCAAACTTACACTCCACTCACGCCATTTGACCATAAACAGACATAATCAATTCAATCTAAATAAGAATTCTAACTAGTCCATAGTTGAGCTGTGATATCTCCAGTACGAAACTATGTATTGTGCAAAACAAAGCATGCACATGTGCTAAACTCACAAACTAGTATTTAGTCACTGTAGCCATAATACTAACTTACCTAATAATTTGTAATATTTTAAAGTTAAGAATTAATCTAAGTCTGCCCGAAATGCCTAGCCATGCTAGGTGTTCTAGTGGCCCCCTCTGTAATTAGTATTTTACTACATGTAAACCACACAATAACCAAATTCTGTAAACTCAGCATTGTAATCCTTATAGAGAATAAACTTTGAATTTGAATTTGAATTGTTATGTTCTTAGTGGGAAGGATTGTAAAGGACCTGCCTAGTATGGGCCAGCAGACCTACTGCAGTGTTCCTCCTTTCTTATGTTCTTATTGGAGATTTGTTTGTGTGAGGGAGGGATGGCAAGTTTATTGTTGGAGAATATGACACTAATATCAACTCTATGGCTTATTTATCTATGACAATTCAACTAATATGACATAATAAACAATATTAATAACATAGAAACATGGAATATACTCTAGAATGAATAAAGTAAGTCATTACGTATGTCACAAGAGGTGTTGTGTTGTGTTGTTGTTGTTGTTGGGTATATAAGGGCCACTGAGTGTAAGCCGTCCATAATGGTGGTGAAGCAGCAGCTGAGGCGGCGGTGTTTTCTGTAGCCCTATATAACTCCAACAACATTGGAGAAGTTGGTAGAATCGCTGAATCACTAAAGAAGGAACCCTCTACCACCATCACTACGACCTTCTACCACTATTACAACTGTTACCACCATCATTACTACCTTCTACCATCATCAACCACTATCACAACTGCTTCCACTCTACCACCACCACCACCACCACCTTTGTATTTTTCTACAAACTTTTTCATAAATTATGTGTTTCTCACATTCTTTACCAAAGGGCTGGCACTAGAAGCTTTCTTTGGAGCCATGGTAGCTTATTTAGCACTTGCAAGCACTAAAATCAATGGAATATTATGAAATATTTCGTAGGAGCATGTGAGGGGACCGTCGCTCACTGGTAAACAATGGCACACTGGCTGGGAAGGCAGGCCCAGGCGGCTCAGAGCGTGAGTACCCGTCCCGGACGAAGGACAATTATTTTAGTCCCTTTTATATTGTCTCCTTTATTTTAGCTTTAAAAAAACTACCTTAGCTCATTATTTTTACATTTGTTAAATAATTCAGGTGCTATTTTTTTTTAGCTTTAGAATATTTACTTTATTTTTTACTTAATTCTAACTATAGATTCACTACAAATCTTATGATTACAAGCATTGATCCTGATACCAACCTCTTATTAATGACTTAAATGATTCAAACAGTTACTGTAATTACTACACAGCAGAACAATCAAAGGCACTTCTCAGAGCTAACAACAACATAACTATCTTTAACTACAATATCAGATCTTTAAGCAAGCATTATGATGACCTCCTAGCATTACTAAATTCCTTGCATGCCAATATGTCCATCATTACACTAACTGAAACCTGGCTAAAGCCTGATACTACAGATGTCTATGCCATTCCTGGTTACACAGCCATACACAACTGTAGGCCAGACCAACAAGGGGGTGGCACTGCTACATACTACTCAGACCAACTAGAATGTATCACTAATACTTGCACAAGGGATGAACATGGGGAATATATAATAGCTAAATTCAAATCCAAATACCTACAAAAACCTCTCACAGTGATAAACATCTACAGAGTTCCACAATCAAACATTAGCCAATTTAGTCAAAACCTAGGAAGTATGATAACTGGATGCACGCATGAACAAAGATCACTTACTACTCTCAGGTGACTTCAATATAAATCTCCTGCAAGACCAGGACCCACACGTTACTGAATTCACAAACACAATGAGTAACTGCATGTTGCTACCAACAGTAACAAAACTACAAGAGTTACAGAGACTAGTGTTTCCCTACTTGACCACATCTGGACCAACACCATATCCCCTTTAAAATCAGGCATAATTACAGATAATACCACAGACCACTACCCTACTTTCCTCATAACAACTCTTGGTAAAATACCCCAAGACACTACTAAAGTCACCTTCAGACTTCACAATGAGGCAGCCATTAATAACTTCACAACGCAGTAACAAACATTGACTGGCACACTGAGCTAGAAATCTATACAGATATTGACGAATGTTTTAATAATTTTCTAAAAAAGACCCAATACCTTTATAACAAGCACTGCCCTAAAGAAACTAAACAGATGACAGCTAAGAGACTGAACAGTCCCTGGCTAACACCCAGCATTCTCAAATCCATAAATACAAAACACCGATATGAAAAACAGTACAGAATGGGTCACATAACCAGAGACCAAACAAAACGTTACTCGTCAATCCTAACCAGCCTGATAAGAAGGGCAAAAAAAATTGTATTATGAGAACAGATTATCCAACTTACGAGGTGATATAAAAAAGACCTGGAAGACCCTATCAGAAATTCTGGGAACAAAAAAGATATCACGACATAGCGAAATAAAATTAGCAAAATCAGATGAACCCCAACTCCCACCAACAGAAACAGCAAACAGACTCAATGATTTCTTCTCCACTATAGGTCAAAACCTTGCCAATAAAATCCCAAGCGCAGATACCCCACCAAATGACTACCTCACTGGCAACTACCCGAACACACTGTTCCTAGCTCCGACTAACCCATACGAAGTCTCCCTTATTATCAACGCACTGAAAAACAAAAAAGCGTCACAAGTACTATCACCAATCATTGCAACACTCTTTAACAAACCCATTGAATCCTCCACCTTCCCTACAGTTCTCAAAATAGCAAGGGTCACCCCGATCCATAAAGGAGGAGACCAAACAGAGTTGAATAACTATAGGCCAATATCCAATTTACACCCTCTCTCAAAAATCTTCGAAAAATTAATTCATAAACGAATCTACTCCTACCTCATCTCCCAAAACATTCTCAACCCCTGCCAATTTGGATTCAGGCCTAATAAAAATACTAATGATGCTATTATACACATGCTAGAACATATATACACTGCAATAGAGAAAAAAGAAGTCCCACTGGGGATTTTCATTGACTTACGTAAAGCTTTTGATACAGTTGACTATGACTTGCTCCACGTAAAATTGTCACACTACGGTATTAGAGGGCACTCCCTCAACTACCTCAAGTCTTACCTCAGCAACAGAAGCCAATATGTGTATGCAAATGGGGCAAGCTCTTCTGCACAACCAATTACAGTTGGTGGTCCCAAGGGAAGTGTCCTTGGCCCTCTTCTCTTTTCTCCTATACATAAATGACCTACCAAATGCTTCGCAATTACTCAAACCCCACACTTTTTGCAGATGACACTACATACGTCTTCTCTCACCCAGCCCAGTCACTCTAGCCAATACTGTAAACACCGAATTACAGAAAATATCTACCTGGATGAGGACTAACCAAACTTACACTAAACATTGACAAAACCTACTTCATTCAGTTTGGTAACAGAGCTACAGATGTACCTCTTAAACATAACAATAAACGGATCACCTATCACAAAGCTAACAGAGGGAAAATTCCTAGGAATCCACCTCGATAAAAGACTCAAATTCATACACATATACAACAAATTTCTAAGAAAATCTCCAAGACTGTAGGCATACTATCGAAGATACGGTACTATGTTCCACAGTCAGCCCTCCTGGCCCTTTATCACTCTCTTATTTACCCCTATCTCACCTATGGAATTTGTGCATGGGGCCTCAACAACAATTAAACCATCTCAGACCACTAATTACTCAACAAAGGGCTGCAGTTAGAATGATAACAAATTCTCACTACAGGCAACACACTCCACCAATATTCAAAGCACTCAACCTACTCACCATACAAAACATCCATACTTATTATTGCACCTATTATATACATAGAACACTTAAACTCTGATATTAACCCTCCCCTCAAACATCTCCTTGCCAACCTCAACAGAACACATGACCATAACACAAGGCACAGATCACTCTTTGATGTTCCTTGTGTCCATCTCACGCTATGCAAAAACTCAATGCACATAAAAGGCCCTAAAATCTGGAATTCATTACCTGTAAATATAAAAGAAACACTACCTGTTTATAATTCAAGTCTCTTCTCAAAGATCACTTACTCACTCAAAACCAAATAAATACTGAATAACTGAACCTTATAAATTGTATATCCTATATGTTACTCACAACTATATCACACAAATGTTAAACCTAGAACCCAATCTAACTTTATTATTTTTTTAAATACACTACCTAACAGAATACTCCATTCGACTGAATGTACAGCAATGCAAGCAACCATATGACCTGTCTTTGAAATACTCATTTGTGCTTTATAGTTATCTGTTTACAATAATGTTTTATCACTGATTTCATCATTGCCTAGTTAATCTTAAGTTAATTTTAAGCCAGCCCGTAATGCTATGCATATAAATGGCTTTGGCATGCTGCTCTTACCTGTATTTTTTGTACCTCTGTTTGTATGCTTAAATTACTAAATAAATAAATAAATAAATAAATAAATGTTTAGACGAAATAACGGCTGGCTGGCTGGCCAGCCGGCTGGCCGGCTGGCCTGCTGACCGGCTGGCTGGCCTGCTGACCAGCTGGCTAGCTGGCTGGCTGGCCGGCAGACCAGCTGGCTGGCTGGCCAGTTTTGTCTCTGAGGTACACATAAATACAATTATACATTGTGTAAAGTACCTAGGATACACGGGAGAATATAATAATAATAATAATAATAATAATAATAATAATAATAATAATAATAATAATAATAATAATAATGGAAGACAGCAACCGCTCAGGGAGGTACTACCGTCCTGCCAAGCGAGTGTAAAACGAAAGCCTGTAATTGTGTTACATGATGGTAGGATTGCTGGTGTCCTTTTTTCTGTCTCATAAACATGTAAGATTTCAGGTACGTCTTCCTACTTCTACTTACACTTAGGTCACACTACACATACATGTACAAGCATATATACACACAACCCTCTGGGTTTTCTGCTATTTTCTTTCTAGTTCTTGTTCTTGTTTATTTCCTCTTATCTCCATGGAGAAGTGGAACAGAATTCTTCCTCTGTAAGCCATGCGTGTTGTAAGAGGCGACTAAAATGCCGGGGGCAAGGGGCTAGTTACCCCTTCTCTTGTATAAATTCCTAAATTTAAAAAGAGAAACTTTCGTTTTTCTTTTTGGGCCACCCTGCCTTGGTGGGATACGGCTGGTTTGTTGAAATAATAATAATAATAATAATAATAATAATAATAATAATAATAATAATAATAAAAATGATTTAGATAAAGAAAAATTGGATATCAAATTGGGAAAGAGGAGTATGGAAGAAGTGAATATTTTCAGATAATTGGGAGTTGACGTGTCGGCGGATGGATTTATGAAGGATGAGGTTAATCACAGAACTGATGAAGGAAAAAAGGTGAGTGGTGCACTGAGGTATATGTGGAGACAAAAAATGTTATCTATGGAGGCAAAGAAGGGAATGCATGAAAGTATAGTAGTACCAACACTCTTATATGGGTGTGAAGCTTGGATTGTAAATGCTGCAGCGAGGAGGCAGTCGAAGGCAGTGGAGATGTCCTGTCTAAGGGCAATGTGTGGTGTAAATATTACGCAGAAAATTCGAAGTGTGGAAATTAGGAGAAGGTGTGGAGTTAATAAAAGTCAGAAGGCTGAAGAGGGGTTGTTGAGGTGCTTTGGTCATTTAGAGAGAATGGATCAAAGTAGAATGACTTGGAGTGTATATAAATCTGTAGGGGAAGGAAGGCGGGGTAGGGGAAGGAAGGCGGGGTAGGGGTTGTCCTCGAAAAGGTTGGAGGGAGGGGGTAAAGGAGGTTTTGTGGGCAAGGGGCTTGGACTTCCAGCAAATGTGTGCGAGTGTGTTAGACAGGAGTGAATGGAGATGAATGGTATTTGGGACCTGACAATCTGTTGGAGTGTGAGCAGGGTAATATTTAGTGAAGGGATTCAGGGAAACCTGTTATTTTATATAGCAGGACTTGAGTCCTGGAAATGGGAAGTACAATGCCTGCACTTTAAAGGAGGGGTTTGGGATATTGGCAGTTTGGAGGGATATGTTGTGTATCTTTATACGTATATACTTCTAAACTGTTGTATTCTGAGGACCTCTGCAAAAACAGTGATTATGTGTGAGGTGAAAGTGTTGTATGATGATCAAAATATTTTCTTTTTGGGGATTTTCTTTCTTTTTGGGTCACCCTACCTTTGTAGGAGACGGCCAACTTGTTAAAAAAAAAATAAATAATTGAAGCATGGTGTAAGTGTGTTTGTCACTCATCCTATCATGTCACTCCACTAATGACAGTGGTGACATTTGATAAGGGTCTCTTGTCACTCCACTAATGACAGTGGTGACATTTGATGAGCGTCGTCTTATCACTCCACTAATGATAGTGGTGACATCTGATGAGGGTACACTGCCTTCACTTTATTTGTTTTCACTTTACACAAACATGTCTGTCTGTCTCTGCTTGCCTCTCTTTCTGTCTCTGTCTCAGAGAGAGCCACTAGTGAACCAACATGTATTACACACGACGCAGTGCGTCACATCTGAGTCCTGATACCATTATCTGCCAATCTGGATTTTTGGGGTTATTCTAGGTAATTTACACTATGTATAATTGTATTTATGTGTACCTGTGAGACAGACAGCCAGCCTGCCAGCCACCTGACCAGCCAGCAAGCCAGCCACCCAGCCAATGTTGTTTACACAAATTCACACTGCCTTCCCCATCTTCAGTGACACTTCAATCTGTGTTAGAACTATCACTTGGAAAGAGATCAGTCTCAATTTGAGGAAGAGTGAGGTCTTCCTTACCGCTTGGCTTGGTGACAAAGGCGCACCCCAATGAAAATAAGTGACTTTTTCTGGGTTATCCTAGGTTCTCTACACATATGCTATTATGTATGATAACCTATGTAACTGTATTTGTGTATACCTTAATACAATGTTATAAATTTGGCAATGGAGCTTCTAGGGGAAGCAACTAATCGGCCTATAGTATAATTAATAAACTAGCCCATTACCAAACCTGCAATAAGCAATATAGTCCGGAGTAGAAAAACACATACAATACTTTTTAATCTTTACTAGTAAAATTATTCTTTAACATAAAAGAGTATTATTTGATTCACACAGAAATATAATAAAATAAGAGTGTATTCTTTGGCATTAATATCACATTACACTAACAATGTAGTCATGACCCGACCCTACCTACCCCATGTCACATGACACTACCTTTCCCTAAGTGTCATGACACACCTACTACTCCATGTCGTAAGACACCCTTGTCTCTGTGTTACGACACTCCTCTCCGTGTCACAAGACACCCTTTACTCTGTACTACACGACACGCCTTCTCTCCGTGTCACTCGACACCCTGTTCTGTGTCATGATACTCCTTCTCTGTGTCACGAGATACTACCTTTTGTACAGGGTTGCATGACACCTTGCTAATGACATATGATTTGTGTTACACACTTCACCTGGGTTATTAACATTACTGTCTGTGTCACACATGACACCTTGACTGTCTTCACATGACACTACCTCGCCTGTCTCTTCACATGACACTACCTAGACTGTGTCTTCACACGACACTACCTCGACTGTTTCTTTACACGACACTACCTCGGCTGTGTCTTCACACGACACTACCTCGGCTGTGTCTTCACACGACACTACCTCAGCTGTGTCTTCACATGACACTACCTCAACTGTGTCTTTACACGACACTACCTCGACTGTGTCTTCACAACGTCGTGGGACAGCCAGCAGGAAACCAAGTCCAGCTTGTGTGTGTCAAGCAGTGGTGAACACACTCAGTGGTGAACACACTCTGAGACCGTCAGGCTCAGTGAGCGGTTGTGAACACGCTCAGTGGTGAATACACTCTGACACTGAGGCCGGCTGAGCAGCCCCCTACATTGGGTGTGCTGACGTCACACAGGGTACTGACAGGTAACAACCACAGCAGCACCCAAGTGGTCAGTCAACCACCTCTCTTTGTTTCTTTCTGGGTTTGCAACACACCTGAATAAACCTACTTACTTACACTGAATTACCACTCCCACAATGTAATGCAGGTGCTTAGATTTTTCCTACTGCGCACACTAACCACACAGACCCATTCTATCATGTGTAGGTCTAACAGCTTTTTCCTACTTGATTTGAAGGTGCTGGAATTTATGCCAGCCCCTAGGGAATAGGAGAAAAAAAAAGGGTTTGATCTGAGGAAGGGGAGGATGGCTCCAATTCGTTGGAGTAATATTCCAAAAACAATAATAGGTAGAATAGGTAACAAGTAGATCCCCTTGAGGCAGTATCCCATTTTGCTGAAAACACTGAGATTAAAACTTTGAAGGTTAAAATACTGTATAAGAAAATCAGACTGAAATTTTCCATGAAAAATTTCTTTAATGAAAAAGTTAGTAAACAATACATGCACCTTTTGCCATTTAAAAAAAATGCAAAGTATGAATAACTCTTACCAGAACATGTAACGGTGTTTGATTGGCATTATTCTTGAGGTCAGCATCACAATCCATGTCAAGGCATAAGTCCATGAGTTCCCTGGTTTTTACCCAATGTAGCAAACTTCCACCTTTGTGTAGATCCTATCAAAAGTATAAGGTTTATTATATCAATAGTTCCTTTGTATAAAGGCAAAGGGGATAAAAGAGAGTGCAAAAATTATAGGGGGATAAGTCTGTTGAGTGTACCTGGTAA
Organism: Cherax quadricarinatus; assembly: GCF_026875155.1. Taxonomy (NCBI): domain Eukaryota; kingdom Metazoa; phylum Arthropoda; class Malacostraca; order Decapoda; family Parastacidae; genus Cherax; species Cherax quadricarinatus. The sequence continues at coordinate 7,057,551 of NC_069440.1, read as the reverse complement.
AGTGTATGGTAGAGTTATAATTGAAAGAATTAAGAGTAAGACGGAGAATAGGATAGCAGATGAACAAGGAGGCTTTAGGAAAGGTAGGGGGTGTGTGGACCAGGTGTTTACAGTGAAACATATAAGTGAACAGTATTTAGATAAGGCTAAAGAGGTCTTTGTGGCATTTATGGATTTGGAAAAGGCGTATGACAGGGTGGATAGGGGGGCAATGTGGCAGATGTTGCAAGTGTATGGTGTAGGAGGTAGGTTACTGAAAGCAGTGAAGAGTTTTTACGAGGATAGTGAGGCTCAAGTTAGAGTATGTAGGAAAGAGGGAAATTTTTTCCCAGTAAAAGTAGGCCTTAGACAAGGATGTGTGATGTCACCGTGGTTGTTTAATATATTTATAGATGGGGTTGTAAGAGAAGTAAATGCGAGGGTCTTGGCAAGAGGCGTGGAGTTAAAAGATAAAGAATCACACACAAAGTGGGAGTTGTCACAGCTGCTCTTTGCTGATGACACTGTGCTCTTGGGAGATTCTGAAGAGAAGTTGCAGAGATTGGTGGATGAATTTGGTAGGGTGTGCAAAAGAAGAAAATTAAAGGTGAATACAGGAAAGAGTAAGGTTATGAGGATAACAAAAAGATTAGGTGATGAAAGATTGAATATCAGATTGGAGGGAGAGAGTATGGAGGAGGTGAACGTATTCAGATATTTGGGAGTGGACGTGTCAGCGGATGGGTCTATGAAAGATGAGGTGAATCATAGAATTGATGAGGGAAAAAGAGTGAGTGGTGCACTTAGGAGTCTGTGGAGACAAAGAACTTTGTCCTTGGAGGCAAAGAGGGGAATGTATGAGAGTATAGTTTTACCAACGCTCTTATATGGGTGTGAAGCGTGGGTGATGAATGTTGCAGCGAGGAGAAGGCTGGAGGCAGTGGAGATGTCATGTCTGAGGGCAATGTGTGGTGTGAATATAATGCAGAGAATTCGTAGTTTGGAAGTTAGGAGGAGGTGCGGGATTACCAAAACTGTTGTCCAGAGGGCTGAGGAAGGGTTGTTGAGGTGGTTCGGACATGTAGAGAGAATGGAGCGAAACAGAATGACTTCAAGAGTGTATCAGTCTGTAGTGGAAGGAAGGCGGGGTAGGGGTCGGCCTAGGAAGGGTTGGAGGGAGGGGGTAAAGGAGGTTTTGTGTGCGAGGGGCTTGGACTTCCAGCAGGCATGCGTGAGCGTGTTTGATAGGAGTGAATGGAGACAAATGGTTTTTAATACTTGACGTGCTGTTGGAGTGTGAGCAAAGTAACATTTATGAAGGGATTCAGGGAAACCGGCAGGCCGGACTTGAGTCCTGGAGATGGGAAGTACAGTGCCTGCACTCTGAAGGAGGGGTGTTAATGTTGCAGTTTAAAAACTGTAGTGTAAAGCACCCTTCTGGCAAGACAGTGATGGAGTGAATGATGGTGAAAGTTTTTCTTTTTCGGGCCACCCTGCCTTGGTGGGAATCAGCCAGTGTGATAATAAAATAATAATAACAAAAAAAAAGTTTTAAATTTATTAGATATTTAAGCTTATTAGAAAAGTATACTTAACAAAATATCTGGATGAAATTTTTATTCACAACTGGTCCTTTAAGTTACGATAATAAACCATTCCAGAAGATGTACTATATCTAAAGATTATCATACTTCAAACCCAAAAATGCATGGTTTTATGGCAACTCATTCCAAGACACTAACACCCAACCTGCCCTTGAATATTTTTCGCAACAAGCTAGGCAGGATAGAAATATTTTTCGCAACAAGCTAGGCAGGATAGACCAGAGCAGACAAGGCAGGAAAGACCAGAACAGACAAGGCAGACAGGCCAGAGCAGACAAGGCAAGACAGCCCAGAGCAGACAAGGCAAGACAGCCCAGAGCAAGCAGGCAGGCAGGGCAGGCCAGAACAGGCAGGTCAGGCTAGAGCAGGCAGAGCAGGATAGTTGGGCAGGTAGGCATGCAGAAAGCAGGAAGGCAGCAGGTAGGCAGAAAATGGTAAAGAATTGCAAGTTTAATATTTACTCTTGTCCCAATCTCACCCCCCCCCCCCACACACCTGGAACACCTACCCCTCTCCCTCCCTCCCTCTGCTTGCCTTCCTCCTTTTGACCCTCTTGCCCTCCCTCACACTTACCTCTATCACTCCCTCTACCATCACTCCATTTAAGACCTTTTCATCACCTTGTCTTGTCTCAGAGCCTGGCCATGGGCCAGGCTCGTCTGGTACTTGCCTGGTCAACCAGGCTGTTGCTGCTGGTGGCCCACTGCCCCACATATCCATCATAGCCTGGTTGATCTGGCACCTGGTGAAGATACTTGTCCAGTTTCCTCTGGAAGGCTCGCCCACATGCACTAACCATCATATGTGTATCACATATTGTATCTCAAATTCTTCATCACAACTCAAAACAAATTCATTTATGAGGGTAAATTACAACTTAAAATTATCATAACTCAAGATCATCATAACTCAAGGGACCATTGTATATATAAACCCAATAATGCTAAGAAATGTCAACAGATGATAAAACAACACATGAAGAGTTAACACTATACCTTGGAACTAATTTCTTTTGACAACACAAGTTTGTCAACTTTCTCCCAGTATGAGTGATTGTCCACACTATTAAGTACTTCTTCCCTGTGATTGATGTTAGTCCCAAGCTGAATGAGACACTTAATGTTTTCTAATTTACTGTACTGTGCAGCTATAAGTAATGGGGTCTCTTGTGCATGGTTTTTCTTATTTAATACAGGATGATGCTTCACTTTTAGTGCCTGAAAAATAGGTACTGTTTTAATAGAGCACAGGTAATTTATAAATTTACATCTTAAACTATGCAGTGTCAGAACTGCTACACTCTTATTATATCTGCCGTTTTGCTTCCCCAGACAAACTTCTTTCTTCTCAGTCATTAACACTTGTGCAACTTTCTAGTGTTTATAAACCCATCTACTGATATATCCATTCTGTATACATATTCACTTTCTTCATACTTCCTTACAATGTGAGCTCCACCCCTCATTTCTTATAAATAATTTTCATCACCTTGTTGTTCTTTGCATTCACTTTCAACTTCCCTCTTTTATGCATCCTTTCAAACTCTACCATTCCAAATCTCAGAAGAGTAATGTCATCTGCAAAATGCATTTTTTATACTTCAAACTGATTTATTCTAATGTCAGGCCCTGATGGTCCACTAGAACTGTACCACCAGAACCCAGGACATTATGGAGGCAGCTACTGAATGGAGGTGGAAATCCAGACTATTACTCAACAAGACAGGAACTCTCAGCCTGCATTGATGGCCAGAATGGTAAATGAGCTCAATGGTTCAAGCATACTTGCAGAGTATCTCTTCTTGCTTGTCATGAGCAAATTATTACTACTGTACCTTTATGGGGAGCACTAAACTCATAGGGATCATACAGTGCATGTAAGATTAATGGGAGGCATTCGGGTTTGATCCAAGGAATGGAAGGGTAGGTCCATTTTCTTGGATGCCACGAGTAAAGGCCAATGCCTGATCTTAAAAGTCATTTGCAGTAATCTCGAATTAGTCAGAAAGACTGACTGTTGCAGTCATATCAATGCACCTAAACACTGCATTCACACCTTGCATCCATGACCCTAAAGAAGCAGGCTAAGTTGGGAGGACAAGATCTCACCACAAAAGGGGACCTTTCAATCACCCAGAAACTGGAACCAGGAAAAACACCTGACACACCCTAGAAGACAAAACAGGTTAGAAGCAACAGAAGTCACCATGGTGATGTCCCCATACAGAAGACACTAGGTTACAATGGGGCCAGACAACTCAATACTGTTAGATACCCTGAAGTTTCCAGGGGCATTAGTGAGGGACATCCATTTCCATCATAAAGCAAAGATGGATTAAGCATTTAATAAACTACCTCTGATAGTGATGTCAGTGCCTCAGTCAGGAAAAGACTTACACACCTACAGACAATCGTACTATCCTGACATACCCATTGAGGCCAAATATCCAGAAACCTTGCTTAAATTCTGAGTCTGGATATGGATGGAGACAAGGCTCTCAAAATAATTATGCATGAAGAGCTGAAGGCAACAGTATTGGTGCCAGGAGTGGGCCATCCTCCGAGGCATAGCACAGAAATAGTCTATATTGAAGACGAACTACGTCCTGTACCATTTTCATCAAGGTTTGGAAACAAGGCTGAAAGAGAACACTGTGGAGCAATGAGGATGCAGTGGATGTGCATTCAAGAAATGTATGAATATAGCATTTATTGTGGCCACCAACCAGTCCAAGAATGGTGAAACAAGGACCAGAAGCTTGTGATTGATATGTGTGGCAACAACATCCTGCTGACAGCACCCAAGTGCTCCACCACAAAACCAAGAATGTCCAGTTAAGGCTCCACTCATGCAAACTAGGAAGGTGGTGAGACAGTAGATCTGCCAAGATGGTGAAATGTACTAGTGAATGTGAAGAAAGGAGATGCATGCTCTTCTTTCCTCTTGCAAAAGGACTATTATTATTATTATTATTATTATTATTATTATTATTTATTATTATTTATTGCTGGAGTGTGATCAGGGTAATTTGTGAAGGGATTCAGGGAAACTGGTTAGCAGGACTTGAGTCCTGGAGGTGGGAAGTACAATGCTGCTTGAAGTGACATCTAAACTGTCGTATCTGAATGCCTCTGCAGACAGTGATTATCACTGGTCAACAATTTTTGAAAAGTTGTATGCTTCATAAATGAGATTAGTTAATTCTTATGTATTTTCATGTCCTGAATCCAAATATTACCTTGAAAAGTGCTTACTGGCAATAGGTTTAAAGATACGAGACATGTAATATTTGATTATTTTATTCATTTTTTTTTTTAACAAGTCGGCCGTCTCCCACCGAGGCAGGGTGACCCAAAAAGAAACAAAATCCCCAAAAAGAAAATACTTTCATCATCATTCAACACTTTCACCTCACTCACACATAATAAGAACATAAGAAAGGAGGAACACTGCAGTAGGCCTGTTGGCCCATACTAGGCAGGTCCTTTACAATTCATCCCACTAACAAAACATTTGACCAACCCAATTTTCAATGCTACCCAAGAAATAAGCTCTGATGTGCAAGTCCCACTCAAATCCAACCCCTCCCACTCATGTACTTATCCAACCTAAATTTGAAACTACCCAAAGTCCTAGCCTCAATAACCCAACTAGGTAGACTGTTCCACTCATCAACTACCCTATTTCCAAACCAATACTTTCCTGTGTCCTTTCTAAATCTAAACTTATCTAATTTAAATCCATTACTGTGGGTTCTCTCTTGGAGAGATATCCTCAAGACCTTATTAATATCCCCTTTATTAATACCTATCTTCCACTTACACTTCCATCAGGTCTCCCCTCATTCTTCGTCTAACAAGTGAATGTAACTTAAGAGTCTTCAATCTTTCTTCATAAGGAAGATTTCTAATGCTATGTATTAATTTAGTCATCCTACGCTGAATGTTTTCTAACGAATTTATGTCCATTCTGTAATATGGAGACCAGAATTGAGCTGCATAATCTAGGTGAGGCCTTACTAATGATGTATAAAGCTGCAGTATGACCTCTGGACTTCTGTTGCTTACACTTCTTGATATAAATCCCAGTAATCTATTTGCCTTATTACGTACGCTTAGGCATTGCTGTCTTGGTTTAAGGTTGCTGCTCACCATAACCCCCAAGTCCTTTTCGCAATCTGTATGGCTAAGTTCTACATCATTTAACTTATAAGTGCTAGGATTATGGACACTCCCGAGCTTCAGAACCTTGCATTTATCTACATTGAACTGCATCTGCCACTTTTCTGACCAAGAATATAGTTTGTTTAAATCCTCCTGAAGTTCCCTAACGTCTACGTTTGAATCAATTATCCTACCTATCTTTGTGTCATCAGCGAATTTGCTCATATCACTAGTAATTCCCTCATCAAGGTCATTGATATATATTATAAACAACAACGGGCCCAAGACTGACCCCTGTGGAACGCCACTTGTTACAGATCCCCACTCGGATTTAACCCCATTTATGGACACACTCTGCTTCCTGTCTGTGAGCCATGACTCGATCCATGAGAGCACTTTTCCCCCAATGCCATGAGCTGCCACTTTCTTTAACAGTCTTTGGTGCGGAACTCTATCAAAAGCCTTACTAAAATCTAAGTAAATAGTATCAAACTCTTTATCGTGGTCAACAGCCTCAAAAGCTTTACTGAAGAAAGTTAATAAATAAGTTAGACAAGACCGGCCTCTTGTGAATCCATGCTGAGTATCATTAATCAAGCTATGCTTATCGAGATGGCTTCTTATAATCTCAGCTATAATTGACTCTAGTAATTTGCCTACAATTGAGGTCAGGCTTATTGGGCGGTAATTTGACGGTAACGACTTGTCCCGTTTAAAAAATAGGAATTACATTAGCCATCTTCCACATATCAGACACTACACTTGTTTGAAGAGATAAATTAAAAATATTAGTTAATGGTTCACAAAGTTCCATTTTGCATTCCTTAAGAACCCTTGAAAAAACCTCATCAGGACCCGGCGACTTATTTTGCTTCAGTCTGTCTATCTGCTTCACAACCATTTCACTAGTGACTGTGATGTTACATAATTTATCTTCTTCTAGCCCACTATAAAAATTAATTACTGGAATATTGTTAGTGTCTTCCTGTGTAAAAACCGAGAGAAAATAATTATTTAAAATTGAGCACATTTCATTCTCTTTGTCAGTAAGTCATTCTCTTTGTCATAATCACTGTTTTTGCAGAGGTGCTCAGAATACAACAGTTTAGAATCATTATAAACGTATAAAAATACACAACATATCCCTCCAAACTGCCAATATCCCAAACCCCTCCTTTAAAGTGCAGGCATTGTACTTCCCATTTCCGGTTATATAAAAATAACTGTTTCCCTGAATCCCTTCACTAAATATTACCCTGCTTACACTCCAACAGCTCATCAGGTCCCAAATACCATTCGTCTCCATTCACTCCTATTGAGCATGCTCACGCACGCTTGCTGGAAGTCCAAGCCCCTTGCCCACAAAACCTTTACCCCTTCCTTCCAACCTTTTCGAGGATGACCCCTACCCCGCCTTCCTGCCATCATGAGACTGAGCTCATGGCAACCGACAGTGGCTTCAAAGCCACCTTATCTTTAATGGATAATGTACTGTGTCGGTGCTTTACATAATGAGAAGCATTTCTTTTATTCATTGGAACCATGTCTAGGGCTAAAAGTAAGCAGATTATAACAATAAATGGAGAAAAAGAATTTGGAATGACTTATGCAGCAAGTAGCACCACCAAACAGTACCAGCAGGTTGTTGTGGCAACCCTGAAAATTTGAAATTATGCTAGCCAAAATTAGTGCCGAATAACTGAAGGAACCGAATAACTGATTGCCGGATTTGTGATGGCGGACCTGTATATACAGTGGACCCCCGCATACCGTTGGCATCACATAACGTTAAATCCGCATACCGATACATTTTATCACTAAGATTTTGCCTCGCATACCGCTAAAAAACCCGCTCAACACTATTAGTCCGAGACGCGTCTAATGTGCGGCCTGAGCCAGCCTCACATGTTCCGCCAGTGGCATTGTTTACCAGCCAGCCTCCGCGGTAACATCCAAGCATACAATCGGAACATTTCGTATTATCACAGTGTTTTTGGTGATTTTATCTGCAAAATAAGTGACCATGGGCCCCAAGAAAGCTTCTAGTGCCAACCCTACAGGAATAAATAACAAAAAGGCACAATACCGTGACTGGAACGATACACAAACAACCCGCACACAAAAGACAGAAGCTCACGACGACGTTTCGGTCCGACTTGGACCATTGACAAAGTCACACTAACAGAGGAGGAGCAGAACGGCTATATATAGGCAGGAAGAGGTGGAGGTAGTAGTAGTGGTAGTAGTAGTAGTAGTACTACTACTACTACTACTACTACTACTACTACTACTACTACCACTACTACTACCTCCACCTCTTCCTGCCTATATATAGCCGTTCTGCTCCTCCTCTGTTAGTGTGACTTTGTCAATGGTCCAAGTCGGACCGAAACGTCGTCGTGAGCTTCTGTCTTTTGTGTGCGGGTTGTTTGTGTATCTACAGGAATAAGGGTGAGAATTACTATAGAGATGAAGAAAGAGATCATTGCTAAGTATGAAAGTGGAGTGCGTGTCTCCGAGCTGGCCAGGTTGTATAGTAAACCCCAATCAACCATCGCTACTATTGTGTCCAACAAAATGGCAATCAAGGAAGCTGTTCTTGCCAAAGGTTCAACTGTGTTTTCGAAACAGAGATCGCAAGTGATGGAAGATGTTGAGAGACTCTTATTGGTGTGGATAAATGAAAAACAGATAGCAGGAGAGAGCATCTCTCAAGTGATCGTAAGTGAAAAGGCTAGGAAGTTGCATGAGGATTTAATTAAAAAAATGCCTGCAACTAGTGATGATGAGAGTGAATTTAAGGCCAGCAAAGGTTGGTTTGAGAGATTTAAGAAGCGTAGTGGCATACATAGTGTGATAAGGCATGGTGAGGCTGCCAGTTCGGACCACAAAGCAGCTGAAAAATATGTGCAGGAATTCAAGGAGTACATAGACACTGAAGGACTGAAACCTGAACAAGTGTTTAATTGTGATGAAACAGGCCTGTTTTGGAAGAAAATGCCAAGCAGGACCTACATTACTCAGGAGGAAAAGGCACTCCCAGGACATAAGCCTATAAAAGACAGGCTTACTCTGTTGATGTGTTCCAATGCTAGTGGTGATTGCAAAGTGAAGCCTTTATTAGTGTATCACTCAGAAACTCCCAGAGCGTTCAGGCAAAAGAATATCCTCAAGGCTAATTTGTGTGCTGTGGAGGGCAAACAGTAAGGCATGGGTCACTAGGGACTTTTTCTATGACTGGTTATACCAAGCATTTGCCCCCAATGTGAAAGATTACCTAACTGAAAAGAAATTAGACCTTAAGTGCCTCCTGGTGTTAGACAATGCCCCTGGTCATCCTACAGACGTGGCAGAGCGACTTTATGGGGACATGAGCTTCATTAAGGTGAAGTTTTTGCCTCCTAATACCATCCTCTCCTGCAGCCATGGACCAGCAGGTCATTGCAAACTTCAAAAAACTGTACACAAAAGCTCTGTTTGAAAGGTGCTTTGTAGTGACCTCAGAAACTCAATTGACTCTAAGAGAGTTTTGGAGAGATCACTTTAATATCCTCAATTGTGTAAACCTTATAGGTAAGGCTTGGGAGGGAGTGACTAAGAGGACCTTGAACTCTGCTTGGAAGAAACTGTGGCCAGAATGTGTAGACCAAAGGGATTCTGAAGGGTTTGAGGCTAACCCTAGGAATCCTATGCCAGTTGAGGAATCCATTGTGGCATTGGGAAAGTCCTTGGGGTTGGAGGTTAGTGGGGATGATGTGGAAGAGTTGGTGGAGGAGGACAATGAAGAACTAACCACTGATGAGCTGCTAGATCAACTTCAACAGCAAGAGGCCAGACCTGAGGAAACTGCTTCGGAGGGGAGAGAGAAATTGAAGAAGTTGCCTACTTCAAAGATTAAGGAAATGTGTGGAATGTGGCTTAAAGTGCAAACCTTTTTTGATGACAATCACCCTAACACAGCTATTGCAAGCCGTGCTGGTGACTATTACACTGACACTGTTGTGAAACACTTTAGGAAAGTCATAAAGGAACGAGAGGTACAGGCCACTATGGACAGATATGTTGTGCGACAGAAGTCCAGTGACTCTGAAGCTGGTCCTAGTGGCATTAAAAGAAGGGAAGTAACCCCAGAAAAGGACTTGACACCTCAAGTCTTAATGGAAGGGGATTCCCCTTCTAAACACTAAGACTCTCTCCTCCTCCCATCCCATCAATCATCACCAGAACTTCAATAAAGGTAAGTGTCATGTAACTGTGCATGTCTTTTTCAGTTTGTGTGTATTAAAATTAATATTTCATGTGGTAAAATTTTTTTTTTCATACTTTGGGGTGTCTTGCATGGATTAATTTGATTTCCATTATTTCTTATGGGGAAAATTCATTCGCATAACGATAATTTCGCATAACAATGAGCTCTCAGGAACGGATTAATATCGTTATGCGGGGGTCCACTGTATATATAAAGGAGGGGTTCAGGATATTGGCAGTTTGGTGGGATAGGCTGTGTATCTTTATGCGCATATGCTTCTAAGCTGTTGTGTTCTGAGCACCTCTGCAAAAACAGTGATTATGTGTGAGTGAGGTGAAAGTGTTGAATGATGATAAAAGTATTTTCTTTTTGGGGATTTTTTCTTTCTTTTTGGGTCACCCTGCCTCGGTGGGAGACGGCCGACTTGTTGAAAAAAAAAAAAGTGTACAGTGGACCCCCGGTTAACGATATTTTTTCACTCCAGAAGTATGTTCAGGTGCCAGTACTGACCGAATTTGTTCCCATAAGGAATATTGTAAAGTAGATTAGTCCATTTCAGACCCCCAAACATACACGTACAAACGCTCTTACATAAATACACTTACATAATTGGTCGCATTCGGAGGTGATCGTTATGCGGGGGTCCACTGTATTCTAACCTAACCAGTCTGTAATCTGGCAAACTCAGTAATCCGACACAATACAGGTCCCAATGATGCCAGATTTGTGATGGCAGACCTGTAGTAAATAGCACCTACCTAGGGAGGTACTACCGTCCTGCCAAGTGAGTGTAAAACGAAACCCTGTAATTGTTTTACATGATGGAAGGATTGCTGGCATCTTTTTTCTGTCTCATAAAAATGCAAGATTTCAGGTATGTCTTGCTACTTCTGCTTACACTTGGGTTACACTACACATGCATGTACAAGCATATATAAACACACCCCTCTGGGTCTCTTTTCTATTTACTTACTAGTTCTTGTTCTTGTTTATTTCCTCTTATCTCCATGGGGAAGTGAACGGAATCCTTCCCCTGTAAGCCATGTGTGTCGTAAGAGGCGATTAAAATGCCAGTAACAAGGGGCTAGTAACCCCTTCTCTATATATTACTAAATTTAAAAGGAGAAACTTTGTTTTTCCTTTTGGGATACCCTGCCTCAATGGAATATAACCAGTTTGTTGAAAGAAGAAATAGATTTTGGCGATAGTAAAATATTACATGCTGACTTTCAATAACGAACACTGACCTGGATAACTGCAACAGACTTTGAAGCAGCAATGTGTACAGGAGTGTTACCATTATTGTCGGTTACATCTAAAGCTGCACCTGCAGCTACCAGTGCCCCAATAACCTTGTCATTCTCATTTTCAATTGCAACATGAAGGGGATAGAGGCCATCAGTTTCATCAGGTACATTTAGGTACCTGCCAATAAAAACTCGCATATGAGGGTTTCTCACGGGGAAAATTTCTCTCTAGGAATATTTATTATCACACAAGTAGAAAAGGGTAATAAACACTAGCCATGAAAAGAATAAAACAGAAGGTAAAGGGACTGCTATATATTTCAGCCTCACACTGCAACCTGTTCTTCAGGAGAGCATGCAGTGGTCTCCAAATTGCTGTATTGCTCAATTTTGAGTGATCTAACATACTAATGAAACTTAATACGGATATTCTCAATTAGGTTTGGTTAGATTGACACATATTACTTCATATTTATATATAAGCTTAAAATAACAAACTAAAACAAACAGGTGGCTTACGTTTGGAAGCATGGGGCATCTCATACTACTTTAATGATTGCATTTTCTCCCAAACAGTAAAAAAAAGTTGTAAGATGAACTGCATACTAAGGACTTTCTCAGTTTTCTGAAGAGCCTCTGTATGAGACAAAAATATACAGTACTCTTCTTATCCTCTGTTATAGTTTCTTCATTTGGATTCATTTATACCATATTTTTTCACATTAAATATATAACTATTGAATAATTATGTTATATGATGAGAGTGTGGTAATAAGATTAAATTAGCTGGCCCCTTGTTTCTTACTTTAGTACTTCTTCATTCTTTAAGGCCTCCAGGAATGCGAAGTGTGCGGTTATATGGGCCACATGCCAAGATGGGTGTTCTCTATGAGTATCAAGGACTTTCTGCAGCACACTGTGAGAAAGCACTTCCTTCCCACAAGAGTCCACTAGTGGCAGTAAGATTCTTTGGTAAGCTTCATAAGCACCCTTAGCCTCATTTTCTGTGCATGTTCTTAGAAGGCTGAAAAAAAAGGTGTAGTGGCTAATTACAAGACATAAACTCTAGTTCTAATTAAACGTACATTATCAGATTTCAGAAAACAATGTACTGTAGATATATTTCATCTACTGAAGGAACTGAATGACACTCATGGGTGAAGCATTTTTTTTTTTTTAAGAATTGCAATTTATATATATCATAATATATAACTGATGCATCTGACAGACAACTTAAATCCTGCCACACATCAAATAAAAATTAATAACAAACATGATTACCTATAAGCATTTCGCGAACTATTGACTTCTTTGTGGATTATGAGTTCAAAAGCAAGATTAGGGTCTTCTTTGATATCATCTTCAGCCAGAGAAACAATGATGAAGGGCCCCTCAATGAATGTAAATGTTCTACTGGCATAGTCACTCCAGTTGATAGTGTTTACCTGTTAAGTAATCCTAGTAAAAACATCTTGAAAAAATGCAAAAAATAAACTGAGAAAATTTTAAAGAAACTAAAAATTATCTTTTCATTTACAGAGAAATTCTACAAAAAAATTCAGATGCATTTAAGAAATCCTTTAAAACTTTATTGAAAAGTTCTGTACACTGGTTCAGTTTTCATTTGCATAAAGCAGCTGCTGTTTGCATAGTAAATAGAACACTGCAACACACATTACATTACTACAGTAAGTACAGTGGCCCCTGACTTGAGTCCAATTTTCCCTAAAATCCCAGAGACTATGTATAAGAGGTATAGTAGTTTTCAATGAAGCCAGTTTCATTAAATATTGAAGCAAGAAGGAATAAAGGAAGTTAGGTATGAGGGTGGAAGAAAGGGACCTGGATAAGAATTGCAAAAAAAATGAAGGAATGAGTGAATGAATGAATAAATAAATGAATCTATAAATGAGTGAATTACAGAACAGGGGAGGAGGGGTGGGGATCATCGATTTTCCCATCAGAATAACCAGATAAGGAGAGAATGATGTTGGAGGATACTGGACTGAAACTCGAGCTCCTGCTACATAATACACAGCTCATAGAGTGCTCCTCTGTAAGTGACCTGGATGTAAAGGGCTGCTCTGTATCAACTGAATGTGACCTGGATATAGAGGGCTACTCTGTATCCACTGAAGGTGTCCTGAATGTACAGGACTGCTCTGTATCAACTGAAGGTGTGCATGCTGTGGTATGTTTTCCTGGGTCTGGTTCTCAATCCATACTGGGATGCCACTTCTAACACTATTCCATTTCCATGACACTAAACCCAAAGCTTTTTTTTTTTTGAAGTCAAGTTTATTTCTTTGTAAAGGTTACAATGTGTAATTACAATTTTGATTTGCTACATACAGAGATAGCCATTATAATGCAAAGGCATTTTAGGCAGACTAATCCTAATACATAGTAACTAATTAAAACTAGACAAGATAATAATACATAGTAACTATACTTAAAACTAGACAAGTAGTAGTGGTTAACAGTTTTAGAATCTTATTTAAACTTAATACAAATGTGAGGTAGTAAGGTGGATACACAAATAAGCCGCACATAGAAGAGAGGCGCTTACGACGATGTTTCGGTCCGACTTGGACCATTTACAAAGTCACACTAACCAGAAGTGAAGCACGACGGCTATATATAGACAGGAAGAGGTAGAGGCGGCGGCGGCGGCGGCGGCGGCGGCGGCGGCGGCGGCGGCGGCGGCGGCAGCGGCAGCGGCAGCAGCAGCAGCAGCAGCAGCAGGGAACTAAGGAGGAGGAGCCAGTCAAATATAAAGACAGGGAGCACTGCAAGGGAGCTAGGTGCCCACAGAGGGAGAGCAAGTGCACAGAGGTGGGGGGAAGGGGAAGTGATGAAATAAATAATGAAGAAACAGAAACACGCGACAGAAGATGAAAAAATGAGGAATCAGGTTTAGTCACGGGTGTTCTGAAGTTTGGAGCATTTTACAATGTAGTGGGAGAGGAAGGTATCTACAGAGACGAAGCCAGGACTAAGATTCATACAAGGAAAGTTGTGTATTAGAGAGGATTCAACAAGACGGCGACTGTTAAAGTTGGAAGTAGGGAAGACAGTTTTAGCAGAAGACCAGTCTATAGGATGGCTGTGATCTCTGACGTGACAGAAAAAAGCATTGTTAGTGTCGGCAAGCCTAACACTATTTTTGTGCTCCCTAAGTCTGTCAGAAAGAGATCGACCAGTTTCTCCAAAGTATTGAAGAGGACAGGAGGAGCAAGAAATAGAGTAGACACCAGGAACATCTGTAGAGGGAGGAGAGGTATGAACGAGATTAGTGCGAATAGTGTTAGTCTGGCAGGAAAGTAAGCTTGATGTCTAAGGGACGGAGAGAATTGTTGAGATTAGAAAGACCTGGTGTCTACTCTATTTCTTGTTCCTCCTGTCCTCTTCAATGCTTTGGAGAAACTGGTCGATCTCTTTCTGACAGACTTAGGGAGCACAAAAATAGTGTTAGGCTTGCCGACACTAACAATGCTTTTTTCTGTCACGTCAGAGATCACAGCCATCCTATAGACTGGTCTTCTGCTAAAACTGTCTTCCCTACTTCCAACTTTAACAGTCGCCATCTTGTTGAATCCTCTCTAATACACAACTTTCCTTGTATGAATCTTAGCCCTGGCTTCGTCTCTGTAGATGCCTTCCTCTCCCACTACATTGTAAAATGCTCCAAACTTCAGAACACCCGTGACTTAACCTGATTCCTCATTTTTTCTTCTTCTCACTCTTCCCCTTTCCTTTTTTTTTTTTTTGTTATTCTTCTGTCGCGTGTTTCTATTTCTTCATTATTTATTTCATCACTTCCCCTTCCCCCCACCTCTGTGCACTTGCTCTCCCTCTGTGGGCACCTAGCTCCCTTGCAGTGCTCCCCTGTCTTTATATTTGACTGGCTCCTCCTCCTTAGTTCCCTACTACCACTACTACTACTACTACTGCTGCTACTTCCACTACTACTACTACTACTACCACCACTACCTCTTCCTGCCTATATATAGCCGTCGTGCTCCACTTCTGGTTAGTGTGACTTTGTAAATGGTCCAAGTCGGACCGAAACGTCGTCGTAAGCTCCTCTCTTCTATGTGCGGGTTATTTGTGTATTGTTCCAGTCACGGTATTGTGCCTTTTTTTGTTATTAGTAAGGTGGAGTAGGGTTTGGTAAAAATCTTGAAATTGCACACAAAATCTACATTACAAGTAATGGTTCAGGTGGTAATATTTTATGGACTGGCAGAATTAAAAGCCTAGAGGTCACATAATAAAACTAATTAGCAGTGTTTGGTTAATACTGAGAGATGAGATGATTTTATGAATTGGCAGAATTAAAAGCCTACATGTCACATAATAAAACTAGTTAGCAGATGTTTTGGCTGATTTGGCTAATACCGAGAGAAAAGATGATTTTTTAGCAATGTCTTAAATTTGTAAGTTGTCAGGAGATCCTTGACCTGTTCTGGTAGCGAGTTCCAGATCTTCGGGCCCTTTATGTGCATAGAGTTCTTGCAGAGAGACTGACTTGAAGGATGTTGAAAAGTGCATTATGCCTTGTATTGTGATTATGCATTCTGTTTTAACTGTCAAGTAGTTGTTTTAGGGGAGGGTTTACAGTGGAGTGTAATGTTCTGTATATGTAGTAGGCACAATAATACGAGTGTATGTCTTGTATATTTAGCAAGCTGAGTCTTCTGAAAAGTGGTGGGGTGTGCTGTCTAGCACAGGAGCTGGTTATCACCCACACAGCAACTTTTTGTTGGGTTATTAAGGGTCTAAGGTGGTTGACTGTAGTTGAGCCCCAGGCACAAATACCATAGGTGAGGCAAGGATATATTAGAGTGGGGTACAGGGTAAGGAGTGTCATTTGTGGTGCATAGTATTGTATCTTGGAAAAGATTCCTACTGATTTGGAAATTTAATTGGCTATGTGATGGGTGTGGGACTGAAATTTAAGATTACAATCAAGGTGAAGACCTAGAAATTTGCCCACCATGTGTCTTGATATAGGGAAACCATTTATCAATATATTAATTTAGATATTTAAGGCTCTGTTGCCAAACAGCATGAAGTATCATATTCATTATCATATTATTGATAAAGTACAATACTAAAAAAATTGATAAGAGGCATGTGCAACACTTCATTATCTTTATATTGCTGAAACGTTTCACTTGCTCAGCAGATTTCTCCAGTTGAATATAGGCAAAAACAACAGTAGAAGTAATCGTGAGGTGATCAGTCCCTCAGTCTTGATATGTGGTGGTCAGTCCCTCAGCCTAAAACACAGGCTATATTAATCACAACCAGCACTTTCAGCAAGTGGCTTACATTTCATGAGGATAGTGTGTATAGCAGATTTAGCCAAGCCATGCTGCATGTCAAATGGCTTCTCTCTAGCATCAAGCTGAAAAATGTCTAATTTAGTGTAGAAAATACTGTTCTTCCTCTTTGCTTCAGCAATATACCCTGAGCACCTACTGGTCTTTTAGTGCTCAAGTTGTTGAAGATGAAGCATACAGATGGCAGTAGGAAATGCTGAAATACATGAGCAATAAAGGTGCGCATGAGGAGTCTCAAATGAAATGTTTTATAGTGAATTTTCACAAATTCTCCGGAGTCACGAGATTAACAATGAAACAGATGTGAGTATACCCCACCTTGAAAGTAGGCCTCCTGGATAGCAAGTGCCTCTCACACCACATGTGTTCGTTTGCTAAACCCACCTTGTCATTACGCCAAACTCGGTCGTAAGTCAGATGGTACCTGTATTTCAGCCATAGTAAAATGGTACCAGGGCAAATGGGGCACAAGAATGCTTGCAGACTATTGCTGGACATTGGCAAGAGATGATTCTTCAGCCCACTACAAGTGTCAAGCAAATAGGCAGAGAGTAGGTACGGATTAGAGTTTCAAACTTACTATTCCATATTACGACGAAGAAAGGGAGGTGGTAATTTCATGCACTGGCCAGGGAGGTATACCATCTTTGAGGAGTGAAGAACAACAGGATGTGAGTGTGGGGGAGGTGCGTGAGGCATTATGTAGAATGAAAGGGGGTAAAGCAGCTGGAACTGATGGGATAATGAGAGAAATGTTAAAAGCAGGAGGGGATATAGTGTTGGAGTGGTTGGTATTTTTGTCTAATAAATGTATGAAAGAGGGGGAGGTACCTAGGGATTGGCGGAGAGCATGTATAGTCCCTTTATATAAAGGGAAGGGGGACAAAAGAGATTGTAAAAATTATAGAGGAATAAGTTTACTGAGTATACCAGGAAAAGTGTATGGTAAGGTTATCATTGAAAGAATTAGAGATAAGAGAATGTAGGATTGTGGATGAGCAAGGTGGTTTTAGAGTGGGTAGGGGATGTGCAGATCAAGTGTTTACATGGAAGCATATATGTGAACAGTGTTTAGGTAAAGGTAGGGAAGTTTTTATTGCATTTATGGATTTAGAAAAGGCATATGATAGAGTGGATAGGGAGCAATGTGGCAGATGTTGCAAGTACACCTACCATCCGACTTACGGCCTGCTTGACTTACGACCACTCGACTTACGACCGTGTTTTTTATGCCAAACTTCTGGGAAATAAACAACTATTTGTGCTGTACCTGTTTATCCTAAACCTTACAGTATAAAATACAGTACTAACAGCATAAAAAGTAAAGTAAAACATGAAATACCAAAATAAAACAATAAAATAAAGTCATTACAAAAATGTTTTGTTGATATTCAGTAGTCAAGTTCGACTTACGACCATTTCGACTTATGACCGGTTTCTCGGAACCGAACTCGATCGTAAGTCGGATGGTAGGTGTATATGGAATAGGTGGTAAGTTACTAAATGCTGTAAAGAGTTTTTATGAGGATAGTGAGGCTCAGGTTAGGGTGTGTAGAAGAGAGGGAGACTACTTCCCAGTAAAAGTAGGTCTTAGACAGGGATGTGTAATGTCACCATGGTTGTTTAATATATTTATAGATGGGGTTGTAAAACAAGTAAATGCTAGGGTATTCGGGAGAGGGGTGGGATTAAATTATGGGGAATCAAATATAAAATGGGAATTGACACAGTTACTTTTTGCTGATGATACTGTGCTTATGGGAGATTCTAAAGAAAAATTGCAAAGGTTAGTGGATGAGTTTGGGTGTGTGTAAAGGCAGAAAGTTGAAAGTGAACATAGAAAAGAGTAAGGTGATGAGGGTATCAAATGAATTAGATAAAGAAAAATTGGATATCAAATTGGGGAATAGGAGTATGGAAGAAGTAAATGTTTTCAGATATTTGGGAGTTGACGTGTCAGCGGATCGATTTATGAAGGATGAGGTTAATCATAGAACTGATGAAGGAAAAAAGGCGAGTGGTGAGTTGAGCACCTCTGCAAAAACAGTGATTATGTGTAAGTGAGGTGAAAGTGTTGAATGATGATGAAAGTATTTTCTTTTTGGGGATTTTCTTTCTTTCTGGGTCACCGTGCCTCGGTGGAAGACGGCCGACTTGTTAAAAAAAAAAAAAAATTCAAAATATTCGGGGCACTGGGCGAGAGAAAGTGTATATACATTTAGACCGTTTAGGGGTTAAAACAGCCCTCGTAATCTCGGTTCATGATGCTAATAATCTCTTCAAAAACCAAAACCTGAGAAATCCATAAATCTTCTATATAATTAAACAATAATTAATCCCTGCCAGTATAGATTCCAACTACAAAAAGGTAAATATAACATCTTATTTAAAATTCTGCAGTTAGAATGATAAATTCTCACTACAGGCAACACACTCCACCAATATTCAAAACACTCAACCTACTCACCATACAAAACATCCATACTTATTACTGCACCTATTACATACATAGAACACTTAACTCTGATATTAACCCTCCCCTCAAACATCTCCTTGCCAACCTCAACAGAACACATGACCATAACACAAGGCACAGATCACTCTTTGATGTTCCTCGTGTCCATCTCACGCTATGCAAAAACTCAATGCACATAAAAGGCCCTAAAATCTGGAATTCATTACCTGTAAATATAAAAGAAACACTACCTGTTTATAAATTCAAGTCTCTTCTCAAAGATCACTTACTCACTCAAAACCAAATAAATACTGAATAACTGAACCTTATAAATTGTATATCCTGTATGTTACTCACAATTATATCACACAAATGTTAAACCTAGGACCCAATCTAACTTTATTATTTTTTTAAATACACTACCTAACAGAATACTCCATTCGACTGAATGTACAGCAATGCAAGCAACCATATGACCTGTCTTTGTAATACTCATTTGTGCTTTATAGTTATCTGTTTACAATAATGTTTTATCACTGATTTCATCACTGCTTAGTTAATCTTAAGTTAATTTTAAGCCAGCCCGTAATGCTATGCATATAAGTGGCTTTGGCATGCTGCTCTTACCTGTATTTTTTGTACCTCTGTATGTATGCTTAAATTACTAAATAAATAAATAAATAAATACTCTGCTGGAATACAGAAATTATTATATCAACAATAACAAAAAAAGGCACAATACCGTGACTGGAACGATACACATATAACCCGCACATAAAAGAGAGAAGCTTACAACGACGTCTCGTTCTGACTTGGACCACTTACAAAGTCACACTGACTTTGTAAATGGTCCAAGTCGGACCGAAATGTCATCGTAAGCTTCTCTCTTTTATGTGCGGGTTATTTGTATATCAACAATTTAAATCATACCTTTTACTTAAACTAAGCTGATAGAGGGTAGAAGTAAATGTATTTCTGATTTTTTGGTTAAAAACTAAATCACATAAAACCTTGTGAACACTGCAATTCATTTAGACGAGCCCTAATGACAAATTTTCACCCCTCTACTGATAAGGAGCAGAAAACTGATTTATTAATTTCTTTTGCTTCTTCCCTTCTTTGCATTCATTTTTGGCTAAAAGTTATTCATATAAAGTTTTGTGATATTTCGATTTCATTAAGAGGTATCTCAGACAAAATTTACACCCCTACAAAACAGGATTTCCATATAATATGGTAATACCCTTTTATGATTTTTTTTTTTCAACAAACCGGCCGTATCCCACCGAGGCAGGGTGGCCCAAAAAGAAAAACAAAAGTTTCTCTTTTTCAATTTAGTAATTTATACAGTAGTAGGGGTTACTAGCCCCTTGCTGCCGGCATTTTAGTCGCCCCTTACAACACGCATGCCTTACGGAGGAAGAATTCAGTTCCACTTCCCCACGGAGATAAGAGGAAATAAACAAGAACAAAAACTAGAAAGAAAATAGAAGAAAACCCAGAGGGGTGTGTATATATACGCTTGTACATGTATGTGTTTGTTAGATTATGTATTGGTGGATAAAAGGTTGATGAGTAGGCTCCAGGTTGTACATGTTTATTGAGGGGCAACTGATATATCGGATCATTATTTAGTTGTAGCTACAGTTAGAGTAAGAGATAGATGGGACAAGAGGAAGGTGGCAACAACAAGAAAGAGGGAAGTGAAAGTGTATAAACTAAGGGAGGAGGAAGTTCGGGTGAGATATAAGCGGCTATTGGCAGAAAGGTGGGCTAGTACAAAGATGAGTAGTGTGGGGGGGGGGGGGGTTGAAGAGGTTTGGATAATTTTTAAAAATGCAGTATTAGAATGTGGGGCAGAAATTTGTGGTCATAGGAGGGTGGGGGAAGGAGGAAAGAGGAGTGATTGGTAGAATGATGAAGTAAAGGGTGTGATAAAAGAGAAAAAGTTAGCTTATGAGAAGTTTTTACAAAGTAGAAGTGTTATAAGAAGAGCAGAGTATATGGAGAGTAAAAGAAAGGTGAAGAGAGTGGTGAGAGAGTGCAAAAGGAGAGTAGATGATAGAGTGGGAGAGGCACTGTCAAGAAATTTTAATGAAAATAAGAAAAAAATTTGGAGTTAAACAAGTTAAGAAAGCCTAGGGAACGTATAGACTTGTCAGTTAAAAACAGAGTAGGGGAGTTAGTAGATGGGGAGAGAGATGTATTAGGTAGATGGCAAGAATATTTTGAAGAACTTTTAAATGTTGAGGAAGAAAGGGAGGTGGTAATTTCATGCACTGGCCAGGGAGGTATACCATCTTTTAGGAGTGAAGAAGAGCAGAATGTAAGTGTGGGGGAGGTACGTGAGGCATTATGTAGAATGAAAGGGGGTAAAGCAGCTGGAACTGATGGGATCATGACAGAAACGTTAAAAGCAGGGGGGGATATAGTGTTGGAGTGGTTGGTACTTTTGTTTAATAAATGTATGAAAGAGGGGAAAGTACCTAGGGATTGGCGGAGAGCATGTATAGTCCCTTTATATAAAGGGAAGGGGGACAAAAGAGATGATAAAAAATATAGAGGAATAAGTTTACCGAGTATACCAGGAAAAGTGTACGGTAGGGTCATAATTGAAAGAATTAGAGATAAGACAGGATGTAGAATTGCGGATGAGCAAGGAGGCTTCAGAGTGGGTAGGGGATGTGTAGATCAAGTGTTTACATTGAAGCATATATGTGAACAGTATTTAGATAAAGGTAGGGAAGTTTTTATTGCATTTATGGATTTAGAAAAGGCATATGATAGAGTGGATAGAGGAGCAATGTGGCAGATGTTGCAAGTACAGTGGACCCCCGGTTTACGATATTATTTCATTCCAAAAGTATGTTCAGGTGCCATTACTGAACGAATTTGTTCCCATAAGGAATATTGTGAATTAGATTAGTCCATTTCAGACCCCCAAACATACACGTACAAATGCACTTACATAAATACACTTACATAATTGGTCGCATTGAGAGCTGATCGTAAAGTGGGGGTCCACTGTATATGTAAATGCTGTGAAGAGTTTTTATGAGGATAGTGAGACTCAGGTTTGGGTGTGTAGAAGAGAGGGAGACTACTTCCCGGTAAAAGTAGGTCTTAGACAGGGATGTGTAATGTCACCATGGTTGTTTAACCCTTTGAGGGTCGACAGGCCCTCTCCGAGACTCATTCTCAGGGTCGGCCAAATTTAAAAAAAAAAAAAAAATTCTTATGAAAAGATAGAGAATCTTTTCCCAATCATAATGACACCAAAAGTATGAAATTTGAAGGAAAACTTGCGGAATTATGCTCTTGCGAAGTTAGCGGTCTCGGCGATGTTTACGCATCGGCGATTTTGCCCAATTTGAGCCCCATTTTCGGCCAATTCGACTGTACTAGTCAACAAAAAACATGAATATTTAGCTAGAACTCCATTTTTTCTATTGAATGAGTGCAAGAAACCACCCATTTACCAATTTCAACTATCCATTACAGTGGTCAGAATTTAGGAATTTTGCCAATTTCACACAAATTTCAAAAGATGCCAATTTCCAAATAGGGTCCAGAATAAACAAGAAAGACATTACTGGCACTAAAATGACATTTCCTCTGTTCATTAGTCACGTCTCAAGGCCCCTCTTACATTCTTTTGCTTTCCACTTTGAATTTTTATTCTCACAAAAAATAGAAGATTTACTGTTATGCAGACTACTGCATTAGTGTAAAAAATGGCATAAATAATATTGGCGCACTTGCAGAAGAATATCAGACTCACCAGTTGACGTGTATTGGATGCTTGGCATGATTTGTTTACTTTTGAACTTGGGTAAAAACCGAACATTTCTGCTACTTTGAGTTCAATTTCAAGGTACTTTTCATTGTAAAACCAGTCAAAATCATCTCAATTTCTGTAATATGTCTTCCATTCTATAAAATGAGACCAAGAAAACTAGAATACAACAATAAATACCATACGAAAATACAGTGCAAAGTCGCTGTTTTATTCCAAAAAAACGGTCAATGTTTTTTTTCTCATTATGCACTGTGTGCTGCAGGATTTTTTTATACTGTGCACACTGACCACATAGACCCATTCTTTCATATGTATGCCTACCAGCTTTCTCCCACTAGACTTGAGGGCGCTAGAATTTAGGTGTACTAGTACGTCAAAAACCCTGGGTCGTAAGCCGTACTAGTACGGCCGAAACCCTCAAAGGGTTAATATATTTATAGATGAGGTTGTAAAAGAAGTAAATGCTAGGGTGTTCGGGAGAGGGGTGGGATTAAATTATGGGGAATCAAATACAAAATGGGAACTGACACAGTTACTTTTTGCTGATGATACTGTGCTTATGGGAGATTCTAAAGAAAAATTGCAAAGGTTAGTGGATGAGTTTGTGAGTGTGTGTAAAGGTAGAAAGTTGAAAGTGAACATAGAAAAGACTAAAGTGATGAGGGTACCAAATGATTTAGATAAATAAAAATTGGATATCCAATTGGGGTGGAGTATGGAAGAAGTGAATGTTTTCAGATGCTTGTGAGTTGACGTGTCGGCGGATGGATTTATGAAAGATGAGGTTAATCATAGAACTGATGAAGGAAAAAAGGTGAGTGGTGCGTTGAGGTATATGTGGAGTAAAAAAACGTTATCTATGGAGCCAAAGAAGGGAATGTATGAAAGTATAGTAGTACCAACACTCTTATATGGGTGTGAAGCTTGGGTTGTGAATGCAGCAGCGAGGAGGCGGTTGGAGGCAGTGGAGATGTCCTAAGGGCAATGTGTGGTGTAAATATTATGCAGAATATTCAGAGTGTGGAAATTAGGAGAAGGTGTGGAGTTAATAAAAGTATTAGTCAGAGGGCTGAAGAGGGGTTGTTGAGATGGTTTGGTCATTTAGAGAGAATGTACCAAAGTAGAATGACATGGAAAGCATTTATATCTGTAGAAGGAAGGCGGGGTAGGGGTCGTCCTCGAAAAGGTTGGAAGGAAGGGGTGAGGGAGGTTTTGTGGGTGAGGGGCTTGGACTTCCAGCAGGCGTGCATGAGCGTGTTCGATAGGAGTGAATGGAGACGAATGGTATTTGGGACCTAACAACCTGTTGGAGTGTGAGCAGGGTAATATTTAGTGAAGGGATTCAGGGAAACTGGTTATTTTTATATAGCCGGACTTGAGTCCTGGAAATGGTAAGTATAATGCCTGCACTCTAAAGGAGGGGTTTTGGGATATTAGCAGTTTGGAGGGATATGTTGTGTATCTTTATACATATATGCTTCTAAACCGTTGTGTTCTGAGCACCTCTGCAAAAACAGTGATTATGTGTGAGTGAGGTGAAAGTGTTGAATGATGATGAAAGTATTTTCTTTTTGGGGATTTTCTTTTTTGGGTCACCCTGCCTCGGTGGGAGACGGCCAACTTGTTGAAAAAAAAAAAAAAAAAATGTATGTGTAGTGTGACCTAAACATAAGCAGAATTAGCAAGACGTACCTGAAATCTTGCATGTTTACGAGACAAAAAAGACACCAGCAATCCTACCATCATGTAAAACAATTACAGGTTTCCATTTTACACTCACCTGGCAGGACGGTAGTACCTCCCTGGGTGGTTGCTGTCTACCAACCTACTACCTATATTTATGATTCTTATTATTATTTATTATTATTATTAGTTGTTCTTTGTTACACTGCTTAGTTACATTTTTCGATACTTTATTTTTACTGGAGAGAAAATATGAATTTTATTTTATAGAAGTGAAGAAGTTTGGGTTCACTGGGCACCCATAAATGTACATATCCTAAAATTTTTGAAACTTGTAATTACTAATGAGCTTATTAATCAGTGTTTTCTAGAAAGAATAACTTTTTTTTTTTTTCAACAAGTCGGCCGTCTCCCACTGAGGCAGAATAACTACTGTTTTCAAAACTTCTTTAGGTATGTGCTGAATGCATTTGTTAAATAATTTCCCCTAACCTTGTTTTTCGGTGTGTGTGTGCGCATGACGTATCTATCCAAACCATACCACGGGTGGGGTTTGATCCCACGGTCAGAGAGTCTCAAAACTCCAGACCAGCTAGCCACAATAAGATTCGTCCAACTAGGTATATTTCTACACCATAGGAAGGTTAGCATAGGCACCACTGTGACCACATCTATCTTTTTGTCTAGTTAAATAATTCAGGTGAATATTTTCAAACTTATTTCCAAACATTTTATACAGTAGTCGGTCATGTCACTATCAAAGATACCTCTTCTAGTTCAACATTACTATGTGATCACTTGTATGGTACTAACCTTTGTTGGTTGTGGGCCCCAGCCAAGCCCTCGTGCCAGCTTGCCAAAGAATTGAGACATCCTGTCATGTAGGCTGCCCTCTGGTATCACCGATCCATCACACACTAACTGAGTAATAAACAATGAAACACCCATCTATGTAGCAATTTGGAGGATAACATTTAAAGAATCACATGTGTCTAAATTTCAAATTTAAAGTTTGATAATCAAAACTAATAACTATTTAATCAATACAGTAAAAGTCATTCTAATACTGTAATTAAAATGGCAAAAATTAGCGGTATTGTATCTTCAAATCACATTAAAGAAATTTCTTGTTGCTGCTTCTGCTAAATAGCAGATCAACCAGGCTGTGATGGCTATGTGGGCCAGCAAGCTGCTACCAGCATCAGCCTGGCTGAAAAGACAATCAATAAAAAAATCTGGCCTCAAGATGGACTGCAAAGGTAGAAAAGCCCTCAAAACTGATGACAGGTACACATGTAAAAGAAAAATGATTATCTACTTCCAAAAATTCCATTTTCCTCAATATCGTACAAGAATTATCAATGATAATAGAGTATATATCAATTTGTCAGGCTACAAGACAATCTTCTTGTAACTAAATTAAGAAAAAATTAAAATTTAAGCATTTTTACTTTATTATTCCATTTACATAAAGGAACATCACTTTAACATTTTACAGAGGAATTCATTATTGCATTCTACCTTCATTAGTTCCATAACTACTTCTAAGATTTTCATCTACAGATATGAATTCATTGAAAAATGGTTTGCAAGTGCTATTCCAAGAAATGCTGAGTTCGACAAGAGTATACATGTATATACACAAACTTAATCAATTAAGTAAACCAAAATTAATAATAATTTACACTATGTTCAAAATAAAGAATAATGGAGAACATGCACCTCAGATACTGTATTTCAAATGTGCTTCAGTAACCAAGACCTGTAAATAAACAATAACAACTTACAAAAAGGACTGTAGGTACGACTTAAGAATGTGTAAAAATGTCACTAGACAAAAACTATCAAAATTATAAATAAAACAAGCAATGATGGGATCATATACTCAAATGCATATTTAGAGAGTCATCATAAACAAGAGGCACTTGCTTGAAAAAAAAAAAATTTAAGTTTAGCAAGAAAAAAAAAAAGAATTAAGATAAAAGAAACACCAATAAGTGTACAGCTACCCTATGAAAAAAGCAATGCATAATGATTGAAATAAAGAAGCTGTTGAGCACAAATTCTTACATAATAGTACAGTAAATATACCTCAGAGTTTGGTATGGTATTAGTATCATAGGAAATTTGACACCACACACTAGCAAAATATCCAAATTAGGCACATACATTTCCATTATCTGTGAAACACAGTACTCCAAGTGGTTTGCCACGGATAAACACTATGTAATACGGTGGACCCTCGAGTTACTAACTTTTTTCGTTCCAAACGGCTGGTCAAATGCTGTTACTGAACGAATTTCCTCTCATCAGGAATACATAATGTAAAATAGATTAATCTGTATCAGACTGCTGAAAATATATTTACAAAAACACTTACAAAAATACACTTACATAATCTGTCATGTGGGAGTGGTTCTTAACTCGAGGGTCGACTGTATTACCATCTTCACTAGAAATACTGGCATTATTAACTAGACTTTCTTGATAAATACGTATACAAGCTTTTAAAATAAAACACACTACATCTTTATCAAGAAAACCGAGACAGCTCATCAAGCTCTTATAGTACAAAAGGTACTATGGCATTATTTTCAGCAAAATAGAATGCTGGAAATCATCACATGGTAGACATATTATGATAGTGAGACAGCCATCATTATCATTACCTGGAGATTACCTGGAGAGAGTTCCAGGGGTCAACGCCCCTGCGGCCCAGTCTGTGACCATGTTCAATATACTAAAACAACTTTATTTCTATGAAGTTAAGTAATGTACGGTATACAATTAGGGTAACCAACATGTACAAACTACTTTATAAAAAGCCCCTTGCTATGCAAACCATTTTGGGCAGCCTTAAAAATAACTTACAATTACTAGACAATGAGAGAGTGCATAATATGACTATTTGCTAGTTTAATCTGCAGGCTGAGTGTTGTTTTCA
This sequence comes from Cherax quadricarinatus, assembly GCF_026875155.1. Lineage (NCBI taxonomy): Eukaryota > Metazoa > Arthropoda > Malacostraca > Decapoda > Parastacidae > Cherax > Cherax quadricarinatus. The sequence continues at coordinate 7,030,080 of NC_069440.1, read as the reverse complement.
TACACGTAATGCCATCTTGTGGAAGTGTTCTCAAACTCGCTTATATGTAGTACGTATTATTATAGTATTATTGATTAGTAGTAATACATATGTACAGTGTTTTAATAATTCATATTATTATACAGTGGATCCCCGCATAACGATCACCTCCGAATGCGACCAATTATGTAAGTGTATTTATGTAAGTGCGTTTGTACGTGTATGCTTGGGGGTCTGAAATGGACTAATCTACTTCACAATATTCCTTATGGGAACAAATTCGGTCAGTACTGGCACCTGAACATACTTCTGCATTGAAAAAATATCGTTAACCGGGGGTCCACTGTATTATGTTTTTTTTTTAACACACTGGCCGTATCCCACCGAGGCGGGAGGGCCCAAAAGGAAAAATTAAAGTTTTCTCCTTTTACATTTAGTAATATATACAGGAGAAAGGGTTACTAGCCCCTTGCTCCTGGCATTTTAGTCGCCTCTTACAACACACATGGCTTACAGAGGAAGAATTCTGTTCCACTTCCCCATGGAGGTAAGAGGAAATAAACAAGAACAAAAACTAGTAAGAAAATAGAAGAAAACCCAGCGGGGTGTGTGTATATATATATATGCTTGTACATGTAAGTGTAGTGTGACCTAGATAAGTAGAAAGTAGCAAAGACGTACCTGAACTTTGCTGTTTGGGGGACAGAAATGGACACCTGCAATTCCTACCCATCTTGTAAAACAATTACAGGCTTTCGTTTTACACTCACTTGGAAGGACGGTAGTACATCCCTGGGCAGTTGCTGTCTACCAGCCTACTACCTAAAATTATATTATGTAAATTATATATAATATTATATGTATTATTATTAGGAGCACTTAGGAGTCTGTGGAGACAAAGAACTTTGTCCTTGAAGGCAAAGAGGGGAATGTATGAGAGTATAGTTTTACCAACGCTCTTATATGGGTGTGAAGCATGGGTGATGAATGTTGCAGCGAGGAGAAGGCTGGAGGCAGTGGAGATGTCATGTCCGAGGGCAATGTGTGGTGTGAATATAATGCAGAGAAATCGTAGTTTGGAAGTCAGGAGGAGGTGCAGGATTGCCAAAACTGTTGTCCAGAGGGCTGAGGAAGGGTTGTTGAGGTGGTCTCGACAGGTAGAGAGAAATGGAGCGAAACAGAATGACTTCAAGAGTGTATCAGTATGTAGTGGAAGGAAAGGCAGTATGGGTCTGCCTAGGAAAGGTTGGAGGGGAGGGGGTAAAGGAGGTTGTGTGTGCGAGAGGCCTTGGACTTCCAGCGGCATGCTGTGAGCGTGTTTGATAGGAGTGAATGGAGACCACAATGGTTTTTAATACTTGAGTGCTGTTGGAGTGTGAGCAAAGTAACATTTATGAAGGGATTCAGGGAAACCGGCAGGCTGGACTCGAGTCCTGGAGATGGAAAGTACAGTGCCTGCACTCTGAAGGAGGGGTGTTAATGTTGCAGTTTAAAAACTGTAGTGTAAAGCACCCTTCTGGCAAGACAGTGATGGAGTGAATGGATGGTGAAAGTTTTTCTTTTTCAGGCCACCCTGCCTTAGTGGGAATCGGCCAATGTGCTAATAAAAAAAAATATTATTATTATTATTATTATTATAATAATAATAATACTCTTGCTTACCATTTGGAATTTTTATTCACACAAAAGAAATTAAGAAGATTTACTGGTTATGCAGGATACTGCATTATTGTAATACAGTGGACCCCGCATACCGATGGCACCACATACCGATCGATTAATCCGCATACCGCTTGCTTAATCGCAAAAAATTTTGCCTCCCGGCATACAGCTTAAAAACCCGCTCAACGATTTTCGTCCGAGACGCGTCAATGTGCGCCCTTAAGCCAGCCTCACTGTGTCCGCCCGTTTTTGCCATTGTTTACAGCCAGCCTCCGCGGTAACATCCAAGCATTACAAATCGGAATATTTCGTATTATTACAGTGTTTTCGGTGCTGTTTCTGGAAAATAATTGACCATGGGCCCCAGAAAGCTTTCTAGTGCCAACCCTACACCAATAAGGGTGAGAATTTCCAATAGAAATGAAAGAAAGGATCTTTGTAAGTATGAAAGTGGAGTGCGTATCGCCGACCCTGGTCAGGTTTGTACAAGAAAAAACCCAACTCAACCATCGCTACTATTGTGGGCACCAGAAGGCAATAGGAAGCTGTTCTTGCAAAGGGTTTATGCTGTGGTTTCGGATACAAAGATGCAAGTGATGGAAGATGTTGAGAGACTCTTATTGGTGGGATAATGAAAAACACCGTAGCTGGAGATAGCTATCTCTCAAGGATTCATAATAAGCTCGAAAAGGTCTACGGAAGTTGCTCAGGATTTATTAAAAAAAATGCCTGCAACTGTGCCTGAATGTGAGTGAATTTAAGGCCAGCAAAGGTTTTGGTTTGAGACGATTTAAGAAGCGTAGTGCATAACATAGTGTGATAAGGATGGTGAGGCTGCCAGTTGGACCAACCAAAGCGGCTCTGGAAAAAATATGTGCAGGAATTCATGATGTACATAGTGACTGAAGGACGGAAACCTGGAACAAGTGTTTAATTGTGATGAAACCAGGCCTGTTTGGAAGAAAATGCCAAGCAGGACCTACATTACTCTGGAGGGAAAAGGCCACTCCCAGGACATAAAGCCTATGAAAGACAGGCTTACTTTGTGATGTGTTCCAATGATACTGGTGATTGCAAAGTTTAGCTTTTATTAGTGTATCACTCTGTAACTCCCAGACCGTTTCAGGCAAAAAAGAATGTCCTCAAGGAGAATTTGTGGGTGCTGTGGAGGGCCAAACAATAAGGCATGAGGTCACTAGGGACTTTTTCTATGATGGTTACACCATGCATTTGCCCCCAATGTGAAAAGATTACCTAACTGAAAAGAAATTAGAACTTAAGTGGCCTCCTGGTGTTGACAATTGCCCTGCGTCATTCCTACAGACCGTGGCCCAGAGCGACTTTATGGACATGAAATTCTTTAAGGTGAAGTTTTTGCCATTCTAAATACATCTCTCCTGCAGCCATGGACAGCAGGTTATTGATACTTCAAGAAACTGTACACAAAGCTCTGTTTGAAAGGTGTTTGTGTGACCTCAGAAACTCCCAATTGACCTCTAAGAGAGTTTTGGAGTGAGCACTTTAATATTCTCAAATTGTGTAAAACCTTATAGGTAAGCTTGGGAAGGGATGTGACTAAGAAGCCTTGACTCTGACTTGGAAGAAACTGTGGGCCAGAATGTGTAGGACAAATGGGATTTTGAAGGGTTTGAGGCATATCCCTAGAGTGGATTATGCAGTTGAGGAACTCCATTCGTGGCGATTGGAAAGTCCTTGGGGTTGGAGGTTGTGGGGAGATGTGGAAGAGTTGGGGAGGTGGAAATGAAGAAAACTAACACTGATGAGGCAGTAGATCAACTTCAAGTGCAAGGAGGAGACTGAGAAAATGGTTCAGTGGAGGGGAGGATGAGGAAATTGAAGAAGTTGCCACTACAAAGATTAAGGAATCTGTGGAATGTGCTGAAGTGCAAACCCTTTATGGATGAGTATCACCTCACACAGCTATTGCAAGCCGTGCTGGTGATTATTTACATGACAATGTTGTGAAACACTTTAGGGAAGTCATTAAAGGAACGAGAGGTACAGGCCATATGGACAGAATGTTGGCGGAAAGGAAGTTCCCGTGTCCCTGAAAGATGGTCTAGTGGCATTAAAGAAGAAGGGAAGAAACCCAGAAAAGACTTGACACCTCATGTCTTTAATGGAAGCGGGATTCTCTTCTAAACACTAACACTCTCTTCCCCTCCTCCCATCCCTTCAATCATTAACCAGATCTTCAATAAAAGTAAGTGTCATGTAAGTGTGCATGCCTTTTTCAGTTTGTGTGTATTAAAATTAACATTTCATGTGGTAAAAATTTTTTTTTTTCATACTTTTGGGTCTCTTGCACGGATTAATTTGATTTCCATTATTTCTTATGGGGAAAATTCATTCGCATACCGATTATTTCGCATAACAATGACCCCTCTTGCACGGATTAAAATCGGTATGCGGGGGTCCACTGTAATTGTAGAAACAATATCAACCCATTCATGACTGCATATTTGGAATGGCCACTCAGACCGGCACTGTTTACTCTCGAACGTTGGTAAAAATCGCACATTTCCGTTATATGCACTTCACTTTACATGTATAATGGCACACAACTTGTCGTGACGTCACTGCTTTAAGCAGGCCTACTGCTGCCACCTTCCCTTGTTATATATTTTATTTTTCCTTTCCCCTTTTGCTTATTAACTTTTTCACTCTCACTGTATGGTGCCCCACATTTCACTTGTTAGCCAAACGCTGATAATTCTTGAACAGCCACTTCCACACTCACTTTGATCTTTGTATGTTTGAATCTGTGTGGCAACAGTGCCTATAGACTCACCATGGGCTTGGCGCTCTTGAAATATTGATAATTTCGATTTCCTCTCGACTATTTTTAACTATTAACGTTAGTTATCACTCATAATTATTGTTCACTGACGATGTCACTACCACTGATTACTGCTATGCATTTACTGCACGCCTTACAAAAACACTAGGTTTTCGGAGCCTTGTGCACCCACGTCTGCACCCCACGGGAACCCAGCGCGTGTGTTGCGTGCTCTGTGTGTGTGTTGTCTGTGTGTGTGTGTGTGTGTGTGTGTGTGTGTGGTGTGTGCCTGTGTGTGTGTGCCTTGTGTGGTGTGCCTGTGTGTGTGTGCCTGTGTGTGTGTGCCTGTGCTGATGTGTGCTGTGTGTGTGTGCCTGTGTGTGTGTGCCTGTGTGTGTGTGCCTGAGTGTGTGTGCCTGTGCTGTGTTGCTGTGTCGTGGTGTGCCTGTGTGTGTGTGGCCTGTGTGTGTTGCCTGTGTGTGTTTGCTGTGTGTGTGTGCCTGTGTGTGTGTGCCTGTGTGTGTGTGACTGTGTGTGTGTGCCTTGTGTGTGTGTGCTGTGTGTGTGTGCCTGTGTGTGTTGTGCCTGTGTGTGTGTGCCCTGTGTGTGTGTGCCTGTGTGATGTGTTCTGCCTGTAGTGTGTGTGCCTGTGGTGTGTGCCTGTGTGTGTGTGCCTGTGTGTGTGTGCCTGTGTGTGTGTGCCTGTGTTGTGTGTGCCTGTGTGTGTGTGCCTGTGTGTGTGTGCCTGTGTGATTGTCGTGCCTGTGTGTGTGTGCCTGTGTGTGTGTGCTGTGTGTGTGTGCCTGTGTGTGTGTTGCCTGTGTGTGTGTGCCTGTGTGTTGTGTGCCTGTGTGTGTGTGCTGGTGTGTGTGCCTGTGTGTGGTGCCTGTGTGTGTGTGCCTTGTGCTGTGGGCCTGTGTGTGGTGCCTGTGCCTGTACTCACCTTATTTGTATTCTCCTAATTTTGTGGTTGCAAGGGGTCGAGTCTTAGCTCCTGGCCCCGCCTCTTCACGGTTGCCTTCTGGGCCCTCTCTCTCCCAGCTCACAGGAGCTTTATCAAACCTCTCTTAAAACTGTGTATGGTTCCTGCCTCCACTACGTATTTTCTTGGCCTATTCACTGCCTTAACAAACTCTACATGACTGAAGAAATACTTCCTATTATCTCTCTGACTCATTTGTGTCTTCAAACTTCCATTGTGGCCTCTTGTTTCTGTGTCCCCTCCTGGAACATCTGTCTTTGTCCACTTGTCTATTCCGCGCAGTATTTATATGTAGTTATCATGTCTCCCTGACCCTCCTGTCCTCCAGTGTCGTCAGGCCGATTTCCCTTAATCTTTCTTCATAGGGACATTACCTTAGCTCTGGGAACTAACCTTGTCGCAAACCTTTGTACTTTCTCTAGTTTCTTGACGTGTGTCTTATCAAGTGCCGGGGTTCCAAACAGGTGCTGCATACTCCAGTATGAAGGGCCTGACATACATCAGTGTACAGTGTCTTGAATGATTTCCTTACTAAGGTATCGAATGCTGTTCTAGGTTTGCAGGCGCCATATGCTGCTGCAGTTATCTGATTGATGTGTGCTTCCGGAGACATGCTCGGTGTTATACTCACCAAGATCTTTCTCCCTGAGTGAGGTTTGCAGTCTTTGGCCACCTAGCCTATTACTCTGCTGGGGTCTTCTGTGCCCTTCCACTATCTTCTATGATTTGCATTTGACAGGATTGAAATTCGTAAGCATTTGCTGGACCAGGTGTCAGGGTCTGTCCAGGTTCTTTGAAGTCCTGCCTGGTCTCATCAGATTTAATTCTACTCTTTAAACTTCCACATCATCTGCAAACAGGACACTTCTGAATAAACCCTTCCATCATGTCGTTCACATATACCAATAATAGCACTGTTTCCTAGGACCGATCCCTGTGGGCACCCTGCTCGGTCACAGGTGCCCCCACTGTGTGATACATCTTACGTACCATGACTCGTTGTTGCCTCCCCTGTCAGGTATTCTCTGATCCACTGCAGTGCCCTTCCTGTTATTGCGCCTGATCTCTTGCTTCTGCACTAATCTCCTTGTGAGGAACTGTGTCAAGGCCTTCTTGCAGTCCCACGAAGATAGATGACATCAAACCCAACCTCTCTCTAGTGTCTTACTTCTGTTATTTTATCATAAAACTCCAGAAGGTTTGTGAAAACAGGATTTGCCTTCCGTGGAATCCGTGCTGGTTGGCTTTTATAGTCTTGTTCCGTTCCAGGTGCTCCACCATCTCCTCCTGATAATCTTCTCCATAATTTTGCATATAATACATGTAATGACACAGGTCTATAGTTTAGTGCTCTTTTCTGTCTCCTTTTTTAATAATTGGGAACTAACATTGGCCATTTCCATACCTCACGGTTAGTTGCCCTGTTTTCCAGGGACGTGTTGAGATTGTGTGTGCGCATGTGTGTGTGTGAGCCTTGTGTGTGTGTGCGCACTGTGTGTGTGTGGCCGCCTGTGTGTGTGTGTGAGCCTGTGATTGTGTGTGTGTGCCTGTGTGCGGCCTGTGTGTGTGTGCACATGTGTGTGTTGCACCTGTGTGTGTCGCGTCCCTGTGTGTCGTGCGCGCTTGTGTGTGTGTGCCTCGTGTGTGTGTGTGTGCCTGTGTGGTTGACTCACCTAGTTGAGGTTTGGCGGGGGTTGAGTTCCGAGCTCCTGGCCTGCCTCTTCACTGTGTATGTGTGTGTTGGGGATGGGGGGAGCTGATCTGACCATTTATTAATACCTGTTGTAAACTTGTGGCAGGGAGTATCAAACTACTATTACTATCATCCCTTACCACACCATCACCAATCGACATTATTACAATACGTAATAATAATAATAATAATAATAATTTTATTTCTACAAGTACACATATATGTACAAGGTATACAGGCCTATCTGACATCAATGACATACTACTAGTACATAGTAAGCCACTTGTTATGCTGAGCACTTCGGGAAAATTAGGTCAGTTTTGTCCCAGGATACGACCCACACCAGTTGACTAACACCCAGGTTATCCCCTTCCCCCCCCCCCCCCCCCCCCCCCCCCCCCCCCCCTATTATGATGGGTGAACAGGAACAGCAGTTGTCTTATGGCAACGCGTCTTTAATGTTGTCCAGCCGCACCGGAGAGTCGAAATCAGTGTGTGAGCTGAGTGCGCTAGTGATCGAGCTATGGAACACCTTGGCTAGTGTAAGCCACATTCTTTTACCAAACTGTACCCAGGGCCGGATTAAGAAGTCTCCGGACCCTAGGCTATTCAGATTGGCGGGGCCCCTTTGAGTTACGGGTAAGCGAAGCGACCCCTTCCAGCTTGGGGTGGGGGAGTCGGTGTGAGCCTGTTTAAGGTCTAATTAAATACATTCTGGCTATTTAGATTAAATTTAATAGGGAAAGTACATCAAGACAACAAAACCAATTTACCAAACAAAGCCATTATAACTATCTTGGTTAAATTCATGCATTTTAAGAGTATTAAACTCAAGACAGCTAGTTATTACTAAGTTTAGGCTATTAAAGTAGTGACATCATGTACCTATTATATTCAGCATTAACCACTACAGCACTATTATTCCCTTTATAAATCACTGACCATTAATTGTTATCATTGCTCATGCATAAGACTATCAATCATTATAAACTAAGAAAGTAAAGAATTGTTTATATTCACAGGCACTTCTTGAATAAACTTTTTTCTGGATTTCATATTGGCAAAGATCATCAATTATATTCTGAAAATCAATATTTCTTGTTTGATCAGACTCAATGGTCAAACAGGCTAGGTTACCCAATTTGTTTGGCTCATGTTGACGGGCTGGTTTTTCACTCTTTCAAAAAGAAATCTGAACATTCTCCTTCACATGTTATTAGTAGCCTGGAAGTGTTTAGGAAAAGGCGATACTCTATGTCAACATTAGGAGAGAAGGTTTCTGAGATTCCTGCTTTTCTTAATGTTTCAAAGCAGTGAGGGTGCACATTTTTCAGGTGCGAGCTTTAATCTGTTTTCATATATCCAAGAAAAAATGAACCATTTCTTCATCAAATGTGTCCTGAACATCTGCTGAAAGTCAGTGTTGTTGCAAACTTTATGGCAGCTTCTCTCAATTCTGCATCTGGCATAGTAGTAATTTGAACAGGAAATCCAAACTTGTCATTGAGTTCTGGTAGATTTCTTTTCTTTTTCACCAATTTTGTAATCAGTGAATCCTGAATGGACGAATATGGTAGCTGTTTACATTTCTGCCTTGGTCGAACACAATTCATTGTCCGGCTCTTCAAAATTGCGTTTCCTCTTCCTTGACCGCTGATGATCAGCCCGGAAAATGTGTCTTTCACCAGCAGGTTTAGCTTTCCTCTACAAACATTTCCACACCCGTTCATTCATTGCGAAGTGAGCTTACAAATTCCACTAAGCCTGCATAGAGGTTAGCACAAGTACGCCTATTTCAATTTCATTTTTCTGAAGTGTCTTGTTCATGGGCATTTAAACCGTTCCAGTATACTAGTCCAAAGCACACAGAGTAAGGCCAATTCCAAAATCTTCCAATTTTGTATGCTAAGCTGGCTGCTTCGCTTCTTGTAATTGCTGTCTGGTCTTATCCTCTGCTATTTGGATCAAAGCAGAACGTATTTCAGCAAAGCTGTCTTTCAAAGCATGTGTTGCACATGCTTGCGCTGACACTTGTTGTTGATAATGATTTGTTGACATCTCCATGAATGGTTGACTTGAGTGTACTCCACCGATGCGTTGAAGCAGAGATAGAAAAAATTAAAGAGTGCTTGTAAAGTCCAACAAATGAAACTGCAGCGACACACTCCGCGCAGCACCATGACCCCAACAAGATTAAGAGAAAGTGCTGAGCTGGCGCACATATACAGCAATGTGAGTTGATTTGCTTGATACGGGCTTGCAATCCATTATCATTACCGACATGTTACTGCATTGCCGTAGCTCTGCCACGGCATCCATAATAGAGAGATCATGTTCAAGCAGAGTTCCATACTACATTCATATTATCTCGCCATCATGGCCTGAAAGAGGAATGAATTTTATAAAGCGCTCTACAGGCTTACCATGGAGGTCTACAAAGCGATCAATGAATGTCAATTGATCTGTATGTGAAATATCGGGTGTTGAATCTACAACTTATTGCAAAGTATTTTGCAGTTTTCACAGCTGCTATGATGTTATTGAGTACCTTCTTATTCATCAGTTCAAATAAATTCATTTAGTAGATGACATGTAAGATAACTGTGCCTCTTCCTGCATTTCCCAAGGCGTGACACATGATTTGCTAAGAATGGATCAAATTTGCTAACAGTTTCTATGATCCCTAGGAAATTTGCCATTGTTTTCTGAACCAAAATCCTCATTTTCTCCACGGAAGAAAGCAAGTCTCTTAGAGCTAAGAATTTTAAACTGCAACAACTCTTTCTAGAAACCTCTCTTCTCCAATAAGTGCGCTCTTTTTCAGTTTGATTTTCCAATGAGAATCCAATAGCCTTTTTTCTGTGCAGAAATATACTGGCTAAATGCAGCTGCCTCGTGGAGGAGTGCTGTTTTCATGTTCCTCGATATCGCTTGAATTTTTCCAGTAATTGAACCGTCGTGAAGGTATTTTCTTTGGTAGAAAATAGCTTTTGCATCGCGAACAGTAACTTTTTCTGAGCTTTCAGAGTATACCATCATGATTCTTTTCACATGTTTCTGATTTGCAAGTTCTATAAAACATATAGATGACTTTAAACAACGACGACTTCCATCATCATAACATCCTTGTTCTTGATTTCCTAAAGTCAATGTCTCAGAGTTTACTGAGTTTTCTGCATTGAAGCATTATGATAGGGTATCTGGGATTACCATTTTGGCCAATGAGGCAGGATCTTTTAGACATATTCCTGTGTGGATGGAAAAAGTCCGTTGAGACATTGAGAGGTGACACAAAAGAGTAGATGCTAGCTGAGAAATAATGGAGGGAGGGCTTCCTGTATGATCTGACGTATTGCAGATTTAACTGTACATGGTAACATCAGAAAACTGTTTTCGTGAGCATGCCTGTGATCTTTCTGCAGCTTCCTACATCTTTCTTTTCTGTTCTTCTGATTTTTCTTCTTTCTTTTCTGTGACCCACTCGCATCAGAATGGTCCACATCACGTTCACGAGATGCCTTAATGAGGATGTATCACTGTCTGTTATCATGCAAATACAAATTTTTATTATCAATTATTATTTAATTTTTTAATTATTAAATTTTTTTTTATGTCAATTGGGGGGATGAGGATATGGCCCTTGTAGCCCCTTTCCTCTGGCTGTGCATTTAAAAATTCAAAACGTTACAGAAAGGAGTCATATACAGAACTTTTACCATAGATTAGGTTAGTGATTTGGGCTACGATATTTTACTAATCATCCTCCTTGATCTCAATTTACTTAAACAGAAATCATACTGGAGTCCATGAAACAATGCACAATGGTAATTTATATTACCATTTTCATAGCTAAACTATCAATTATGTTTTGCATGATATTGGACCTACCACCATAGATAAGGACATGAGAATTAAAGAATGCAGGGACATTTTTCAGATTCACCAACCAACGATTTTCTGATGTGGCTTTTGAGTTTTGGGGAAATTGTGTTAGGAATTAATTGGGATGTTTACATCACTCCGTCGCAAATTGAAAACTAAGCAATTTGCGACGGAACGTGATGCAGAACATCAATCAATTGAGATCTGTTATTGAAATGTTGATTAAGACTTTAAGACAGGACAAAGTGCTTTTAAAACCTACAAACGGAAGTCAGTTTGCGTTTTGAGGTTTTCTTTTAGTTTTTTTACCAAAAAATGGTCTTTACTGGTCCATGCGTCTTTATGGTCAATAACCCATCAGTACCCTCCCTTAAATTTAGAGTGAAAACAAACATTTATCATACAATCAATGTCTATCAACAACACTTGCAGTTAATTTGTCACCAGTTCAAGTTCTAGATAACGTGTAATTACTACAGAAAATTGGAGGAGGAATCTCCCATACTCCACCATTAGTGGGAAAAACTACAGCCTGTTCTGATGTTAACACAAAGGCGTGTTGTGTGTTGCCATCTATGGTTAGGTTTATTATTTAATTTTTTTTTTATTTTGTTTCATTATTTATTTTTGCTTTGATTAATTTTTAAAAATCAATTTTACTCTCCAAACACTTGAACTTTTTAGGTAGGGACCCCTTTGCACTTGCACCATGTGCGCAGTCTTGGATGAGCCCCTGAACCCCTTGGACCGCGGGGCCCCCAAATGCGCGGGGCCCTAGGCAACTGCCTCGTTTGCCTATGCGGTAATCCGGCCCTGACTGTACCAATGAATGCTGTTGCTTGTTGGTAGGTGTGTGCATGGGTGTAGAGGATTGATGGAGCCCTACATAAACATGAGACAGGGAATATTAGCTACTACTGCCATCACTAGCTATCAACTTAGGAAAAAATAAGCCACATTTCCTTACTAAATTGTTCCAAGCATATAAACACTCACCACATTAATACCAAATAAACATGTATACAAAGACGAAGGCATCTGAGAAAGTAATAATTAAATAAAAAGGCTTGTTATAAAATGGTGTAGATGATGAAATTTTATATGGCCATCAGACTTACACTACAATGAACAAGATACTCTCACGCACCACATTAAGTCAGAAGCTGGCTTTCCACAGGCTGTAGTAATCAATAAGCAGAAATATTTTCATGGTTGAGCCGATTTCTCAAAATTCTACAGCGTGATTATGGAGTTGCTTTCCCATGAATCTTGGTATTGGGAACAAAATTTCAGTTGCAATATATTGCAGATGTAAGAATTGTGAGCCTCAACTGTATATGCTCTAGTTAATAATTCTCAGGTGTCAAGAGCTAAGTGTAACAATGAGAAACATTAGGAAGGATGTACTTTACACAATCATTCTCTACAAAGCACTGACCTCATGGCGTGCATCGATGGCGTCTTCTATGTTGTCCATTTATCAATGCATCTTGGATCACCTAAGATGAGTTAGCAATTAACTATGGACTTGATTTCCATTTTCATATAGAATCCCCATCAACAAGAATCTACAGTACTTACTAAAACAAATTCCCTAAGAAAATTATAGTTCATGTCATAGATCATTACACTGTACTGCACATTTAGGTAACAGTAAATATTATCATGAAATGAAGCCATACTGCTAATCAAAAGCTAATTCAAATTCACTGTTTGAATATGACCAGAGCTTTCTCTTGGCCAAAGCAAATGTTACCTTAATGTATTCCAGATTTCTACTAGGCCTTAAAATAAAGTGTTTATAAATTAAAATTATTGTTTTCCAGCACCTCTATAAAACACCCCCACTGCAACAAATGAAAAGTCATCCATTTAATATTCATATCTTACTACAAAAAGTCACTGAGGGGTATTTTGTGAATTTAACCAGTGGGATTCCTTAATATCCAACAGGACAAGTCCTTAATGTAGGCAATGTTTACATCCAGAGTGAAACATCTACAATATAAGCTTGTGTGGATTACTGTTTCATTTTTTTGTCAGCAGTTCTTGCCTTATATCCATCCAGTCACACATATACCCATGAGTAATGTTTTTCTAGGATCACATAATCCTTTGGATTACATGTATGCCTGGGGGTCCACAACATGCCTGGGGTTACACATTATTATTATTATTATCATTATTATTATTATCATTAATATTATTATTATATTACTATTACATTATTATATTATTACTATTACATTATTATTATATTATTACTATTACATAATTATTATATTACTATTATATTATTATTATTATTACTGATGTTAATAATAATTTAAACAACAGATAAGTGTGTTTCCTGCATAACCACATCAATGTTGGACAATTTTGATCAAGAAATTGTGCTGAATTAGGACCAGGGAATTTTGTGAATAGTGACCACATTTTTAAAGGGGGAAGTGTAATGGACATACTGTATTATATTTTGGGTAAATAGAATTAAAACTATTGTTTTGCTAGCAAAATAACTTAATCCAACCTAACATAAAATTACTACTTTTTCTAGATTGTCTTTGGTTAGGTTTATTTACCAAATATCTGCAAAGATAGTGATTATGTACGAGTGATGGTAAAAGTGTTGAATGATTAAAGTTTTTTCTTTCTTTTGGGGATTTTCTTTCTTTCTGGGTCACCCTGCCTTGGTGGGAAACAGCCGACTGTAATTAAAAAAAAAAAAAAAAAGTTTCCTCTCCTACTGATTCAAAATATGTCTAATGCACAACTCCTTTAATGTTGGGGAATTTACAAAATAGCCCACATGCAAGCTAAAATCTAAGCAGGAACTCTAAGATAAAACTTTGTTCAAATTATTAACCCAGAGTTAGTAACCCATTATAACCCGATAAAAGGCTGGTGTAAAAGTCATTTAAAATAAGATGGTGAAATAGAATATGAAATACATACGAAAGGAGGAACACTGCAGGTCTACTGGCCCATGCTAGGCAGGTCCAACTCGCATCACCCCACACTCACTTGTTCAACCTATTTTTAGAGCTACCCAAGATTCTCGCTTCAGTAATGCTACTCGTGAGCTTGTTCCACTCATCCACAACTATTACCAAACCGGTGCTTTCCCATATCCTCTAAACCTATTTTTTTCCAACTTAAACTAATTCTACAGTGGTCAGTGGTCAGTCAGTGGTCAGTCGTCACGTGAGGTCACAGACCCTGAGTTGCTTTGGGGATTAGCGTGGACGGTTACAAAGCATGGCTTGCTTCTGCAGTGTTTTAAAAATTGAGGTTGGAGAGTTGAAGGAGGAGGTCTTGCTTTTCCAGGAGGAGATTAGGAGGCTGAAGGTCCACCTCAATGGGTCTGGGAGAGAGTGTGAGGTGGCTGGAGTTGTGGGGAATGAGGCTTCTAGCAGTGAGGTGCAGTCTGTCTCTCGCTGTGAGGAGGCTGTAGTTGGGGAGGTAGCAACGGCTACCAGCAGTGAGGTGCGTCCAGCACCTGACTCAGTGGC